>OZ038484.1:42770548-42813048 GCA_964036315.1 Acanthosepion esculentum
ATATATATATATATATATATATATATATATATATATATATATATATATATATCCCACTTTACACACATATATATATACATATATATATATATATATATATATATATATATATATATATATATATATATGTATATATGTGTGTGTGTGTGTGTGTGTGTGTGTGGACTGAAAAAGTGTTTAAATGTGAAGGATTCTCTTGAGACAAGAAACCAAATTAACATAACTTTAGTTATAAACACGGCCATAATGTACTTGCCGTCTTTGAAAATGAAGAAAATTCCTCCATTCTACAACATTTGTACCGTCTACAGTAGCATTTACCCATCATTTATAATATTATTATAACAAAAAACAATCCTAGAAAATGGCTAAAATTTCAGCTGAAAGCTCTCGCAACTAACTAACGTTTAGAAAATTCTTACATTCATTACGTTCAGAAAAGAAGGAAATCATATACAAGAAACACATAAAAAGACTCGACATATGTACCTTGACTCAACAAAACATGATTAAAGTGGGATTTCTGTCAATATACAAAATCTTTGTCTCTCTTTCTCTCTGTTTACATACCAAGGACTGCTTTATTGGTTAGGTAGACTTTTTTCAAATTCTGATTTTCAGAATCGACTGAACATCACTTCACAGTTTACCACTTGATTTACTCCCACATATAAACTTTATTTAGTGTAAATCAAATATTAAGTATTTTTTAAAAATATTATGCATATATTAACTCCTTTATTAACTTTAAGTAAAATATATCTGAAGTTCATATTTAATCATTTTTTTGTGTAAATGATATGTCAATTTTTTTTTTTATTAATGACTTCAGCTGTTCGATTTTGGGTCATATTAAAGGTCATGTGTTAGTTGCATCTGATATGGACCAGTATTACGTATGTTGATTAATTGGAATATTGTTTACAATGATTAAGACATTTAAATGAAACTTTATTTAATCACAGAAACTCATTTTACTCTCTCTTAATGTCGTTAAGAAAATATCAAAGCATAGACTAAAGGAGTAATAATTTTCATTTGAGTAATATCGAATACGAGCGGTTTATTGCCTTCGTCTAAAAATTAAAAAAAATATATATTAAAGTCTATATTAAAAGCAAATTTTATTTAGAATCCGTGGAAGTAATATTTAAATTTTCCGGAGTTAAATTTTGGATAGATTCAATTTAAAAGCCATCTTTAATTTTATTTTTTTGGTAAAATTACAGAAGCGCCCAACTTAAGAATTTTTTTTTTTTTTATCTTGAGCGAATGTTTCATTATTTCTATAGATATATCGCAACATATTTCCTTTTTCATCTTAAAAAATTTTGGTGATTATATCTGGTTTTATTTGCAGGTTATGGAGATTAATTTCAGTGCAAAAATTGGTAGGCTGTTGCAATCAAAATCTGTTCGTGTTGAAATTAGATTCGACAATAACTTAAATATGCACGCGATAGACCTGCACCCCGAAATTCGCTCGAAATTTTCAATTTATTTCCGAGTCGAAAATAACTTATTTTGAAATGAAACCGTTTAGTGATGTTTTACATAAAATCAATATCACACGACAAACACTTGTCTCAAGGAATTTTCTAATCTCTCTCTCAATCTTTCCATATATATGTATATTGAGGAATCGGAGAGCCGAGTTCGAATTCCAGTCGAATCCATTACATTCACTTACGTGCTAACACCCTTGGGAAAGGTGTGAATCCTCTTCTCTCTCCAACTATGGGAAAATAGCAGGACAGACTGGGTTCTATAGCCTTGGATGGCAACTGGTCTAGGATAAGGACAACTCTGAATTCAAAACCTGCGGAGGGTCGTTTGGGGACCTTGTGGCACTCAGTACCCCAGGTCTTTGTATTCGTCCCTTCAAAAAGTGTGGATGGTCCTGCACGAAACCTGCACCACTATAATCAAATCTCTTGTGTCGGCGTCGGGCTCTCAGTTTCTAGGAACTGATCTGCTTGACCCTCATACGTCGAATTCGACGGGAGAGTCGATGCTATATATATATATATATATATATATATATATATATATATATATATATATATATACATATATATTGGCGTTTATATACATACCGCATATAATACATTAAAAATCCCCTTTCTCTGCCGTGCGCCGATAGTTTAGGGGTAGAGATTTTGAGTGACGCCAAATCAGTCGAGTTGCTTAGCCACACTGATGAGCTGTGATATTGCGGAACGGACTTGTATTGGGATATATATATATATATATCGTGTTTATACGCAAAAATTCGCCTTTCTCTCGGCCGATAGCTTAGGGGTTAAAATCTCCGACTGATCCTAAATCGGTCGGGTTTCGGTCCCGGATTGAAGCAATCTGATGTCTAGCCACACTGATGAGCTGTGATATAGTGGAACAGTCTGTCTGTGGATGACGATATTAGCGTCCGAAAATAAATTAATTCGGTCGAGCACTTTGGAAAGAAAACGCGAATTTGTAAACAGTGACTATTACTGCTAGTAATGCAAGACTCTCCCAACCGATTGAGTTCTCTAGAAATGGCGTGTTTATGAAAAAATAAATACGAAAAAATTCGTATTTCTCTCTGCCTGGCGCTGATAGCCTAGATGTTAGAATATCCGACGGATGCCAGATCGGTCGGGTTTCGGTATCCGCTTGAAGCGATCGGGTGTCTAGCCACACTGATGAGCTGTGGATGAAAATATTAGCCCCCGAAAATAAATTAATTAGGTGGAGCACGAGCTCGCTCTCTCATTTCATATGCAGTTGGCATTGCCTGTCGGATGCAAGTATGTAAGTGCACGCTGGATCGCCTTTCGAGATAGTGCCTATAGCTTTTCAAACTGTTGTCCGAAACTACTTTGAGATGCGACGATAGATCATTGGTAGTTGAAATATGCTTACTATGCAATTTCTTTTGGAGTCCATTACTTTATGAAAGTACATTTTCAGCATAAGTATCATCAGATCCCTGTAGGAAATAGCAAAATCCAAGATAATATTATGAACTCTTGTATATCAGTTATGAAATAAATATATTTGGTACTCTACGTCATTTTTCGAATCCAAGATACTTGCATTTAAAATGTGCCCCGTCATTATGGTTGACCCTGTAGATATATAGCATCTCTGGACAACAGTTTATGCCTGATGGCAGTTGGCCATGACGATAGTAACATGTAGCATGCTATGTACTAATGGTAAGCTAGTAATAACAAGGTCGAACTGAGCGTTTATGCGTGCGCGTATGTGTATGTGTGAGCTCAGAGCCATCATCTGAACGTGAACACAGCATTCTTTTTTGCCTTACAAGAGAGTCCTCTTGCCACTGGATTCGGTGTGTGTATATTTGTATCTGCCATTTGGTTCATTTCAACGTATTCATCCCAGATAAATCTGGGCCTATCACGATAGCTGGCAATCGGTTGTTCGGATCTAATTTCTAAAATTCATCGAGTCCTTCGTCGAGTTCTTTGGAGGCCATTGGATGCAAAGTCTCTTATGCCATTATCTAAGTTAGATCACATATGGCACTGATGAAAACATGTCTCCTGACACAAAGTTAGCATGTCTAGGATTACATTTTAATTAATACAACTTTATCTGTAGGTAGATATAACAATAAGTAACTGTTAACAGGGCCGTCTAGTCAAACGCTTGAACGTACTGAATATAAGCTGTATAGTCGCAAGAAATAATTACGGATTAAAAAAGAATTATTGTCTAAAAATACGTTTTTGCATTAGAGCGTGTGTGAATATATGCGCACATGTATCTATATCAATATATCTATATATACGTATTAACAAAAACGTGTATGTATACACACATACTAACAGACACACATGCACACACATACATTTTTATTTTGCTTATTGTTACGTAAAATAATTTTGTTTTTAATAGAGGACGAAAACTCATTAGCTCTTCGACAGTTCCACTCAAATCATTTTTTCTGTTGCAACAAATAGAAATACTGAATCGCAAAAATCGATTTTGATTGGATGAAGCCAGGAATTGGGCTCAGAATATCAATGAAGAGAAATCGGATTCTGGAGTAACCGTTTGTGAAAGTAGATTCTCCCTTGTGTGCCTACACGCACCCAAATAGAGCAATTTGTTGCGTTATATAACATCTACGGCTTGCACGTTAAGAGCATTTGCCGTTGCCTGGCGGAAACAGATTGGAATGCAGCAAACAATGATCTCTTCACTTTCAAAATCGTTTGCATGAAGCTTTCAAAGATTTTTGATTGGATAAAATCGTGTTCACATCCGAAATAGAGCTAAAAACAAGAACAACTGCTGTGAAACATAGATATAGGAAGAGAAGTTATTATTCACACAATTTACATTCGGAATGTTGTCCTCATCTTTGTTTGGGTGACACAACGAACCAGAGGTTGTTATAACACAATAACAAAGATAAGGCCAATAGTCTGACTGTAAAAAAGTGTAAATAATATATACAGATATTATAATCGGTATCACCCAGGCAAGACCGTGAAGTCACTAAGACTCAAGGGGTTACAGGGTGTGGAGGGATTAGGAACAGAAAGATTAATAATGAGCGGGGAAAGAAAAGAGTAATCAGGTGGACAGTAGGTAGCGATTGACATGGCATTAAATTATGGGAGGTTAAATTTGAGTGGAAAGCATGGAGCCGGAAGGGATTTCTAAAAGCGAGTCGTACGAGAAAGGGAAACTTTTAGCATAGAATTTACAGCTACATCTCGCCAGCTCAACTGCAAATTAATGAGACCTCGACGCCTGTCTAGTACTTTTCTTAAATGCAAAGTCTAGCTAACATAGCGCAGAGCTCATCCGAACTATTATCATGAAAGTATTTATAAAGAAGACACAGAAAGGCAACCTTACAATGGTGGGAAATTGACTGAAGCCGAGCTGTTAGATCAGGACTAACAATATTGCTGATTTCTCTTCGGGATTTTATCAGGTGGCTCAAGGTCAATAGCAGGATCACTGGGCCATATATGGCAGCAATATTCTAAGCATGGACGAAAGATAGACTTATAAATATGTAAGTTAGATTCTGAAAATTTTCACAGGAGAAAAGGTATTAAAAGATTAAAAATTCACATAATTACAATTTTATTAGATACGTACTTTCACACATGCAAACGAAAAGGAATATCTGTGTTTGTTTTCAAAATTTGTGTTTGTTTATTTATGTACGACTTCATTTGTAATTTAACATTTTTCTTTTGTGATTTTTTTTATTTAACGTTATTTTTAAAAATCCGTTATTTTGGGAGCTTCTAAAATACGTAAGTAATGTATGTAATGCCATATAGTTCTTAATGTTTCAATAGCCCGGGAGTAGTTGGGAAAAAACCGCACAGTCTATGAAATTATCTAATGATATCCATCTAAAATAGCCTTTGACAGCTAAACCCAGTTTTCTAAGCTTGGTGAAGACGGCCTACTGGCGTCTCATGACCAGCTGTTTGGGTAGATGGAATGCGTCAGCCTGGGAAGACAGTCCATCCAATGGAATGAAGATCATGATTTTAAATTTACGTTGTCTTCCGGTTATATTCAAACACGAAAAAGTCTACGGAAGTAAATCCAGAATAGAAAATCCGGAGTAAAGCCCCGAAGATGAGTGGGTGTTAACACTGACGAAGTTGTTACTTCTCCTTCAGCTAAGCCGGGCCTAAATGTAATAACCTGTATTACATTAGACTTTGCCGATGCATAGAAATAAATACAATATGGGAACCAGTAATAAGGAGTGCCAGAGAACAGCAATGATAACAAAAAGTTGCAATATGAGGTCTGGTAAAAACATGTAATGACAACAGCAAAATTGCAATATGAGTACTGGTAAAAAATGGTTGCTGAAAAATTAGGTTTATAATACTCAGAAATTCATACCCTCAAGGACACATGGTACAGTGGATAAAGTCGTTGGTTAGATCCAGTGACAGACCCAAAGTGTGTGAGTTCAATACCCGGTTCAGGCAGTGGAGAACTTTCAGAGGGAAAATTACCAGGAGATAACTGATAACTGACATCCATCAAACATGGCTCGTGGAACTAGAACAGTCTACCCCAGTGATCGAAATAAAGGGTTCGGTTCGAAATTCCAACCACCTGAAGAAAGCCGGAGCGTACAACGGCCGAAACGTTGTGACAAATATAGCGACAAAGATGAGGACAATAGTCTGACTAATGTAAATACTATATATATATATATATATATATATATATATATATATATATATATATATATATATATATATAGATAGATAGATAGATAGATATATAATTCATGTTACATACGCCTGCACATGTGTATTTGTGTTAGTTCAACACCTACAGAGGCAGGCTGTGGTTTATATATATATATATATATATATATATATATATATATATATATATATATATATATATATATCACTACAATTGTATCGGAAATCATGAGAAATTAAGGCAAATATTGCCCAAATAGAATTATTAATTTCTTTTTAGATTCGTATATCATTGAATCGAGATAATAAATGTTGGAGCTTAGGCCGGAATCGAGCCAGGCGGATAACGCAATAAAATATGGATGCTGCAACATTTGCATAGGGATAAATGCCGGTATTTTTCAGTCAAGCAGATTGTAAGAATGTGTTGGCATAAACTACAGTTATTTTATGACAAATGCCATTCGCTTTTGTCATAAGTAAAGTAATCGAGTTAGCTGAGCAGATATGAAATACATTTTGTCTGGACTTTATACAAACGGTTTAGCTTCGTATTGCATACAGAAAGTGGAAGAAACATAGAATGGCAGATTGTGTTGCGCCAATCTTCTTAACAATTCTGTTCGGCATAGTAAATTAGGATTTGAAATACAACCTATACCTGGTTTGTTAGCTAGTTGGCAATTTAAGCGGCATATAAAAATATTTATGGGTAATTTAATGCCGAAATCTAAATAATACGCATTTTAAAAATTTTTTTTGAGATAATAATTGTTTTAGTCACATAGATGTTACAAATTAACTGATATCTTGGAGGAGAAGAGGCGGATTCTTGCCTCTCCCAAGAACACTTGCGCGGAAGTGAATATAACGAACCCAAATGGAATTGGAACTCGGTTCTTCGATTAAACAACTCCGAGCCATTATCCATTACCCCACCTGCACATCCAACTTACAGCACCTGGTATTCCTAAGCGGTCACCCATCTATGTACTGAGCAAGTTCGACCTTGCTTAAATTCTGTGATCATATTAATCCCTGCTTTTGAACATCGACCACCTGCACGAATGGGGAATAGGTAACTATTTCAACCAAAATATATTTTAAATAAATATTAATCCAATAGAAAGCCCAAGATCAACTCAAGGTAGAGGGTTGCTTCGTGAGGTAGTTATAATGACTTGAGGTGAAATTGAAGCATATAAGAATGTCTACATTAGATTTTTGTTGAAGGAACACTTCAAAAATTTTAAAATGAACAGTGAATCATGCTCTCGGGAATCCTGTTCTCCGAAGTAACTGTTCTTTGGAAGAAGCTTTTGCAGAGGAACTACTTTCCTATCAATGGAATGAGCATGAAGTGAATCAGAACTATGTGTATGGTATAACCTGTCCTGCCTGGAAAAGTCTGAAATAGTGGCAAAAAAGAATATAGCTAGTCTTAACATTTGCCATGGAAATCATGAATTTTGTCTTCTTGATTTCCAATCTATTTAGTGTAATCATTAAGTGTTATATGCCCTGGAATTATATTTCTTAGATTTTCACCTTGTTTAGATTTAGGTTGGAGGCGTAAACGGCTGGAATTTACAGCATCCGCTTAAATGAATTCTTGCTATCTAAATATTCTTTGATTACATATATATATATATATATATATATACATATATATATATATATATATATATATATATATATATATATATATATATATATATATATATATATATATATATACGGTCTATATCTGATAATGAGCACTTTATCCCATAAATATATCACACCTTAAAACTATATTTCTTTATATATATATATATATATATATATATATATATATATATATATATATATATATATATATATATATATATATATATATATATATATATCTACACATATGAATCTGAAAATAATTCATATTTATCTGTATCTCACTCATTTGAAGCATTATTTAACTCCTCTCTTTAAAACTTCTCTCTGTTAAATTTTAATCCCCACCTTTAGGCCTTCATGTTCTTCTTTCTTCTGTTACGCCTCTCTCTATAGCTTTCATACATTTCCCTCTTACTGTTGTTTCCCACTCCCACACATACACTCTCACTAAAAGTTATATTTTCCGATTTCTTTTTGAATTTGTAGTTCTGATGAATTGGATCGTGATTATGATTCCAATGTAATAAATTATAACCATCGAATATTAGTGTTTTACCCTTATATATATTACTTATTTTAGGATATTAAAACGAAAACATGTTTAAAATCGATGCACAATTACAATTATGCTTCGATACTACAAATCTGTCTCCTCGAGTGATGTTAAACTACTTGCGTGTGACCGATTAATTTAATTTCAAAATCAAAATAACTTATCTTTTTTCGAGAGAAAAATAAACAGAATAGAATATAGGCTTTACGGTGATTAAGCAATCGCATGTTACGTACATTAAATCCAATGTCATTGTTCTCATTTTATCAGAATATATATAAATATATATATATATATATATATATATATATATATATATATATATATATATATATATATATATATATATATATATATATATATATATATATATAGTTATTTATTCGAAAATCATAACATAAATATGTTATAAAATCACAACAAAAATAGACATTTTGTTGCAACATTTCTGGTGTCTTATCAAATGATGTTGTATGTAGAATATATATATATATATATATATATATATATATATATATACTGTCGCCGCTAAGTGTTGAATTCTATGTTCACTTTTATATTTATATTTATATGTATACATATATATATATATATATATATATAAGTGAACATAGAAGTCAACACTTAGAGGCGACAGTCTATTTCATGCTAGATGCATGGTGACCTGACGATTGCATCGAGCATGAATCAGACTGATGCATGGTGGCCTGACGATTGCATCTAGCATGAAACAGACTGTCGCCTCTAAGTGTTGACTTCTATGTTCACTTTTATATTTACACACGCTCTATCTCTGATATTGAGCACTTTATCCCATAAATATAGCACATGTTAAGACTATATTTCTTCATATATATATATATATATATATATATATTTTAAACATTGTCTATTTTATCTACAGGCCTGCTCACCCAAGAAAAATTAATAAATAAATTAAGCTATCCGGCAAGGTTTGAACCTGCACCCCACTTTGTAGGCGATATCGTTTGATTCATCGTAATTTAGAGAGCGTGACAACCCAGTAAGTTTCTATTTACCGTTTTGAGGGATGCATATTTTTAAGATTATTAATATTAATTTGATTTAGATCATGACGGTTCTCCACACGTATAATCTTTTTCTAGACTATTTTTCCAACTCTGCAAATTCAGGCTTCTATTACAGTTCACTTGGGTTCATGTGGTACTTGGGTCGTTTAATTAATTGACATCTGCAAAAACATGGCGTTTACAAACTGGAAAAAATGAGACGCAAAAAGGCACACATTTTATATTTTTTTAATTTACGTTAATAAAACATTTAACAGAAAGAAAATGGGAGATGCTACTCAGTCCGCCTCAGTATCATCCCAAATGTTTTAAGCTAACGTAAAAATAAGAAAAAAAAGTACAAAACAGCCAAAATCTTTTTAAAAAGACGCAACATTTGAATTAATGATTACTGTAAGCGCAAACACCTGCCGGCTTCTTTTTAGACTTACTTTTGCTTCTGTAGAGAGATTCTTTTCATGTTTTAAGTTTTTTTGTTTTTTTTTAAATATCACTATTGCAACATTGTGAAATACAAAAAAGAAAAACAATTTATTACATCGATCGAAGCTTACACTTTGATGGATATTCAAGCAAAGAAATATATATTTATATAATTTTCGAAAGGTAATCTTATTTTTCCGTAAATGATACATTCATATATATATTTTATATATATTCATTCAGAGAGAATATATTTATTGTCTCTCTCTTTCTCTTTCACCCTCCACATATACAAACAGAGGCACGTGCACACACATACACACACATATATATGTATTAATATCTGTCTATATTTCGGAGATGAGGTATTACGTACACTATTTACATTGTTCAGACTATCGTCCTCATCTCTGTCGCCATATTTATCACGACGCTTCGGCCGTTGTACGCTCCGGCCTTATTTAGGTGTTTGGAATGTCGAACTGAACCCTTTATTTCGCTGGCAGGGGTAGAGTATTCTAGTTACACGTGCCATGTCTAATGGATGTCACTTATCAGTTATGTCCTCTAAATTCCAGTGACAGGACCCAAAGAGTGTGAGTTCAATACCTGGTTAAGGCGGTGGAGAACTTAAGAGGAGACCGAACAATGTAAAGATGTATTAATATATTTATTTTTCATTTAAAAAGTTTATTACTTCAAAACTCATAGTGGGTACTCGTATTTGAAATAAACGGTCAAATGGTCGTTTTTCGTACAAACTGGGATGTAGGTACGATTCCTTCCGGAGAAAATATTATCTTTCTTGAGATTTCTTGAAATTGCAGGTCGGCAGACGTAATACACATTGTTTAAAGTAAAAAAAAAATGAGGTGTTTATTTCAAATACGAGTATTCATTAAAAATAAAGTAATAAAATGTCAGATTAACAATAAATCCATTAATTCCTTAGAAATTGCTTTGTTTACGTTTCGAATGTGATCAGATGTTTACTTTAGGGAAAAGTACCTTAGTGCGGAATCGTGCTTCCCTTAAAAGGGAAAATAGTCTTGCTGCACAGTAATGCTCTTCGTAACCAGCCGGCGAAATACACCAGATAAAACTTTTTTTTTCTCCTAAAATGTGGGACGCAGGTTCAATTCCTGTCGTAGATATTAATTAAGATTTCTTGAATATGCGGAACAATAGACGTAATACAAACGCTTGGAAGTAAAAAGTAGAAATTGAGAGTTCCTTTCATTACGAAAATTCACTTTATTAACATCTAAAGTAATATATATATATATATATATATATATATATATATATGGTGTGAAATCTGAATTCCACATAAATGGTGGCCACTGTAGACATCAACGTTTTAAAGCAAAATCGTTGACTCGAGCAAGGATTATTCGTGATCTTTTTGCTGATGACGCCGTGATCGTGGCCGCCTCAATCGATGAAGCCCAAGCACTCGTCAATCGTTTTTCTACCGCTTGAAACGCATTCAGGTTACCTATAAGTATAAAGAAAACTGAAGTTGTTCATCAACCAAGGCTTATAGCTAAGTAAATCAGAGGTGTAAAACAAAAAGCACCTGCCCATACCTTTCCAATCGTTCCCATTACTGTTGGCAACAAAAACCTGAATTATGTGAAATCATACTCGTATTTAGGAAGGAAAATCAATTCAAGTGCCTCTTTTGATGACGAAATATTTAACCGAATATCAGAGGCAAACAAGCTTAAGCGTTGCCTATGGAATGTTCGTGGGATTTCACTGAAAACGAAAATCACTGTCTATCGAGCAGTCATTCTCACCACACTTCTTTATGGGTCAGAATCATGGACGCCATACAAGACGCATATCAATCAACTTGATGCTTTTCATAAACGCTGTCTTCTTTCAATATGCGGTTATACACGGCAGGACAAAATCTCTAACCCTGATCTTTTCTTTAAATGTGAAGTCGGTGGTATTGAATCCTTTCTGATGCAATCACAGTTCAGATGGGCTGGTCACGTCATCAGAATGAATGATGATCGGATGCCTAAAATCCTCATGTATGGCCAACTTTTTCATGCTAAGCATAATGAAGGCCGTCCTTGGTTGTGCTTCAAGGACAAACTAAAAATACAATTTAAATGCGGCAAACATCTCTATAGAGGAGTTCAAAACTTGCTGTTGAAAACCGAGCAAACTGGAGAAACTCTTGCTACCGATATATAACTAACTTTGAAAAGAATCGTCTCAACCATCAGAGTGAATTAAGAACCAACACTAAATCTCGGGCTAATACATCATCCCATATGATAGTCAACCCTCCAGCATGTCTCTCGTGTGAACTTGTTTGCAAATCCCGTGCAGGATTGTTGTCTCATACGAAATATAAACATAAAAGCCTAACTGAAAGACACAAAATCGTGGAAAACAACGGGAGAGTCCATCATATATATATATATATATATATATATATATATATATATATATATATATATATATATATATATATATATATTACACAAGAAAATACACAATTACCTCCTATGGGGTATACATCTATTTCAACTGACGAAAACTACGTCAGTCTTATTCAGCCCCGGTGTATAGACTATGATATAAAATTTAACTTTGCCAGTCGTCGAAAAATTGATACAGAAATTATCTATTTCGATGATTTAGTCAGACGAAATGTCTGAGACGGTAGTTAGGGGAGGTTGGAAGGTATCAACCTTAAAGAGAAAAGGTTTTATGAAATTAAACCCGGCTATTAAAGTTTTGACATTAAATTGGAGTTATATGTAGAAATAGGTGTTTGAAAAAAAGAGGGCCGAAATGGGAGTTTTATATAACAAAATTATATATATATATGAAAGGGTAATAAGACATATTTAGATAATTTATATTAAATTTAAGTAAGAATATAATTAAAAAATGTATATATATATATATATATATATATATATATATATATATATATATATATATATATATATATATATATATATATATATATATATATGTGTATATATATATATATATATGTAGGTTTGGATATATAAATATATATCTATGAATATATATATATATATATATATATATATATATATATATATATATATATATATATATATATAGACATAAATAAAAAACATATATTTTATGGGATCGTGGACACCTATTCTCTGTTTCATTAGCTTTTTAGCATGTTTATATAACTAAATATGTCTACGTGTTTGTGTATTATAATCTGATTGTGTATGTATTGTCTTTTGCAATATTTCACCCTCCCCTGCCCATATCATCACTTCAAAGGTATCTAAATTGCAACGAAGCTCAGAGCAACATTAGATTTTAACGTTTATTCTAACTGAATCTTTGGCCTTTTAATAAAAAGAAAATAAATAACAAAACATGTATTTTTTTCATCAGTTTCTTCTTTGAATAATTTTATTACTTTTTAAATTCAATACAGATTAGATTTAAAATTTAAAATTGGTAATTTTTAATTTTATAGCAAAATTTAATATTAATTAGTTAGAATGATTTCTATTTTAGACTAACCCTAACATTAAAGCATTAATTATTATAACAAAAGTTCGTTGTCAAGTTTTTTTGAATTCTCATATACTTATATTTTGATTGATAGCTTATGTAAGAGCGTTTCCCCTGGCGAGGGGTGCTTGATTGCTTTGAACCTTTTAAAGCCCTTTATCCTACAGTCAACCCCATCACTTGATAAGACACCAGAAGTTTTGAAACAAAATGGCTATTTTTGTAGTGATTTTATAACATATTTATGTTATAATTTTCGAATAAATAATTATATATATATATATATATATATATATATATATATATATATATATACGCATACATTATATCTATATATATATATATATATATATATACATTATATATATATATACATATACATACATTATATATATACATATATATATATACATATATATATATATATGTATGTATGTATATATACATATATATATATATATATATATATACGCATACATGATATATATATATCTATATATATATACATATATATATATACATACATACATACATTATATATATATATATACATACATACATTATATATATATATATATATACATACATTATATATATATATATATATATATATATATATACATACATTATATATATATATATATATATATATATATATATATATATATATATAAATACTGGTCCGTTTAAGCCGATTGTCCGTAGAAGAAGCTCTAATTTGTCACGGATACTTACGTTTGTACGTAATGAGATGTCAGTGTTATTTTGTTTTTTGCGTCAATTAGACAACAAATCATCCATTGTATCCTATATATATATATATATTATATATATATATATATTTATGTATGTATGTATGTATGTATGTATGTATATATGTGTGTGCATGTAGTATATTCAAATTGCAAGAATTCCTTAAAGCAAATAACGATACCAAACATCCGTATGTAAAATCAATGATGTTTATAATGTTTCATTTCCTTTGGATAATTGAATCTCCAATATAAAAAAAAACAAAAAAATAACAACATTAAATTCTTAAATGGCCACACCCACGCGCCTATGTCGATTAACTTAACCCTTGTTGAAACCTATTGTAATTCTAACTTCTATTAATGATAACATCACAAACAAGAACAAAATGCAAATATTAGTAAATAATATCAAGATAATTTAGCGCACTCACTTGTAAGTAAATACTTCAAATTTAAGAGTAGATCGGTCTGCCTATCGACCGGTTCAATCTCCTTCACTGTCTATTGAACAGGAGTAGAGATTTATCTTTGTTTTCCTATTTAGGATTGGGTTTCCGGTTGCTTTTAAAGTCTGCTCACAATCTTTTACTCCGTGTAAACCTTGGCGTTTTAGCGGCATTATCGCTTTGTTTGCAGTGAAATGATTAAAAGAAATTAAAATCCACATTAAATAAAATATATTCAGTCCAAGTGACGGTAATTTGAAGTTTGTATGAGGTATTTAATATGCGTAGTTAAAACAAAAATACTACAAATAAAGTCTCATTTTCTCTCGCTTCAGAATCTGAGATGTTTTTCTCTGCAACTACTCTGCAAAGGTGTTATTTATTTGGGGTCGTATGCATAATTGCGAACAACCACAATGTAAGATCTTGGATTGTAAACGAAAAAGTGTTCGAAAGAAGAGCTGATAATCTTAATAATGTTAATACAAAGCGTACAAATATTTGATATATTCTTTTTTGATCAAATCCCGTTCCATTATTGTTGACATATAACTTCACTTTGGTCTATTTCGAGTTTATTCGCGATTTTTATTCTGAACTTTTCTTATATCGAAAATTAGTAAAATGTTCCCAAATATTAGAAGGAAGAACATTGTCAATTATATTTAACAAAACGTGTTTTGGTTTCATATCTTGTTTGCTTATAAAGGGAGAACTTTATCAAATGAATATTTGGCTGGCACGCTGAAATAAATTTCTCTCATTACCCATCAAAGACTGTTTTCTAAAAAGAAAAAAAACAACACCGCAGAATTAAAGATAACACTAAAAATGGTGTTTGTTGGCAATTTAAATATATATTTTTAATCATTTCGCCTCAAGCAGGACGATAAAGCTACTATCACTCAAAGGGTTACTCAGAGTGAAAGAAAGTGAGAAACTGTATTGAGGAGAAAGGTCAAGAGAACGAAAAGGTTTCAATAAGACAGACGTTTCGGAAGACTAAAAACAGAAAAGAAAGAAGCTGGAAGGGAGTTCAAATGGCGAGGAGTGTGATAGACTTGAATAGAACTTAAGTATCTCTAGGTACATAGCAGAAACTCCAGACTAGATTTGGCAGTAATATTCATTGCACAAACTAATGACAGATTCAAGAATGTGGAAGACAATTTCAGGTGAGAAGTATTAGATTAGTTCTCATAAGTTTCCATTTGAAATTTCTTACTGCAGTTAAAAACAGATTTATGGTTATTTTCGAGATTAGAAGCTAAATGCACTTTATCGAAACTATTATTATCATTAAGAACAGATACCGATTCGGGCACTGATGGCTTTGGGAATGTCGTTGATAAAAATTAGAAACAAAGTAGGGGCGACAATAGAGCCCTGTGCATTAAAAACATCTAAAGGAATAGCAGTTCAAGCAACTTTCATTGTGTGGTTTGATAGGAAAGTGTGAATCGAATAAAAAATTGGACAATGGTTAACTGAAAATTGCTTAAAATTATTTATATGTATTAAAAATAACGCGACTTTTGCAAAAAATATTTGAATAACAAAAAATCTTTAGTATCCCGTTAAATAATCGATATTTTTCTTGCCAAAATGGTGATATCCATGATTGGAAGCTCATTATTTATTCCGGATTACGTCATTTCTCAATGGTGTACAACGCAATTATTGATAAAATCCTACAAATTAATAATAAGAATACTTGATATATGCGTAGGGCAATGACTATGAATGATGAAAGTAGAATCATCGAGTCAAGTTCAAATAGCCGCATGCTTTGTTGCGTTTCGTATCACACAAATGCCATCAATACGAGCATGAATTCTCCCCCCCCGTTAGCTGTGGGTTGAATAAGGTCTCTCGATGTTTATGTAGCAGGTAGATCAATAGAAGATGGCGGTAAATTCTAAAACTACAGAAAAGACAACAGAAGTCTACTTCGTTAGTTTTTGTAAGATGCCATAGCAACTCATAGACAAATAACAAAAACGAAACTGTGGAGACCCATGATCGCCTCTGCATTCACTGGACGCAAAATAAAAACAATACCAATTAGTTTTACTTGCAGCGTTCACTAACTCAAGTCATTTAGTTGAAATTTGTAAATAAGGACACGTTCGAATAACCGATGTCTATCGGATAAATCAATATACAATCTCCCTACTCTTTTATGTGCTAATCATAGCAACCCCTAACGTCATGCGCTTTGTTGCTCAAATTGTCTTTTGACCGATTACCATACCGTTTTGTGCCTGTTCTACCAGAGATCTACCAGTTCAGATCTATGTTACATGCACCGAATCGAATCACCTACATTTCGTCCGTATTCCATTTGTAAGGAGGGAGTTCCACACACAACGAACTCACATGCGGATGCTTTCCTGAACTGCAATTTAACCTCTTACAGTCAATAACCAACCAATATGTCATCCGTGTCTTCCTAATCAGCATTTCTCTCTGACTCCACTCATGTTCATGTCACATGCTTCGTTCAGTAACTCACTACCATGAGTGACTCTTAAGCCTTTATTTATACAAAAAATTCATTCACACAAATTCTTTAAATATATTACTTGCTCTTTTCTCTTGTTTTCAATAGATCATGTGATTATTAAAGACTCTAAGCCTGTTTTCCTTATTATGTCTCAGATATCTCGATCGTTTTTCTCTCATGGAAATGATAAATTTCTTGTTTCTATTTTTCTCAAGACTTCTTTATTCCCAAGATTTAGTCTATAGTATTCTTAGAATTTATCGTTTTATCGCTTCATGCGTCAGGAAAGAGTCCTTCATTTACGACCATATAGGAGGATAGATATTACATACCGTTACAGCATTATTTTGCTTACTATTTACACTATTTTAATCGTCCGGACTGTTGTCCACATCTTTATTCTCACACGCTCAAAGTTTCGGTCGTTGTACATTCCAACTTTCTTCAGTTGATATACGTTATAATTTCGAACCGAAACCATCATTTTGACTACAGGGGCAGATTGTTCACGTTCCCCGTGTTTTCATTGTTTTTTTATTTTTTGGTTATCTCAATAACTTTTAATTCCCTTTCCAATTCTTTCTTCCCTATGCTGTGGCCAGGTATTGAACACACAACTATTTGGGTTAAGTCACTTTTTTGGATTACGCAGCCAACGTTTTTATCCGCTGGCCATGTACTCTTCTGTTTGTTTCTAACAATATCTTTCGATATCTTTATACTTTGCTTAGTTTCTGGAAGACATCTTTCGTTATTCTTATTCACATTTAGATTTGTTTGTCACATTTTCCGTCCGTAGATAATATGAAAATAAATTGTTTCACATTTTTTTATATTATAATTTTTTTTCGGTAAACATAATTTACATTAAATAATTTAATTTATTTGCATATTATATTTCCGGGATATGTTATACGACTCTTCGGCAGAATTGAGTCACTGTCAGTCACTGTGTGTTTATCTAAATCTAAAAATAAACACGCTAAAATTCACCTTCATTCCTGCCGGCTTAGTGGTAGAAGTTCCGACTGACGCAAATTCAATCGGGTTTCGATCCTAGCTAGAGGCAACCGGACGTCTGTGAAACAGCGAAACAGTCTGTCTGTGGATGACAAATATATATATATATGTGTGTGTGTGTGTGACTACAAGAACTGTTACTTTGTGGAATAAACACCTGAGAGTATAGTACGGTTCACCGAGCACTATAATCTTAACCTCTTCAAGTCTAGGGTCAATCGTTATCTATCCTACATATCCTCATAATCTGCGCTCACTACCTCCCCTTACAGCCATACAAGAACCTCATTCAGTAACCCTTTACCTTGAGTGACTCTTGGGCCTTTATGTGGTGGACATTTTAGTAAAAAAAAGCTCAAAATAATAAATAGTTTCCAGAATAGGAATTCAGCAGCATAAACTTTTAACATTGTTACAAAACCGGAAAACAAACTGTGACAAACAATTTGATGTTTTCTTGTCTGACGCAATCAACGAACAAGAATCGAAAATGTCGACTTGTTTTTATTCGTAACTGTTTTTCAGTCAATACATTTTATTGGTTGACATTTCATCAATTCCATCTTTTTTTATTTATCAAAATGTATATTATTTTCAGAAAGACGATGTGAAAATATCTTTCAAAATGAATAAATGAAATTATTTAACAGTATTTCTCTCCAGACTGTCTTCTTACTTTGTTATACTTAGTTTAAAAAAAGAAAAAAATTATACGTGATTACATTCACAGGAAGACGCTTTCTTTTCGAGAAGTCTTTTTTTAAAAAAAAAGACAAATCATTTATAATGTATCGTAACTGTTACGAGCTGAAATTACTCGCTACTTTCAAATTTATTAGAGAATCATTCGAAAAGAAAATGCACATAGATACCTAGAATTTCATGTTTGTTGTGTCATAATAATTATCATCTTGTGAAACGGAATCGGTAAGCTGGGATCAAATTTCAACCAAGGCAGGTAATGTTCCTTTTATGGGAATAAATTAACGGCACATTCTGTCACTCCGTCCGCGTATCTGAAACTCTTCAAATTCGGACCACACTTCCTCTTCATAGACGTATAACTTTTTGAAATCAGGATTGAATCCCGGGAATGAAAATCTCCCCTTCATCTTCTGTTTGGACATCCAGCATTGGGAATTGTTCTTTAACATTTGAAAGATATTTAAAAGTATAGCAAATGTTATACCCAATGGAATTACTTATTTCAATAAATGACCTGATTCGAAATCCCCTTAATAGAAACGTTTTATGACATTAATAATTATAATCTATTTTTCTAAATCGTGAAATCTCTTTTAGCGCGACTTTTTTTCCCTTGACGATTAGACAAGCGGCAACCGAAGCTCTGATATAATCATGTATATATATATTTTTTTATTCTTCCCAAATTGCAGATTCGTTGCGATTTTTAAGTTTTGCCTTAAGCTGACAGTAACACTAGCGAGATTTTTTAATACGATATATCGTCAACTTTCGGCATTTCTTTAAATTCATTTCTGTTGATCTTTTCGCAATTTCCCAAAACGTCATACTACAAACTTTACCTAGCAGCGTGGATTGGAACAATTTTTTTCATCAGAATGGAAATTCAAATAAAACTCGGATCCACATACCCTTGCCTTCGAGAATCGCTTGCCTTAGGATTAAATGGCTAACATGCTACAGGAGATCAACTATAGCGATCATGGTTAATTTTTCCAGAATTCCCGATTCGTAATCCTCATTAATTATTGGATACATGCAATAATTGTATGAAGCATTACTATTATTATGATTTTTCAGTTAGTAAAATGTATTATTTTAAACTAGTTGGCAGTTAAATATTGGTGAAAAACGTGTATTCTAAGCCTCTTGAAATTTTTCCTGGAGTCTTACTAAATATTGATAGAAAGATTTTCTGTTCTTTAGTAATGAGAGTTGGTATTGAACAGGCCGTGAAACCTTTTTTTAAGAATTGTTAGTTTCAGCATTTTTTATAGAGAAAAATTCTGTAAATGAAATTGAGTGCAATTTGGTAATATGGTTATGCTAGCAAGAATGAACATATTCCTTTGATTTGAAATTTGCCAAATTAAAGTAAAATAAATCGTCCACATCTCGAAACAAATTCAATGCAAGTACGCATATTATAGTAGGAAAAGACTCTTATTGATTCTGAAATGTATTCAGTTTAAACATCCAAGATGGAATCATTCAGTTATGTGCCATAAGTGATACACGATTGGACGATCATGACACTTTCGAATCATGACTGACGAGGCTGGAGATTTTTTCTGAAGTCTTCTTCTTTTATGTGTCGTGTCCATTTGGGATGTAGGCGATCATGACCCTCCGCATCTTCCTGTCCCTTATAGCTTGTCTTTCAGTTATTTCTTCCAAACCCTGTACTTCTACCCATTTGCTTAAGCCCATCATGCATGTTACGCGCTGCTTCCTTCTCTCTCTATTTCCCACAATCTGTCCTGTGAGTATCAGATTTTCCAAGCCCTCCTTCCTCATTACGAGCTCCAGAAATTTCAACTGCCTCTTTCTGATGTTAAGTCTCCTTTTTGTTTCTATTCCATCGCAATAGGTTGCCGTTTCTTTCTGTGGTAGACTGGCTGCCAACCAAGGATATGTCACCTGTTTGTCCTGTTATTTAACCCATAGCTGAGAGGGAGAAGAGATGCATTCATACCTTTTTCAAGCGTAACTTTAGAGGTATGACCACAAAGTAAATTTACTAAAATGTATAGGCCTTAAAGCAATTCCGAATGTAGAAAATTTATAGGCGGAATGAGGACATCAAATTACTAAAACTTTAGAGGTTTGGCCACAAAGCAAATTTAGTAAAATGTATAGGCGTTAACGCAATTCAGAATGTAGAAAATTTATAGGCGGAATGAGGACATCAAATTAATAAAACTTTATAGGTATGGCCACAAAGCAAATTTAGTAAAATTTATAGGCGTTAACGCAATTCCGAATATAGAAATTTTATAGGGGGAATGAGGATATCAAATTAATAAAACTTTATAGGTATGGCCACAAAACAAATTTAACAAAATTTATAGGCGTTAACGCAATTCCGAATATAGAAAATTTATAACTGGAATGAGGACATCAAATTAATAAAATTTTAGAGGTATGGCCACAAAGCAAATTTACTAAAATTTAAAGGCGTTAACCCAATTCCGAATGTAGAAATTATAGGCGTAATGATGAAAGCAAATTAATAAAACATTATATATGTAGCCACACAGCGAATTTTGTACAAAAAAGAGAAAAGATGTAGGTGGTACATTTATATAACCAAATTTATTAAGAAACTGAAGTAAGAATATGTTTACCAGTAAACTATTGACGATGCGTTGGCTGTTGATCACCTGTTCTACTGCTAGACAAGTCACTTTTCGATGTTTTATAACTGCCTGTGTTCCATGCCCTTGTGTATCTTTGAGAAAATTTCACTTGCTCAATCAATTTATCGCGTGAGACATTCTCCCATGGAAGTATAAGAGCAAAATGTTGCAGAAAAATAAACAAAAATGACAATACTATTCTACACTTGAAGAGAGGTACTAAATAGTTCTTGGACGAACCAAGAAGGCCTTCAGAAAAAATTGTGATGTGTGCTAATTTGGTTAGGTGATGGGAAATAGGTACTGGTGAGACCTTTTATGCAACACTTCCTAATTGGCCTGTGGGTCAGCTGAAATGTCAATAGTGAATATTCGCTCGAGAATATATTTTCTATGGTGAAATTGCGAAAAACAGATAATGAATGTTGACCAGCAGACAGTTTATGTCGAATTGATAAGGCGAAATAGCAAAGGACAGTTCTGAAGAAGACACTAAGTAGCTGCAGGTCATAAAGACAGGACCGGAGTCACTAAAGTAGCAAAAACCCCTGAGAAAAGGTCATTGAAATGGTGACAATATAGATATATTTCAATCTTAGAGACATTCATGTGACGAACGTCTTTGTGAAAAGAAAAGAAAAAAAACAGGGAGGACTTATTTAATAATGCAAAAGGGAGAGTTGCAGAAAAGATGTTACTTTTCAATGAGTACTGACCGAATAATTTAAATAAATTTATTACTTGATTTAAGAATATGAAGCGATGTTTTTTGCTGTGCATCTTTCTGGTTTAATGGATTATATAAGTTTCGCTATATGTGAATTCTTTTTAATGTTTTATATATGATTCGGTACATGTTGACTTTTCACGCCAAAGCAAGACAATAAAGCCATTAATACGCAAGTGTTTACAGAGAATTAAATAAACTGAGAAAGCGGTATTGAGGAGAAAGAACAATAAAAGAATATTAAATAAAATAGGCAGCATATGAAGATTGGCGTTTCATTTAAATTTTTGAAGACTGTAGTTGATATGCAAGCAAGAAGCTAAAAGACAGTTTCCGAATTCTCTTTAAATTCTTGTGATATAAGAAACTATCAGAATAGAACTTACGGTTATAGCGAGCAGTTTCAACAGTAAAATGATAAAACAATGTTGTCAATCTATTACTACGCTTAAAGTCGATGTATTAAAGTAGAAAGCAATATTCACACTATCTGCATTATTCGGACTATTGTCCTCAACTTTGTTGCCATATTTATCACAACGTTTCGGCCGTTGTACGCTCCGGCCTTCTTCAGGTGGTTGGAATGTCGAACTGAACCCTTTATTTCGTCCGCTGGGGTAGACTGTTCTATTTCCACGTGCCATGTCTAATGGATGTCAGTTATCAGTTATCGCCTGTTAATTCACCTCTCCAAGTTCTCCACTGCCTTAAACAGGTATTGAACTCAACACTTTGGGTCCAGTCACTGGACTTAACCAACGCCTTTATCCACTGTGTTATGCGCCCTTAATGACATCTGTATATGAATTTCTGGGACTTATAAAAGTAATGTTTTACTAGTGCTCGTATTGCAATTTTTTGCTGTAATCACTTCAATTCTTTTTACCAAAGCTCATATTGCAATGTTCGTTGTTATTATCGTCCGAAGAATGTAAATAGTGTACATAATACCTTATCTCAGAAATATAGACAGATACTAAAGCAATATTTGTTTTGAATAATACAAAAATGTGGCACAAGGCCAAAAGTGGAGATAGTGGAGGACTGGCCTTCAATCTTAAACTTAGCTAGCCACGATTACTGACCCAAACACACCTCATTATTCTATACACCGAAACAACAAATTCTTACTTACCATTCTTATTACAACCAGCATAATATCTCAAACACTCTATCTAGGCCTATCTAGTTCCCATATGTACAATTGTCGGTCTGGGGGAATAAAAATAACAACATTTATAAATGAAACTACAATGAATATTTAAAGTACAACACGAAGCTCATCATAATAATTCGCCTTTGCATGGAGTATTGTTGCCATATATGGTCCGGTGCCCCTTATGTTTGTCTCAAGCTTCTTGATAAGATCCAGAGAAGGATATGCAAAGTAATTGGCCCTGATCTGGCATCTCGTCTGCAGTCGCTCTCTCACAGACGTGCCGTCGCCTCCGTCTGATATTTTACAAATACTTTCATGGTAGCTACTGGGAGGAGCTGCTTTCGCTGGTTCCAAAACTTCATGAATTTAAGCGTTCTTCTAGACTGGCATCACGCTCACACCCTTTCACTGTCGAAACTGTTAAATGTAGCCGTCTCTTCTACTCCAATAACTTCGTGTCTTGCACCTCTCCCCTGTGGAACTCCCTCCCCTTTTCCTGTTTCCCTATAATCTCCAACTTTTCAAATTTAATGTCAATCGACGTCTCCAAATGCCCTGATCTATCCCCTATCCTTCTCTTCATCTTTTTCTCTATCACTCCTATTTGCTCTCTGTGACTCCTTGCGTGCTAGTGGCTTCCCGCCTTGCTTGGGGTGAAACGCTTAGAAAAATAACAACCATGAAAATATTTATAGTAAAAAACATAGGAAAATGACGTTACCGCGCTGAGAAAGTTATTGAATTCGAGCTGACAGATCAGGATCGATAACATTACAGATTCTCCGATGGATTTAAAAAAAATCTCTAGATACACCAGCATAGATGTGGCAACACTATTCAATGCAAGGCCGGATTTTCAACTTATAAAAGGAGCAAGATATATTCTGTCGAGAAAAACTGTCTAATAATACACAATGAACCAATTTTCTTACCAGTAAACTAAGCAATTGATTCGATAAAGTATTAAATACTATTTAAGAATGCCAGATTAAATGATGAATTTGATGCCGTTCGGCTTTAATACTACTAAAGATGTAACCAGAAAAAATGCAATTGATTTAATGAATGAGTACACCCGTGGAAAATAGAATTCATTCGAATACCTCTTTCAATATTTTGACTTTCGTAATCCACTGTCCCTTTCTCAATTGAACTATTCTTAAAAAAGATGTGCGAATGGAAAAAAATTCTTTGATTCTTAATTTAATGTTTTTCTGATTCTTAATTTAATGTTTTCGTGAAGATGTCTCACTTCTCATTAACAAGTGAAATACAAGTTTGAAGTTATTAAGTATGTCAATATTTCTTTTGTAATTAATAATCATAAAAGAAAATATCGAATTCATTTTTGTCATTCAACATTACTATAAACTGTACACGCACGAAGACACATGTTCACACACAGCTATACATTAATAGGAAATAATTTAAATAGTGTGTCTTTTAAAAAATCCTAAACGGACGCTTAGAATCAGAAACAGAGTTTAAATTTCTCGGGCATATCATGAGGAGAGAGGGCTTGGAAAATTTCACGCTCATATAGCACATTGAAGACAAAAGAAACAGAAAAAAATAGCCGGTAATCTACTTAACGAGCTTACGTAAATGGATGCAAGAACAGAGATTGGTGGAATAATAAAAAAAGCCAATTATTGCTAAGGGCTACAGAGGATGGGAAATTGTAGACATCTATGGTGACCTAAGAGCTTCGTAAGGAACAGAGCATATATAGTATTCTAGATGCAACTTTTATGCAAGTTTAACTCAAGAGAAATGAAAGTAAGCTTGTGCATATTTTTCTGATTTCCTTGGTAAATTCTATTATTAAGGTTGAAGTCATATGAATAGAATCAATAATTATATATATATATATATTTATATATTCATATACAGTGGCCTAAGATAAACTATATCCAATTTCAAAATTTAATTACGTAATTCCAACTCAAAATAAATAAACAGTAAAAGGAACTAGTATGGAGGAGTAGGTCCTCCATTTACTAGTTTCAGTGCTTGTATTCAATTTTCCACGGATTTGATCAGGTTATCAACAATCGACTGAGCCATATTTTGCCACTCTTTTAGGAATGTTTCTTTAAGGGTTGCCACTGACGAGATTTTGGTTGTATGCTCTCGAGGTTTTCGGTCAAGGTGCTCCCAAACGTGCTCTATTGGATTCATGTCAGAACGTTGGGTTATCCATGTCAGTAAGTCGATTCCTTGCGATTCCTTCCGGGCCTTTGTTCGTATGACATTGCTCTCCATCTTCTTGAAAGAGAGATTCTTGCCAATCTGATTGATTTCAAATAGTGGGAGTACTCCTTTCTCTATTTAGCAGTATTTCGAACCATTCAACTGATTGTCAACTAGAATCAGCACAGATTTCCCGCTAAATCAGACAGCGCCCACACCATTACTCTAATCCCTCCATGTTTCACGGTCATCTGCAGACATTCAGTATTCCAATCTCATTCTGTTTTCTGCTAACATAAACCTGTCTCGAATTCGAATATTGGCAGAATTTACATTCATCTGATCAAATTACAGACTGCCAAAATTCATAATCTTTGCTCTCGAATTCTCTCGCCCAGTCCATACGCCTGTTCCTGTTAACCTCTGTAATCAAGGGTTTCTTTCTTGCGACTCATCTTTGACAGCCTAGCTCTTTCACAGTATTTCCTGCCGCATATGGCGACATTTCCATGCTGCTGTCGACATCTTTGACGCTCTGACGACGGGTTTCTCATGACTTCCCACTTGAGTAACCTTTTCGTCCGCTCCGACACGATGCTGGGTCTTCTTGAACTTTGTCCCACACGACAATATACTTTCTCATTAAATTTATTGACAATAGTAAAAGTTTGATGATTAACCTGGCAAAGTCTAGCAATTTCTCTATTTGACTTGCCACGCTGATGTCATCCTATTATTTGCCCTCGTTGAAATTCCCCAATTTCCTTACTTCCAAAAACTGTCATTGAAAGAAATAAGTCAAATATTGTTCATAGATGAGAGTAGCTAGATTCTAACATGGTATTGTTTGAGAAAAAGGAAGAGACGTTATTACACAAGCCAAAATTGCTGTAATCAAGGGTGGTTAAAACCTCATCATAGCCCACTGTGTGTGTATATGTATATATATCTATCTCTCTCTCTCTCTCTCTATATATATATATATCTATATCTCTCTCTCTCTCTCTCTCTCTCTCTATATATATATATATATATATATATATATATATACAATTATTTATTTACAATTTATTATAAACTATTGCATTAAAAAAATGCATATTTGTTACGATGTCCAAAGACGTATCGTCGTGAGCTAACAATGATAGTAATACACGATTTTATTTTTTAAATACAATTAATAAAACATTAATTTATTGATTATTTATTTTATTTCCTTTTTTACTTTAATTTGTTTTTGTTTTTACACTTTTCCTTTTATGGAATTAATAATTTTTCTATAGATATTTGTTTCGTTGCCTTACATGGAAAATGTTCAAAAATGTAAAAGAAGTGATGTTTCATAAATTGTATTTTTAAAGAAAATCGTTTGTTACTACCATTGTTAGCCGCCTGATCAGACGTCTTTGAACCTGGATACAGATATGCATTTTTTTCGCAGTAACTTGCATGTTCTAATGTAAATGTTTATAAAACATACATACACACACACACACACACACACACACACACACACACACACACACATATATATATATATAAATTCAAAGCCGGTAAATGTAATTAATATATATATATATATATATATATATATATATATATATATCTATATATATATATATAACGTATAGGTACAGATCTCGGACGGATTTTGCTTCAGTTTTGGTCAATTTTTAATAAGTGTCTATTGTTTTACAAATAAATAAAATATCGTTACACTATGAAAAAGAAAACAATATCAAGTGAAGATCGCAAGAAAAGTCATCGAAACAAACATTTTTTCTCTAAATTACTGGAAAGAGGAGATATACAAAGAAAGTTGAGGACATTAGTTTTCAAAAAACAAAACAAAACGAAAAACAAATAACACAAGGAACGAATCTTTTCTGTGACCTTTAATAAAACCTTAAATTAAAAACAGATGCTTTACAAAACAGGTAAAAATTAAATCAATGTAAAGAAGAGTGTAAAGTTGACCACATAAGCAGGATTCTACCTCATGAACTTTCAACAATGCTCTTCAAAATACAACTGCGTAGAATCTCGAGAATTTGAAAACAACATATGGAATTCAGTCTTATGCCACCAGAACATTCGTAATCACAATTTAAAATGATGTTTGAATAAAGAATAAAATGTATGTAATTTATTAAGACGCTGAGGCATTGCAAGATGCATGATCTACGAATCTTCCCCATGTTTAATATACGACAGGGCTATTTTTGTTTGTTTCCCGTTCTTACTAAATGTTGTGGTGGGATCCACCTAATCTGCATAGGTGACTACCAACTATATAAATAATGGTTGATACCGGAAGACGAGGGAAAAGGGAATCACGAGATCCAACTAGAGACTCTGATCGACTGCGACTAGTCAACACATTCTCCAGGAACGTCTTCCCAGAAATATACAGAAATACTATATGTACTTATTGTGTACACTTTCTTGTTATAATACATTCTTGTTCTAAGTACATTTTGTGTTGCATTATTATTCCATGCAATAGGCGAGATTCAACATTGAGTCAAGACTCAACACTAAATTAGAGCTGAAAGAGTTTGGGGTACGAATGTATGCTAAGAAGAAACGGATGTAATAACACCCGTTTCTTCATAGCAATTTTAATTCTTGTCTTCACCATAATTCTTGTCTTCACCTTAATTCTTGTCTTCACCATAATTCTTGTCTTCACCATAATTCTTGTCTTCACCTTAATTCTTGTTTTCACCATAATTCTTGTCTTCACCTTAATTCTTGTCTTCACCTTAATTCTTGTCTTCACCATAATTCTTGTCTTCACCATAATTCTTGTCTTCACCATAATTCTTGTCTTCACCTTAATTCTTGTCTTCACCATAATTCTTGTCTTCAGCATAATTCTTGTCTTCACCTTAATTCTTGTCTTCACCTTAATTCTTGTCTTCACCATAATTCTTGTCTTCACCATAATTCTTGTCTTCACCATAATTCTTGTCTTCACCTTAATTCTTGTCTTCACCATAATTCTTGTCTTCACCTTAATTCTTGTCTTCAACATAATTCTTGTCTTCACTTCCACTTTGGTATTAATACGATTTTTGTTTTGTTTCTAGCTCAACTGCGCCCCACAAATAATAATCAAGAGGATTGCAGTTATATAGAGTTAGGTGGCCAGATGTAAAGTGTAATGCGGTTGCAGAAATTGTCTGACAGCCATGGCTAAATTGTCCTGCTTCTGTGGCATTGATGCAGAGTCCTGTTGTCAGATATATGGTTTCTAGCAGGCACCCTCTTGACCCAGGTCAGCACTACTTCATCGAGGCACTTGCAGTAGGACCCCCTGTTGGGTTTGAGGCCCAGTAGGAAGATGAATAGAGGCATAACGTCGCAATCACTGATGGTTATTCCAAAACACATCGTAATCACCATTAAACTCATCAAATTCGATCCTAATTCTCTGCACTGTCCTGAGATTGACAAGCAAAAAGATTGAAGTTTTCGTATTGGAGCTTCCGGTGCGAATGCCAAGAAATGAAGGGTGCCGTTTACAAATTTCTGCCGAATTGAAATTCGTCATGGTGCTCTTTTTCTCCTAGACGGTGCCCAACTGACCCTACTATACTGTCCAGTCGACAAAATAAAAAACAACGCGCATGCGTGAAATTAAAATTATAAAATGGCGACAATTTATCCATAACACCCTGTATATATATATATATATATATATATGTATATATATATATATAGTCTAACATATAAACTTCTTTTTATAATGCACATATATATGTCATATAAAAATATCTTACATATAAATGTATATATATATATATATATATATATATATATATATATATATATATATATATATGTATGTATATATTAAGACAATTTTTTGTTTATACGTTCTTTTTATAGATATAAATATTTACGTAAATGCTCTGTTTATATTATAATATAAAAAATGTCTTAAAATAATTGTCGGACTTTTTCCATTTCATAATATCTATCTATCTATCTATCTATCCATTTATATATATATATATATATATATATATATATATATATATATATATATATATATATATATATATATATATATACCTTTGTGTGTCTGCTTAACATCTACCTATTTTTTCTATATCTATCTATCTATCTATCTATCTATCTATCTATCTATCTCTTTATATATATATATATATATATATATATATATATATATATATATATATATATATATATATATATATGTATGTATGTATGTATGTATGTATGTATGTATGTATACACTTGCTGGTCCGGAAGACTTGACACCCCTCCGTCTCTTCTAAACTGAAGGAATTCGTGTAAGCCATCTGAAATAGTAAATTATATGGGTGATAAGATTTTCGAACTATCCTGTATCTATCTCTCTTTCTCTCTCTCTCTCTCTCTCTATATATATATATATATATATATATATATCTATATATATATATATATATATATATATATATATATATATATATATATATATCTATATATATATATATATATATACACACACAGAAAAGTTCTCTCTCCGGAGTAGGTTAATTAGCATGCACCTATGCTTTTCTCTCATTTGCATTCATTAATCATTTATTATGCACTTTGCTGCCGAATTTATAATCCAGTCCTGTGAAAGAGTAGGACATTTGACGTCTCTCTTATTCTTTGGGGAAGCAATTAAGGTAATGATGGTTGGCAGCTAAATTAGCTTCATCTGCTTTCATTTTTCTATCAATCACATCATCAAAGAACAAAAGATGGAGGCGTAATTCCTGCCAAGACATGCATCTGCTATGAACTTTTCATTCTCTTTGGCATTCACTTCAAGACATTCAATTTTCATGATTTTATCTTTTTTTTTAAATAATCAACACGGCAGTAACTAAGCAACACCTTTAAATTAATTGAATATGTTAATGAATACAGGCATGTTCAGAATAATCTGTAAAAACTAAACGTAAGAATGTGAAAACATCATAAAATGGATCTTGACGTAAAATCGATTCAGTGAATCTAGTTCTATTTGAGATGAAGTCATTGTCTTTGTTGATTGTTTCATTAAGACATCGTTTCAACCTCATTCAAAATTGTCTTAATTATATATATATATATATATATATATATATATATATATATATATATATACATATATATATATATGTATACGTATTTTCAATATATATATATATACATTTATATGTAAGATATTTGGTTTTCCTCATGTTTAGTTTCATAATTTCGAAGCTTTTTTGGAATGAGTATATATATTTCTTCCACCATGCGTGTTATATCTGCTGCCTTTGTTTGCGAATTCTCGAAACTGTACTCACCTGACCTCCGTTTGGAACTCGTGAATCTTTTGTTGAACGTGGCACTTTCGTTTTTAGAGAATATTTTTTGTTCTTTTTAATTAGTGGTTTTATCGAGGTTTTCTAAACAGAGCTTAGATGTGGCACAAAGTCGAAAGTTTGACGCACCCAGAGAAGTTCGTATTCACTATTTAGTAATAACTGATCTATTGTAACAAGCTTGCTAACAATTACACTCCGTTGAATTATCCCAATTTAGTGGTTTTACATATTTTTATGAATGCTTCGCCGATTCTGGTGTGAGTCAATTCATTCAACCGTTTTATTCCTCCTTGTTTTTACTCAAATATTGCTTTGAATCCTGTACATGTCAATCAATTATGTGCCATGCGTGCTACACACTTAGGCGATCATGTATCTTTCAATACATGACTGACGAGGCAGATTTATCCCGCAGTATTTTCTGCGGTAAACAAGTTGCCATCCAAGTCCTGCTATTTATCCGTAGCTAGGGGGAGAAGAAGAGGATTCAGACCTTTCCCAAGGAAATTAGCACGTACGTGAATGTAATGGATTCGACTGGAATTCGAACTCGGCTCTCAGATTCCTCACTCCGAGCCGCTATTTATTACTCCACCGTGCCTCTTCCCTGTCTCTTCTTAAAAATATGTGATATGTCCAGAAAGTATCCAGCCATTTAAAATGAACGAAAAATGGGTAATGTCACATCATTCTTTATCATAATACTCCCCTTGGGATTTCAGACACTAATCTCATGGTCACCTCTAATCTACAAGACACCGAGCAAAGTCTTTGTCCGGAATCGTTCTCAGTTACTACGCCACATTTTCTTCATTCTCTAAGGCGATTTTAGCTTGGGATAAGTCAGAATGTTGCTGGGAGATAAATCCGGAAAACTGTTCAGCTGTCAGACGTGTCTGATGCGATGTTTGGCTAAAATATATTCAAGTAATGTGAACAATTATTTTGTGGCAACATAGTGAACACAATAATCGTAGAGCACCTAATCTCAGAAAAAAAAACTTTCACTGTCAATTTCAGAAGCCCACGAAAGAGTGTCTGCTATGTATGACAGATAGTCAGTATTTACCCAAGACCTCCCCAATGACACAAGGCCGTTTTTGAAAGTGGGGCGATACCTAGCCCGTAGGTTCGGACAAAAATTGTTCGTAGACCCCCTCGCCAGACGAGTCTCTGCCGAAGGACAGAGGTTCGTCTGGGGACTTTGCCGATAGTTTTCTGTCGGGTACACAGTTGAGTACGCACTACTAGTTGTCGATATACTGAAAATGTCCCGATATATCCCGTTCTATGTTAATAATTAAATTTATTTTTCTTTCTTTGTGACAAATGATTTGTCGGTTTGGACGGAATTGAAATTTATCATTGCAACGCTAAAGCAATCGTTGATTTTGACTGAAGTTGAAAGCCGTTTGATTTCCCGATAACTTTTATCCGTGACCGGCAGCGCCCTCTCAGTTCGTGTCATTTACACGTTTTGATTTTTTCACAAGATCTTTGGTCGACACTTATTGATTCTGTTTGTTCTTCCGATTGACATCTGACAAATGCAACATTTGTATATCTGTGGAATTTGTATACTTGCGGCTTAAGAAATACACTGACGGAAAATAAAATTTCATTGTTCTGAATATCTGTTTCTTTTTACTCAAGATTAAACGCATAGTTAACAATCACATAATTACAGAAAGGTATCACTCATAGTAAGTTCACAGGTTCCAAAATGAAAAGAGCTTTTAAGAGTGCTCAAAGTACATTACTATATTACACACTAGCAGTATAACTGGTCTTCAAACAGGTGTTTCATTACTGGGGTTTTTTGCCCTTCATTTGGAGCAGGTTAAGTTTAAAGTCAGCCCACCAGACAATCAATATTAGTAACAGCAATTGGGTGCAACCGAGGGACATCCCCATATGCGGATTTAACAATTTGAATTGGGGGTAGTTCTGAAAAGGGCCGTATTTGCGTTCTCAATCTTGCAAGGAAGGAACGTCTTCCATGAACCGTCATAATAATAATATACGGTAATTTTTATTTATAATATAATTTTTTATATAATTCTAATAATCCTTTGCGTTAGATTTCAGCTCGCTAAATTGATTGTATGCTGTTTTTTACAGACATTAAATTTTACGTTTGATTTTTGCGAAAGTGTAAAAATGTCATTTTTATCGATTCTTCACCTTCAAGGTTGTAATCTTATCCAGCCAATTTGGGCTCAAAACCGGCACTGAAGAATTATCAAACCAAAAGTATTTCATCGAAATCGGATGAAAACTGTGGAAACGCATAAGCAACATCCGATCACACACACACACACACACACACACACACACACACACACACACAAATACATACATACACACATTTTGAGAATTATAGATATAGAGATAAGCCTTGCGTTTTGAAACTGGTGGGTAGTCTCGCATTTATACAAAACTACACATGATAAATACCCTCCTTCGATACGTGATTACACGCCTCCTTTACCAGTGGAGTTTGCTCACCACGAGGCAGCGTAATGGTTAGCAAGAACAATTACGACTGAGTAGTGAGTTCGATCCTCACTGAGTGATCCATACTTTCGGCCTTGTGCCACATCTAATCTACGAGTGGAAAATCACATTACCAGTTGAGTTGTAGGTAGGCTAACAGAACGAATCAGCTGTTGTTTCATCAATTCATATACATCATCCACGAGGAGCTACGTGCCAGCGAAGTTGTCAAACGTCTTGATAAACATAGTGAGTGGCACAGACATCATGATAATGGTAATCCTAACATTCCTTATAAGGAAATATTCAGCATTCATTGACCTAGCAGCCAGTGCTACCGTCGGTTGAAATTTTTAAAATCTTTTTATTAAGACAATTTTTAAGGAAAAATAAATTTTCAAAGTTCATTAACTATTATCGATCTTTCCAGAATTAATGTGATACAGTTCTTTGTGATTCCTTCTCTTTCATACAGTTCTTTTGTGATTCCTTCATTTTGATACAGTTCTTTGTGATTCCTTCTTTTTAATACAGTTCTTTGTGATTCCTTCTTTTTGGTACAATTCTTTGTGATTCCTTCTTTTTGATACAGTTCTTTGTGATTCCTTCTCTTTCATACAGTTCTTTTGTGATTCCTTCATTTTGATACAGTTCTTTGTGATTCCTTCTTTTTAATACAGTTCTTTGTGATTCCTTCTTTTTGGTACAATTCTTTGTGATTCCTTCTTTTTGATACAGTTCTTTGTGATTCCTTCTCTTTCATACAGTTCTTTTGTGATTCCTTCATTTTGATACAGTTCTTTGTGATTCCTTCTCTTTCATACAGTTCTTTTGTGATTCCTTCTTTTTAATACAGTTCTTTGTGATTCCTTCTATTTAATACAGTTCTTTCAGGTTCCGTGGCGACGTTCGAGGTAGAGTGGTCCTTGCTAAGACCTACAGTTTTCTTTCGCTGGAAATTCCTTTTAATCATTGATTTAGGAATACAGTTGTATACAATTGACAGTTTAGGTATTTCTGAATATGGTGGACGCCATGCGTCGAATACATATGAAAGTCTATATCTGACGAGGCTATAAAGATCCATATTGTTCTGCCAGAACAGTACATACTGTTGTAGGAATGGTTTCAGAACTGGTTGAACCATGTTCTGGACATACAAATTTTTATTCAACATTCCGCCACAAACCTGCAATACCATGCCAACAGTTGATTCTGTGGCTCGTCGGGGATTATGCACAAGGAGGTTACATTCTAGAAGATTATCTCTATTCAATAACTCAGCTGATACTATTGGAGATGTACAAGCCTGTGGTATAACTGGATGTATGTCTACAGCAACGTATACTAGTAATCCTGCTGCAACGTAACAATTCGCAGCAATAACACTATGTAACAACATTTTGACTTTTAATGTCTTTGGTAAGTAAGGGGTATTTCTTAAATGCTTCTGCCCAGAAAAGCAAAGGGAATGTCTATTGTTCCATTCAAATTTGCTTTTGCGACCTAGACATCGATGTTGTTAAACTAACCTATTTTCCATTACATTCCAGACAGATTCAGCACTGAGTTGGCGAAGGAGTATTTCTGGAATATTCTAGAAGTTTCAAGATCTTTCGAGAAGTTTCTAAAAGTTTCAAGAATTTCTAGAACCTTATGACAACATAAATGGCAGTATAAATACGGGGAACATAAGCTAAGAATATCAGTTTACTTTTAGCTGTCTAAATACATATTAGACATCGTTGATAGATGCATTCGTTACAGATGGAATCAAGAGGTTGTAAGCATACGACAGATGCATTTTGCTATGTCTTTGGCGAATCTATGAAGACAACAGCAAACAAGTACTCTGTGGAAACATCTGCTAAAATGTGTGAGGCCCATATGTGATATTTCGGCATGCCTGTCGGAGATAAAGACAAAAGCTGGACGCCTCATTTCATCTGCGAACTTAGCAAAAGTATTTTCGAAGATAAGATGTAAAGTTTTACTTCTTTAGATAGAGAAATTTTCAAGTGTCAAATTTTTGGATTTTTTAAATTTAGATATTTTTTTACTTTTATTTTTTTAAACAAAGCGCGGAGTTTAATGTAGGAAAGAACAACGTTGGATGGGAACCATTTTGTATCTGTCTATATATCTGAGATGAACTGTATGTACACTATTTACATTTTTCAGGCTATTATCCTCATGTTTGTTACCATATTTATCTCAGCGTTTTGGCCGTTGTACACTCCGGCCTTCTTCAGGTGGGTGGAATGTAGAATTGAACCCTATATTTTCGTTAGTTAGATCCAGTGACAGGACCCAAAGTGTGTGAGTTCAATATCGGGTTAATGCATTGGAGAACTTGGAAAGGAGAAATAACTGGAGACAACTGATAACTGACATCTATTAGACATGGTACGTGAACTAGAACAGTCTAACCCAGCGAGCGAAATAAAGGGTTCCGTTCGACATTCCAACTATCTGAAGAAGGCCGGAGCGTACAACGACCGAAACGTTGATAAATATGGCAACAAAGATGAGGACAATAGTCCGAATAATGTAAATAGGGAACCATTTTATAGGAGTATTGTCTCCTTCACTGCATTTAAAATTGGGCGTTATGAAATAATTTATTACAGGTTTAGATAAGGAGTCATCAGCCTTCAGATACCTTAAATATTTCTTCCTTAAGCTGTCTGTAGCAAAAGTCAAAGCCGGGATCTACCAGAAATAAAGAAGATCATAGAATGCAATGAATTCCCCGAAAATCTCAGTAGGACGGAGGTATCAGCGTAGAATATCCGTGTCACAGTAGTAATTGGCATCCTGAGGAATCACAAGTCTAAAACCATGTGGAAGTTGTCGAGACTACGGCGAAATTGGCCGCAGTGCCACATCTGACCGCGTGGGGCAGTTGATAGATATCCTGCAGTGTAAACATGTCCTTGGACCTTATCTTGGTAAATTCAAGAATAAAAAGGGAGTTCACTCAGTGGAGTAAGGCAAGCACTTCCACCAGGGTATACTAGACTTTGAACACTGTTAACAAAGATCGTATAACATAAAGATGATAGGAGATTATATTTGCTGATTCGTGAAAGTAATTTACAGTATAAGCTTAAATTGCGAAAAACTACGCACTTCTAAATTTTTGTGGTCTCTCTTGTGTAATCCTAAAATAAATAAATGCCACTTTTGAATCCTATGTCATTTTGTTTCTACCTGATTTGAACAAGAAGTTTCACCTTCGTTTGTTTTCACAATGGGAATAATTAAATTACAGAAATATCATTATCCTTGTCACAAAAGCAAAGTTTGAAGGAAGTTGTAGCAATATTTCACCCTCTCTACGCGTGGACAAAGAGGAAATAATAGCTACTACCCAAGGACAAAGATTATGTTACTCAGTATAATATATATATATATTGTGGACAGTGTGCCTAGTGCTACTGCTGGCCTTCTAATGCATTTACGGCCGTCCAGAAACCTGTATAAAAATGCAAGAATTTTCATTTGAAATGACGTTGTTGTGGGAAACGAAGATAACCGACGCGTCACTGCCAACATATCTAGAAACTTTCTGGGATAATTATTCGGTATTTGGCGCGATCCACAATATCACCACTTTCAAACGGCCCTGATTGGAGCTTGTGTTCGTTTCCATGACATCAAATCGGTTTTGTTTTTATCAAATTAACCTTATTATAACATGCGTTACCTTCCACATTTCAGAGATAGACGGTGAATTATGTGGGTGAAGTATTGTTCTTGACTCAGCTGCCCCTAACCCACAGACGAAGGTCGTATGTCTGTCGAGACTCTGTCATAATTTCTATGACAAATGTTCAGATGAGATTCATTCTTTAGCTCAGCTAGTTTCAACATTTTGTTTCAGGAAAAGCCATGCTCCTTCCACAGAGTCGAATCGCCTTCATTTCCCCTGTACAACTATTAGAAAACATTTCCACTTCGAGAGTTATTTCTTAAGAATTGACACTATGTCGAGTTAGCCCCCCTCCCGTGGTTGTTTCCGTGGACACGATTATCTTAACTCGTTCAAGTCAAGTGCCAACTGGTATCTGTCTTTATCCTCATAAACTGGTCTTTCATTCATATCGCTCATCACATTCATCAATATCATTTTAGCAGTAAATCCCTACCTTGATTGGCTCTCGATGCATGCATTACGAGAAATTATATATAAAATATATCGCTGGTGATTTTTTCCCCCTGGAGCCCCGAATAGAGGAATTTAAGGGTGCGAACATTTTATTAAAATAGCTAAATGAAACCGCCACTTCTACTCTGACTGTCACTTTTCTCGCACTTCCCGCCTGTGGAGTTCCATTCCATTTACTCGATTTCCTATCTACAATCTTAAAAGAATTTAAATGCAACGTCAATCGCCATGTTCTATATTCTTGAATCCCGTTCATCTTTTGTACTTAGCTCAGTCCCCGCCCCTAAACCCAGTCTTTTATGTTAATGTCATTCACATTAACCCCCTGCGCACTAGAGGCATTACCATTTCCCTTGGGGTGATATGAATAAAAAAAATGATAGGGTATCTACAACCTCTTAGACTGTGAATACTGTACATCGATAATAATTGTCCCATTTTCAGGATGTTGCAGTTTTCTCCGTTTGAATATTTCCATTGTTTTATGTTTTTGTCCGTAAAAATAAGAACAAAGACGCAATGACCTATAAGGCGTTCGTCTGCCAATGGGGTCTGTAAATCTGGTTTGGGGTCTTGTTGGCACTTGAAACAATGCAGAAGTACTTTTAACTTTTAAAGCCAGCAAGTACTTTATCATTCAACATATCAATCGATGCTGAAAGATTGTCTAATGTCCTTTCCATGTTTTATATGTACTGAAGAAACCATCTCCACTTTTTAGATTTTCGTCTGTATTATATATATATATATATATATATATATATATATATATATATATATATATATATATATATATGTTGTGTGTGTGTATTTATATCGACAAGTTGCGGAAAACATATTTATCATTCATCGCTGTCGAGATCATTACTCATTTTTTGGCACAGAGATGCTCTCTTGTTTTGGTGTGTTGGTTAAACAGAAAGAAATCTTCTTTCTTTCTCTCTTTGCCAATTTACAAAGCTGTTGAAGTATCGGATTGAGACAGCACTAAACACATTGCCCATATCTGTGGAGTGGATTCTTTCGGTGATATCAAAGCAGTTCATAACTATTCAGTGCGAGAAGACCTCTACACTTATGCAAGAATAATTGATTTTTTGATGGGCAAAACATTTCTTTATCTGATAAAATAATCATATGTGTAACCATATATCTACCAATCATTCTGCCTGTCTGTTTATCTATGTCTGTATATATATATATATATATATATATATATATATATATATATATAGAGAGAGAGAGAGAGAGAGAGAGGGAGAGATAGATAGATAGATAGATACGAGGGTAAGTCACAAGTTATCCGCAATTTCGCCATCACGTAACTTTAGGTTTGTCACACTACATTCTGCTCATGCATGCTTATATTTGGTACTATTGTGGTCCTGTGATCAAACTTTGAGCTTGATCGCGCTAGTTTTCTTTCTGCTGTTACAGTGCAAACCTGACCGTTCTGTTAGCAGTGTGCATGAAGGAGGAACAAAGAGAACAAAAAGATATGAAGATTTCAAAGATGGGATATTGTTTTTCCAAAATATCCAATAAAAATTGATCGGCAAGGCAACTGCTTCTATCTAGTGCATTCTTCTGGTGATGGAGAAAATAATTTACGCACAATATATATATATATATATATATATATATATATATATATATATATATATAGGGTGTTCCAATAACTTGGACCGATTTTAAATGGGAATTAATTTTAAGCGTCTAATAGGTTTTTCTTATTCTTTCAGATTTAACAACTTTGGCAGTTTCAACAATGGAAAGAATAACAAGCAAGCAACGAGTTAAAGTTATCGAGGCCTATTACGAAAAAGGACGTTCAAATTTATAAATTACGGACCAAGTATTCCGCTAGCAAGAAATGCACACCAAACAGTGACTTTTGTGGATGCAGTGACTTTTCAACAATCTTCCGTGGATTTTCATCAGCTAAAATGCGACAATTCTGCTTATTAACGAATCCATCAACATGAAAATGGGCTTCATCACAAAAGAGGACTTTTTGGGACAAATCTTCATCGGCTTTTCTTTTCTCGTGCACATAATTGACGAATGTACATCATTTCAAATGGTCAACAGGTTTCAGTTCTTGTGTCAATTGAATTTTGTAAGCGTGTAGAGACAAATCCATTGTTAAAATTTGATGTAACGTTGTTATGGAGAGGTTCATTTCTTGTGCACCATGACGAATAGCGGTGTCTGGATTTTCGGCCACATTCTTGTGCACTGCTGCAATGTTTTCAGCTGAACGGCGTAAACCAGAAAGCAGTGGTGTTTTCACATCTTCCACCAACCCAGTATGTTTAAATTTACAAACAATGTTTCAAATTGTACTCTCGGTTGGTCGATTATGTTAACCAAAAAAAAAAAAAAAAAAATCGCGAAGTGCGCGAATTGCACTTCAGTTTGAACGTCCAGTTTCGTAATAGGCTTCGATAACTTTAACACGTTGTTTGATTGTAAATCCTTCCATGGTTGAAATTGCCAAAGACTTAAATTGTTAAATCTGAAAGAAAAAAGAAGACGCTTAAACTTAATTCACATTTAAAATCGGTCCAAGTTATTGGAACACACTCAGTACTGTGTAAAATTTCTTAATGTCTGGTCTGAAAGCTGGGATTTATTTTTAAACCTAATTAATTGCACTAAATTTTCTTATTTAGAGGGGCAAATGCAAGATGGCCTCCAAAATTGCCCAGTACATTTTCTGTAACCTCACGTTAAGACTGTGTTTTAAAACAGCTTTCCCAAATGAAAATTCATTATATACGTTCATTTCAAGAATGCATATTGTAAATAGATCGTGCGCCTTCGCTCAGCTTCAATACACGATGGAAGAGACGCGTAGAAATTTTCACTGTCGACAAAAGCATTACGATTGACAATTCCGAACTCCTCAAAATTATCTGAATTCTTCGAACAGACCCTTCTCTTTAGCTTTGTTCACGGTTGTTCGTCGATACCTAAAATAGGGCTCCGAGCTTCGCCATACTTTCCGGGCTTGATTCAGCTGTGTAATGAAATGAAACTTCAGTAACTAAATATATATTTCCCAATTCAAGATTACGTCAACTTTAAACCACCTTCTTCAGCAAAATCTTTTATTTATTTATGTATGACCAAAGGATATTACTGTTATAATTAAATTATAATGTTTTCGCCATGCGATTTGGTTCAGTTCACCTATAATTCATTATAATTAGAAAGCAGCTCAAACCGTGGTTAATCCTTGAATAGAATCTTATTGAATGTATCCATATCCCATTATTCGTAAGTTTTTGATTAATGCTGGTTTCTTGGCTGAAATCTAGAATTCCTTCCATGTTATCGAATAACATACCTGTATCCCTATATATATATATATATATATATATATATATATATATATATATATATATATATATATATATATATATGTGTATATGTGATAGAAATTGTGAGGAGGATTTGATAATTATAATTAAGTAATTCATTGGGTCTGAATTTCTATCATATGTATATCATTGTTTGATCCGGCTTCTAACGCTTCAGTTTAATCCGCTTGGTGATAGTAGTTCTGGCTCCGAGGAGCACAGTCCTATGGTTATATATATATATATATATATATATATATATATATATATATATATATATATATATATATATATATATATATATATATATATATATATGTCGGGTGCAGTGTATTTTATGTTTTAAGTTTCTTGAGCTGAGTTATTGGGTTGCAATTGGGCTGCAATTTTTATACAGTGGAACTTCAATTTAACGGATTAATAGGGTGAGGGTCGTCCGCTAAAGCCGTTTGTCCGTTAATGTGAAGCACATTTTTTCGTGCCTAAAAACATTCAGTATATTACAAAATGATTGTAAATAAATGATAATGCAATATATATGTAAGTGTTTTTTTTATTTTTAAGTTACTATGTAATAACTTAAAATAAATTACACACAGACATAGAGAGAGAAAGATGCTGTATAATTTACGTTTTAAATTTAGCTTTAAATAGAATTTGAAAAGTTATAAAGCGGTTGTTCCTGTCTGTTGATTGCCGTAGTAAACAACAGCAGATATATATATATATATATATATATATATATATATATATATATATATATATATATATGTATATATATATATATATATATATATATATATATATATATAGAGAGAGAGAGAGAGAGAGAGAGAGAGAGAGAGGTAGTGAGGAATAGAGACACGGAGGGCGAGGCAATAAATCACCAAGGCGCAATGATTACTGAATGTGAAAGAATGACAAAAAGAAAAACATTATTGGGAAAATTACTGAATAGGATAATCAAAGGAAGGTTGGTAATGAACGATAATACTTAGGACAAGATCAACACATATAAGATTCATCAGCGGCGCGTAGAATAAGTAGTCTACTGCTAGAAGTGAGTCAAGTGAATTCCACAATGAATCACCAACTACGGGATATCTACCAATCGCCTCACGCGGTCAGATGTCGCACAAGGCCGAATTTAATGTCGGGTATCTGAGCCCGTAGCCTCAAAAAATTCCCGTAGACCCGTATAAAACGGGGTCGGTTAGCAGTTTCCAGAGACAAAGCTCTGCCCTTCGACATAGAATGTTCTGGGGATCCTCTCTGCTCGGAGGCAGAGATTGACCAGCGCAGTTGGAGACGAATCTCCAACTGCAGAAACACATACATTATTTACTACTGTATTTATATGAATGGGGACGTACCCATTATTGTTTGTAGGTATGCTGCAGCATTTATTAAGGAGAGAATTAATTAAGGAAACAGGAGATAACGATTTACATTACATTTAAAATATTAAATTATATACATATATATTAGATTTTCACACACATATATGTGTGTGTGTGTGTCTCTG
>OZ038484.1:42818048-42840548 GCA_964036315.1 Acanthosepion esculentum
GAGTTGAAGCCGAGAGTCGTCGAAGGCCTTCTTGTGACGTGTGAACAGCGGCTTCAGCGGCAAAAAAGGAGAGGTTTTTTGCATCTTATCGTGACTGACGATGAAATGTGGATACACTGCGATAACTTTAAGAAGATCGTGGGGTAAGCCCGGCCATGCATCAACATCAGCGTCAAAGCCGAATATCCATGGTTAGAAGCTTCTGCTGTGCATTTGGTGGGATCGCCTGGGTGTAGTTTATTATGTGCTGCTTAAAGCAACCGAAACCTTCACGGCAGATCACTATCGACTGCAATTGATGCGTTTGGCACGAGCATTGAAGATAAACGGCCGCTATACAAACAGAGACATGACAAAGTGATTTTGAAAGATGACAACGCTAGGCCACATGTCACAAAACAGGTGAAAACCTACTTGAAAGCGCTTAAATGGGAAGTCCTACCGCACCCGCCGTATTCACCAGACATTGCGCCATCCAATCGATGGCACATGACCTGGCTAAGCAGCACTTTCATGCTTATGAAGATGCCAACAAAATGGGTCGACTCGTGGTTAGCCTCAAAAGACGTGTTGATTTTCCGACAATGAATTCAACTGCTGCCAGAAAGATGGGAAAAGGTAGTGGCCAGCGATGGACAAGACTTTCAGTGACATGTTTCTTACTAATTTTTGTAAATAAAACCTTACTTTTCATGAAAAATCAGCGAGAACATATTGAAGGTCCTAATATATATATATATATATATATATATATATATACATATATATATATATATATATATATATATATATATATATATATCTGTGTGTGTAAAGAAAATTTGAAGGATTTATGACCATATATTTCGAATATACTTCTCAGACGCACGAGCACATATATATGGAAATGTGTGTGCATTATTTAAATGTATATAAATGCATTTGTCTATGTAAAATATATGTTTATGCAACACCAACACTCATATATATATATATATATATATATATATATATATATATATATATATATATATATATATATATATATATACATACATATACATATATATATGTTTGTCTGTGTATGTGCGTGTTTGTTTATTTTTGTGCGTAAGTATGTGCGTAAGTGTGGGCGTAAGTGTGTGCATAAGTGCGTGCGTAAGTGTGTGCGTGCGTGCGTAAGTGTCATTATATGAGTTTGGGCTGGCTGTAATGCATAAGTAAAAATCAGTTGTCCGGAACATTCCCTGATAAATTCAAATATTTCCAGTGTTGATTTGCCATACACACGGGGCCTTTCTAATTCGAAGTTTGTCGGAAAACACTTTTCCTATTATGATTTGTTCCTATTTGAACATGTGTTGGGACACTGAACGAAGCTGAGTATGTATAGAATTGATCATTACGAAAAGGAAAAAAAAAAAAGTAAGTGATCTCAATATTGCAATCTGTTTATTCGTCTGTAAAACTACTTGGAGAAATGATACAACGCAAGTTTATTAATGATGACACCGCGACACTGAATCAAGTAATTGACAAGAAGAAAACACAGAAGACTGAAAAGTAAGCCGTGAGTAATTTCCGTGTGTTTATTTCGATTATATAATAATAATAATAATAATAATAATAATAATAATAATAATAATAATAATAATAATAACGTAGACGAAAACCGCACCCATCAGTGGCTACGTAGTGCAGGGTTGAAAGGTGAAACTGAAGGTTTTATCATTGCTGTACAAGACCAATGCTTGTTAACTAGGAATTATCAAGCACATATACTAAAATACTGTGTTGGCCCAAGATGCAGATTCCGTGACAAATATCCACAAACCATTGATCATCTTAAATCAGGTTGCATGATATTGGCACCCACTGAATATAAAACCCGGCATGACCGAGTGGGCCAATATCTGCACTGGAAAATTTGCAACTTCTACGGGAAAGAAACTGAAAGAAACTGGTACGAACACTACCCAGACCCGGTTAGGGAGATAGGACCTGTTACAATTCTATGGGACTACACAATACACACTGACAGAACAATCAAAGCCAACCGCCCAGACATTGTTATTAAAGACCACAAACAAAATAAGTGCCTCCTTATTGATATGGCAGTCCCTGCAGACTGCAATGTATCTTTGAAGATATTCGAAAAACTGTCAAAATACAAGGACCTTGAAATAGAAATCTCAAAAATGTGGCACATGGGAACATCAACAATCCCTGTTGTAGTTGGAGCCATTGGACTGGTTGGAAAAAATTCCAGTAGGATGATTGAAGGGATCCCTGGAAGTCTATGCCTCAAAGAGATACCAAAAATTGTTCTGACAAGTACAGCCCACACTTTACGAAGGGCTTTATCTATGTAATTATTTTTTTTATTTTATTTTATTTTTTTTGCAGTGGAAAGTGTCATGATGCCATTTCTAACCTTAGGTCCCTGGGCGGGACCCGGAAAGAAATGTGTAAATGCCAGATATCAAAGGAAATAATAATAATAATAATAATAATAATAATAATAATAATAATAATAATAATAATAATAATTATACTAATAGACGGGATCCCTGGAAGTCCATGCCTCAAAGAGATACAAAAAATTGTTCTGACAAGTACAGCCCACACTTTACAAAGTGCTTTATCTATGTAATTATTATTTTTTTTTCAGTTGAAATTGTCATGCTTCCATTTCTAACCTTAGGTCCTTGGGCGGGACCCGGAAAGAAATCTGTAAACGCCAGATATCAAAGAAAATAAAAACAATAATAATAATAATAATGATAACAATAATAAAATAACAGCAACAAAAGTCATAGATGTTAAAAAGCCACATTCTATTGAAAAAATGCAGAATCTTTGGGAGAATATTTGCAGCTTCCTAAAGTACTATAACCCCACTGCAGGGTGGATCGAACAAGAAAAAGAACGAATGATGGCGAAACGTCTACAAGAATGGGAAAATATAACCACGACTATTGTTAGGCAAGCTCTAAAGACGGAAATTGAAGACGTAGAAGCCATTGTCAAAATGCAAGAAAAAATAACACGAACAGAATTAAAAAAGTTTTCAATGAAAGGAAAAAAGGGCAAAAAGGATGAAACAGCAACAAACATGCAAGCTAGCAAACAAACACTACACTTAAAGCAAATCAAACACGTAAGAAGACAAAAGAATTCACAAACTAGGAGTTGGTGTTTGTAAACAAAAACAACGTCAGACAAGCGAACGCAGTAGGTGTGTCTAGTAGTTAAGCCAGATCTGGACTGAATAAGTTCAAAACGCAAGCCGCCTTATTTTATTATCTAAGAAAAATATCTCAGCATGAATTTTGTGTATTCATGACTATAAGAGGAGTAGAGCGAAAATCATTTCCAACCCTCTGGGAAATCAACAAAAATCTCCAGGAAATGATGAGGTACACAATTCTTGGATTTATCATTTGTCATCAATCCATAAAACCCTTGAACAATCTTTATCAATGCTTATTATTATTATTCCCAAGGTAGTCCCAAAATGGATCACGGAAGGTATTACATATCTTCTGTCAGAAACGGGTGAAAGAAATGATCTCAAAAATCCCTACGTATAAATTGATCATGTCTGTCCTGACAAATTTTATTTATACTTTGCTCGAAGAAAACATTCTCCCCTGGAACAGAAGGGATGCCAGAGAGGTTCCTATGGATGCAAAGATCAACTATTGATAAAAACAATTATCCTGGAAAACTGCAGAAAAGGAAGTAGGAATCTCAGTACAGCATGGATACATTATTGTAAAGCCTTTGATAGTGTGCCACGCTCCTGGATCCTTTAGATTTTGGAAATGTAAAACGTACCCTCGCTGATAGTAAATTTCCTTAGACATAGCATGGGAATGTGGAAAACCATATTATACTTAAGTCACACCAGAGGCACTGCCACTTCCAATCACCTGAATTTTCGGAGGAACATACACTGTTTTGTCTAGCTTAGTCCCTCTTACGTATGAACTAAACAATAACAGTTGTGAATAGAAATAAGAAATTATTCAATCGATTATTCTGCATGGACAATCCCAAACTCTTTGCCAAGGACGACAATGAGTTGAAGGGTCTCCTCAATAATGATAATGTTTCAGTGACGACATAAGTATGGATTTTGGATTGGATAAATATATAAAGTAACATTCAAGAAAGGCAGAATTACAGACACACTCAATAGATTTAGATTTTGTCACAAAGTTTAGGGAACTGGAAATGATAGCAAGATAAACCTCTTCACGGCCAATATTCTTCAATCTAAACAAGCTGATGTAGACAAAACCCCGTACCCAAAGTTAAAAGTTGAAACCGGAGATTTTATTCATGCGGCACAGGACTAATGCTTGCAAACTAGGAATTACCAAGTATACATACTGAAAAGTGTGTTGACTCCAAAATTCAGATTATGTAATAAATAAGTATGTAGCTGGTCACTCGTATTCGAGGATACCCATCTACTAGACGGATAGCCAATCCCTATTACAGAGGCTTTCTCAGGCGCATTTGTGTTTATTCAACACCCAAAGGGCCCATCTGTGGTTTATACTGCGACTGTGCTGAGCAGACCTTAGTTTCTGGGAAAGAGCGTGTTATCTCGCTTGATCAACAATTTGAACGAGGCCAGCACGCTCAAACCCTAGGCCAGGATAACTTGTGACTTCCTGCTAGTACAGCTATCGACGACCCCCAAGGGTTCCGTCTATTCAGTTTCACTCACAAGGCTCGGGTCAACCCATGGTATGGTTTTCGGGCGCCGCACGCTGAGATCCACCTCTCCAGTCCGATAACATCAGGAAGTCTCCTTTCTGACAAATCGACCATAGTGTGATTCGAACCCGGGGCTCATGGTCAGAATGCGTACATTCTAACCACTCAGCCACATGTCCATTATGTGACAATATGAATAAACAATAGACCATATTGTATCAGGCTGCACAGTATTGGCACCCACTGAATATATACACGGAATGAGAGAGTGGGTCAATATCTGCATTGGAAAATCTGCAACTTTTACGGAAAGGAAACTGCAAGAAATTAGTATGCACACCACCCAGACCCGGTTACGGAGATATAACATGTAACAATTTTAGGGCTTTACAATATACACAAACAAAACTATCAACGCTTATCGTCCAGACATCGTGATCAGATACTGGAAAGACAAAAATATGCCTTCTTATTGATATGACAGTTCCTGCCAATATCTTCAAAAACTGTCAAAATACAAGGACCTTGAAATCGATTTCTCCGAAATGTGGCACATGAGGGCATCAACATCTTCAGCTGTAGTTGGAGCCCTCAGATTGATTGGAAAAGATTTCAATAAACTTATTGAAGGGGTTCATTGTAGCCCATGCCTTAAAGGAATGGGCAACATTGTACTCACAAGTAGAACCCACACTTTACGAAGGGCTTTAACTATGTAAATATGTTTAGTCTTAGGGGTTTTTTCCCTAAAAAAAATTGCTGAGTGAAAAATGTCATGATGCCATTTTTGCCCTTAGGTCCCCGCTTGGGACCCGTAAAGAAATAAGTATACACCAGACACCAAGGAAAATAAAAATAATAATAATAATAATGATAATAATAAAAGCAAATGCAATGGACCTAAATGATTGTAAGATAAGCCACTTCATGGTCAATCCTCTTCCCGTGCCAAACAAGGTGATATAAACAAACCACATGGCCATCAACGGTTACTCACTACAAGATTAAAATCTAAAGCTGAAGGTTCTATTCTTGCTGTACAGAGCAAAAAAAAAAATAACAAAAAATGCCCAAACTAGAAATTATCAAGCAAACATAGCGAAAATTGTGTTAACCCGAAATGCATATTCTGTGACGAATATAGAGAGATAATAAACCACTTTGTATCAGGTTGCACAGTATTAGCACCCACCACATATAAATCTCGGCATGAAAGGATGGATCAATATCTGCATAATATAGGACCTGTAAGGATTTTATGGGACTTTACAATACATACAGACAGAAAAATCAAAGCTAATCGCCCAGACTTAGTGATCAAAGCCCCCCAAAACATAACGTACATTCTTATTGATATGGCATTTCCTACAGACTGCAATATATCTTTTAAAACCTATCAAAATACAAGGATATTAAAGCGGAAATCTAAAACAAAGAAAATGTAACATATGAATGGATCAATAATTCCAACTGAGTTTGTGTCCCAGGATTTAATTAGAAAAAGATTCCGATAGACTCATTGAAGGTACGCCCATGCCTTAAACAAAAACAAACAAATCTCACAATTACAACACACAAATTGTAGAGGACTTTATTGTTATAAAATCTGTGTAATTTAGGTTTTTTATTTATACATTTACAAAACATGTTTAGTAGAAAATATCATGATCCCACTTCTGACCTTAGGTCTTTGAGTGAGATCCAGAAAAAAAGTAATATATAACAGAAGACAAAGTAAATAATAATAATAATAATAATAATAATAATAATAATAATAATAATAATAATAATAATAATAATAATAAAGGAAAGGAAACTGAAAGAAACTGGTACGAACACCACCCAGACCCGGTTACGGAGACAGGACCGGTTACAATTCTATGGGACTACACAATACACACTGACAGAACAATCAAACCCAACCCCCCAGACATTGTTATTAAAGACCACAAAAAAATAAGTGCCTCCTTATTTATATGGCAGTCGCTGCAGACTGAAATGTATCTTTGAAGATATTCGAAAAGCTGTCAAAATACAAGGACCTTGAAATAGAAATCTCAAAAATGTGGCACATGGGAACATCGACAATCCCTGTTGTAGTTGCAGCCCTTGGACTGTTTGGAAAAGATTCCAGTAGACTAATTGAAGAGATCCCTGGAGGTTCATGCCTCAAAGAGATACAAAAAATTATTCTGACAAGTACAGCCCACACTTCACGAAGGGCTTTATCAATGTAATATTTTTTTTTTCAGTGGAAAGTGTCATGATGCCATTTCTAACCTTAGGTCCCCGGTGCGAGGGACCCGGAAAGAAATGTGTAAACGCCAGATATCAAAGAAAATAAAAATAATAATAATAATAATAATAAGTGAATTTTGACACGAGGTTTTAGTCTGTGTAATGTTGTGTCTCTGTGATTACTGGAAAAGCTTCAGTTAAGTGTATTCTCAAGAAGCTGATTATGTTAAAGATATTTTTGTACGAAATAAATACTTTTTCGTCGTTAAACTAAGAAGTTATTAACGGTTATTACGTGTACAAGGCAAAGAGTACGAAGCGAATCTTCTCTAAAAATACTCGCTACATCCCTACACATGGACGTTGTACTTGAGATAGTTTTTCCTGAATTTGTAAAAGAATTATTTAAACTACTGGAAAACATTAGAATAATCTCGAAATTGATTGATTTTGGGAAGATATTGAAATAAACCAGAACTTAATAACTAAGTACCCGCAATGGATAGAAGATGAATTGAGATAGTTCACAAGAAGAGAAAGGGGCATAAGACAAGGATGTACCTTCTCACCGGATTTATTTAACCTTTACAGGGCGACGAACCCCGTGAGATTTTATTATTTGTGGACAGAATTTGAACACCATTTAGATACGCAGATGGGATTTGTTGATAAAATAATGCAGGAACTCCCGAACACAGTTTAAAAGAAAAGTACGAAGAAACACTAAACAACAATTGTAAGAAGACGATATATTGTCATTAGCAAGAAGGACAAGTCAAGATGCGTGCTACAATGTTGTTACGTCAGAAACAAGCAAGTCCAAAAATTGAAATATTAGGAAATGTTTTTCCAGACGACAGAAAACGACACAAAAAATCTGAATATGCATTGGAATAGCAAAAGATGCATTCTAAAGAGTAACCAGAGTATTAAGAAATTTTATTAGGAACAAAGATAAGCATAATATTAATACTCCTATTTGGCAGTGAAGGCTGGACAGTTTTTTTTTCACAGATGGAAAGTAGATTTTAGGCAACATAGATGCAGTCCTACAAAAAGTTTGCTGAGAATACCATGGAGAGAACATCTGAGCAACAAGGAAGCTTTAAAGAAAATGGAAACCAAAAGTTCACTTATACTTAAAATCAGAAGGAGGTGAAATGTCTTGGAAGCATAATGTGGAAAGAGGGATTGGGGAATTTGAATTTCTGAATATATTAAGCGCAAAAGGGTTGAGGGAAACTTCGAATAACCTAGCTAATGTGATTGTGTAAAATGGACGATAAGTAAAAGTGATTGAGACAGTAAGTAAACAAACATTGCTTAGTAATTTTCTAAGCGTAGCTCAGATCTGGCACAAGGCCGAAAGTATTGGGGCACCCAGTGAGGATCGAACTCACTTTTCAGTCGTAATTGATCAAGCGAGAAAGTCTTGCTAACCACTACACCACGTTGAAGTCCCCACATAAATATTGCTTGAAATTACGAAGGGTAGGGGGTTACGGTGAGCTGTGATGACCCACGTCTTGAAGGGACATAAATGAAAACGAAAATGCCCAAAGTTCCCTGACTGCTACGTATTTCAATCCTGGAAATAATCAACTTATTTTCCTTAAAAACAAGTCTGTTTGCCTCGTTTGTACCACGAAATCGTCAGGGAAACATTTATTCTCTTGCATCAATCTTTATTAATACTCTTGCATTCATGCACATTGATAATAAGTCTTCAGTCACAATCTCTTTATAGACTCACCGGATCTCGATAGTAGAGTATACAGAAAAATAATCAACTGGAATAAGCAGCAGCGCGTGGGAGATTTATCTCCCATCAAGGATTGAATTTGGCGTTCGTTGGAAACGATTGACGATAAGCTCGTCGGTAAAGTGGAATGTACTTTCCGTGGAAGTGATTCTCGCTATAGAAATTTAGCCGGATTCAAAACAGGGATTTACAGAACATTTATCGCACTTTTGCGATTAAAACTTTTGGCCACTTTTGCATGATGCTGGCGTTTCATCAATAAATCATTCGTAGAAATATTCAACCAGATGTTGAGAGGCCAAATTTGCTAAATATTTTCCGCCGAAAAGCTGCGCGTTTTCTATCCTGAACGTTTTGCTAGGACAAGATATTAATCCCCACCCAACAGTAAGAAGGTTTTATCTTAACTATTCAATAGACAAACATAAAACCTGCCATATCTCTTAAGGTGGTCATGGCTCTTCGCAGTTTCCTTTTTATTATTATTGTCATGACTAATTGAGAAAGAAGTGAGAGCATTTCCTGTTGCCTTCTCCACGGTTGTAAGCAATATTTCTATTAGACTTGTTGCTATTCAAAGCTGGGGAGCGTAATCTGTCCTAGTATTTAATCCGTAGCAGGAGGAGAAAATGGATTCACGTCCCCACCCAATGAAAATATGAACGCAATTTTACTGAGCTCGTGCAGATGGCCATATTGGAGATTGGTGGTATCATCCATTTCGTGTCTGTTCGGCTATGTTGTTTTTATGGTGGGCTGGTGATGGCAGGAATAAGGTGAGGTTAAATAAATTTAAGCTGAAGTGGAAGGAACCAAGCAGAAAGAGATTAATTTATAAAGATAAGGAGATGAAATGAAAAGGGAGAGAACCAAGAAAAATAAATATTTCATTTGGTTTGTCTAACGGCATATCAACTCTTTATGTCTCATTTAATGTCGAAATTTCATTTTATGGGGAGACTTCAAAAATGTATTGCTGGTAACTGTTCTCTTCTTTTTCCAATAAGGTAGGCTTCTGATTTCTTTTACTATAAAAATGTATCGCTGGAATTCTTACTACAAAAATATATTTTTAAACTTTCATAATGTTTTGACCCCTGTTTGGATGTTCACTATTTGCCTATCGCTCAGTGTATAACAGGTGCTGCAACTCCGGGTCAGGTTGGGCTTGGGAAGTACAAGAATTATGAGGTGGTTCCACGCTCCTCAAAACATCCCGATCAGAGCGGCATTACTGTCCGATATAAATTATTGTCACAATCTGGACGAAGAAAAGTACATTGCTTTTGAAAAAGAAAAAAGAATCGCTGTTTAAACAAAAAACAAACAAACAAACTTAGGCTGAAATTTGAACTAGGCTCGTCGATTATTGCTTACATACCGATAGCAGTTATAATACCCCCCATACTAGCTAGACTATCAAATCGATAAATTTGCAGATAAAATTATGATATATACGTGTATACGGAAAGACACATACACAACCACACACGCATATATATATACACATAAGGTTATAAATATATATATATATATATATATATATATGTATATATATATATATATATATGTGTGGGAGGTACGGTAGAGTAATGGTTAGCGGCTTATAATATATATATATATATATATATATATATATATATATATATATATATATATATATATATATATGTATATATATATATATATATAGTGTTAGATTGTAGTGTTAGATCCTTAGTATGTCTACAAAAAACGGTTTTCGATTCTCACCCGTCGAAGTGCAGTTGAAATGCACAGAAACGATGTTGCATCTTTGTAGTGAGTAAAATGGTTTTGTCTATATGACAAAATTATAATAAATAAATAATTATCTCTCTACTATCGGTATCGAGCCCTCTTTTGGATTAATGCTGTGAACGTTGGAATTTATATATTACTTTCATTCTCATCACATCAGATATATATATATATATATATATATATATATATATATATATATATATATATATATATATATATATATATATATATATATATATAATTTACCGGCCCGAATGTTCGAGAAATTTTGTAGAAAATATGCATTCTCCCACAAGAATCGAACCGATATATATATATTAGTTTGTAAGTGATTGTGTGAAAATACAGGGTGTGGCAGAAACACCTCCCACATATACCTTCCAGAAATACCTCCCATATAATCCATTAGTTACGGGGTATGGCGGAAATACCTTACACATTTTAAGCTGTCATCTGTGTGGTGCTAGTGAACTTAGGCAAGTAGCATTGATGCCGGTATCTAGTTAATATTTTACTATTATGTGGAAGATATTTATGACCCACCCTATAGCTTATGCCTTAGCAGGATGTGGGAAGTATGGCTGGGACGTATATGTATTATGTAATTCTGATGCACCCTGTATACGTAAAAATATGGCGGTAAATAAAAGTGTTTTTATCATAATATGGGCATGTCGGAACCTTCTGGCAACACGTCGCGGGATCCTCTTCAGGTTGACGGTTGAACTCGAAAATCTCGGTACCCACCGTTCCTGACAGTTCTACGGCAGCAAGGCCGATATAGAGCAATTGTTTCCTAGGTCGGTCTCTAGATCGATGTTGGCCTGTGTCAGGGACGTCTTCAACTGATCCCTGGAGCGTCGTTTTGGATCTCTGCGTTGCTTCTTGCCACCGGCGCGTTCTCCAAACGGGATCACAGATATATCTAATGCGACGGAGTCCTGAAGGCGGCCATTGAAGAGGACATTAGTTTAACGTGTGGTAAACTTGCAAGACAGTTCAACGTTTCCGCTGAAACAGTTAGACTTCACCTGCACCGCCTAGGTAAGATGTACAGACTGAGCAAGTGGGTTCCGCAAACGCTGTTGGAGGTCCAAAAGGGACAACGGGTGGCAGAAACTGTATATAGAGATGTGTATAACCAATAGCCTATAGTGGGATGCGTTTTGGATACATAACCCACGCAAGGGAGGCGATGCAAGCGATACAAGCTTAAATGCATAAAAATATGTGTCCATACTTATTTATAAGCCAGTGAATTTAGCAAACGTACACATATCGATAGTTTTGTATGATGAGGGTGTAGCATCTACCAGCTTTCAAATTCCTAAGATGCTTCAAATACTAGCACATGTTAGCGTCCGCACGGAGTTCTATGTGATTCCCTATTTTCATGTCCGCACAATTCGCTATCGATTAATGGTATCATGATAAACTGTTCGGGATGGTCAATTCTTATATCGTGGTTGAAAGGATCTATTACTAGAGAAACCGGTCATCTCCTGCAGACCAGAATTTAAATGATGACGATTCCCATAATTGCTCAACAGACCGTATGAGAACGAGACGATGGCACGTGAATATCCCACGACTGAGACGAACTATTTGAAGAGCTAAGATAATTCCTGAGATCAGGAACTAGAAACTTTTCCTGTTTAAATAATTTTCAAGCCGATTAAATTATCAGACACATTTCCTTTTGCAGCAGCTTGAGCTCGTGCAGATGGCCATATTCGCGATTGGTAGTGCCCACCATTTCGTGCCTGTTCGGCTATGTAAATTTTAATTTAGATTTTTCGCCAAGTTGTCTTAATGGTGGATAGGTGATTGTTGGAAAAGGTGAAGTTAAATAAGTTTAAGCTAACGTCGAAAACAAACACGCTGAGAGGTACATGTGTTATGCAGAGAGGAGAAAAGAATTAAACAAAGGAAAGAAACAAGAAAAAGAAATGTTTTTTTTTCAGAAGAGAAAAATCGCTGTTTATAAAATCTTATTATTTTCGTCCAGAAAACGATAGAAGTATGAAGACTATAAAAAAGAGATATAAATAAAACAAGATATTTATCAGAATCAAAATCGAAGAGTGAAAAAGAATAAACTGAGAAAAAATATTAGGATATGCATAGGTTGTGAAATCAGTTCAAAGATATAAAAGATAAATTAATCAAAGAAAACGAGAAGGAAAGCCACTCTTCTCTTTATGATTTTAGATTTACGTTCCTATTACTGAATCTTTTTCTCTCTCGCACTTTTTCCTTCTTTAGATCCCACACTTTTTCTCTAAATGAGCGATATTATCAAGAGAATGAAGGACAGGCCCAGACACAGACACACAGACCCACACAAACGCTGGCCCACACACACACACACACACACACACACACACACACACACACACATACACACACACACACACACACACACACACATATATGTATATATATATATATATCAAAATCCGGGTATATGAATAATTGAGATGAAATAAACACCAAATATAGATCGGAATCTGAGAGAATAATAAAACAAAGAACAAATAAGAAACGTTTAATAAAAGCGAATTCTGTAAAATTGATAAAAGTTACTTTTTTGTTCTTTATCTTATATATATATATATATATATATATATATATATATATATATATATATATATATCAGATAAAGAACAAAACTTTTATCAATTTTACAGGGTTCGCTTAATTTGGTGTTTATATATATATATATATATATATATATATATATATATATATATATATATATAAAAACACTAAATAAAGCGAAGATATATATATATATATATATATATATATATATATATATATATATATATATATAAAAACACCAAATAAAGCGAACCCTGTAAAATTGATAAAAGTTTTGTTCTTTATCTGATATATATATATATATATATATATATATATATATATATATATATATATATATATATATATATATATGGTGGCATGGGCAAATTGTCTCCATTTTATATTTTTTATTTCGCGCATGTTGTATATTTCTTATTTTATTTTTGTTTTGTATTTATTAGGGTCAGTTGGGCACCGTCAGTGAGAAAAAGAGCACCATGATGACATTCACTCCGCCAGAAATTTGGAAACAACATATTGTACTACTTGGCATTCGCGCCGGAAGTTCCAATACGTACATTTCAAAATGCCTGGATGTCAATCTGAGGACAGTGAAGATTTTTGGGAAAGAGTTGGATGAGTCTAATGGTCATTAAGTGTGTTTTTAGATAGGTCACAAGTGACGGCGACGTTATAACTCCATTCATCTTCTCACAGGGCCTCACACTCAAGATGGCTGCTGGAAGACACTATTTCTGACAACACGACTTTGCACTATGCGACACAAGCAGGATAACTCCAGTCATGGCTATCAGACAATTTATGCGACCATATCACCCCTTAAATCTAGCCACCTAACCCCTCAGATGACACACCTTGATTATTATGTGTAGAGGGTCAGTTGAGCAGGAGACCAACAAAACTCCTAGTAACAGTAAAGATAAAATGAAGAATTTTAACAGCATTCACCAACTTAAACAAAGCAAGAAGTTGCATAAAATTAAAGAAGGACTTGGTTGAAGACAATGTTGATTTTATTGAAAAAAATTACTAATTAGTATTTCAAGATATTTCTGTGTAATTTTGTTAAATATATATTTTAATATGAGATGTTAGTGTTATTTGAATTTAAATGTTATATGAATTTAAAGTTTACGGTAGATGCTGTTAAATGTACAATCCAAGATACTATCCAAAAATACTTGTACACAATTTGGGGGAAGGTTCTTGACACCAAAACAAGGTAAAATGTCCATCTAAATATATGTTCAAAAGGCCATCGAGTACCACAACACAGCTATTCATAACAAATGTCCAAAACGTCCTGCGCTTGCTTTTAAACACGCATTCACTCGTCGGATCATTGACAGGCGGACCCTTTCAAATTCTTCCAAAAGGTTTCGAATGGTCTCGCAGGCCCCTATGACACGTTGATGAATTAATAGTTGCTGCATAAACGAATTATTTTTTTGGGCTTCACGTAAAACATCCAAAGGATTGAGGTCGGGGGAAGGTGCAGGACATCGAACCGCTCCCTACGTACCTATATTTATACTAACAGAGTTGGAGACAAGGAGGAGATACGTTGAGACAAGGTTGAGATACGTATAGTCCAGAGAGAGAGTGAGAGAGAGAGAGAGAGAGAGAGAGAGAGAGAGATTTACGGCTTTGCTTACAGAGAGTTGCACATATACTTTCTAATAACCCGTATTCCTGGACTAATAATCTTCATATCAAGTTTGTATACTTACGTTCAATACACTTATTTTCCTATTTCAATTACTGGCGTTGTTTATTTATTTGTGCAGGATTCCATCCCCGGAATCCACAACAACTCGGCAACGAGGACTTCGGTCCCACACGGAAAAAAAAAATTCTCTCGTCACCACAACAATTTGGCGACGAGGATTTGCACTTCTCGGAGATTCAAAAGATTTGCCATTGCCAGCGTCCACAACAACTGGGCGACAAACATTTACGATGATTTTGCGTGATCACCGTGATTAAAAGGTACTTCCTCAAAATACGGAAAATCGATGTTTTCGTAAGACTCTTATCATGGAGGATTTTAAAAGTATTTTTGTAGAACTTGTAAAATACCAAAATGAACAGCAACTACAACTCCAAGAAAGGATGGAAGAGAAGTGGCAAAAACAATTGCTCTCTCAACAGGAAAAAATGGAAAATGTAATACTACAAACACAGAAGGAAAATCAAGAAAGACAAATGCAACTCCAGGAATTAATATTAAAAGTAACAGGTAACACACAACAAAAGAATATAAAAAAGAAGCCTTTTTTTCACAAGACACAGTTTGGAACACAATAGAAACATTTACATACTCTCTAGAAGATTATAAAAATTTGGGGGACTACTACAGACGTCATGAAGACGTTTTCAACATTGATTGCCAAAATTGGACGGAAGCTAAGAAGCTACGTTTATTACTCAGAAAATTGGGAACAGAGGAGTACACAAAATTTGTGGACTATGTTCTACCGAAAAAGACAAAAGATTTGGTGGGCAGAGACTGGATGCAAAAATTTGACTTATGAGATTTACTCATTAGTTTTGTAAGAAAATAGAGTGCGAGCCGTAAGAAGCTACAAAATTAAAAGAAAAACTACACAGTCAATTTCCCGAAGTATTCTCGAGCGGTTTGGGACGACGTAATAATGTTGCAGCTAGAATTGAACTAAAGGAAAACAAAAATTACTACAATCTAAAAATATTTTCTTATTTTAAATACTTGCAAATGGTTGATAAATCGTAAAAAGCAAATCGATCAACACTCATAATGATCACTACAGTTGTTTTATTTAGATAATTTGTTGCCATTAGCTTCGTGTGAATCAAATTGCGCGGATTGCATTCAGTTCTTCAGCTTTATCTATGTTAAAGTATTCTGATATTTATGCACTGACAATGTGTGTATTAGATGTATATACATCAATAATAATAATGTTCAACAACATGAATCACCTGTACGTTTTGTTAATACAACATAATAGTATAAAAAGATTGCCTGCTGGTTTCTGAGTACATTCATCCGCTAAGTTGGCTAGCGAATCGTTCATGCAGATGCCTGCCCAGGCACCTTTTGTATTTATTCAAAACTGGCACATCAACCTAAAGTGTATACCTTAGTTACTCTCTAAGGGGAGAACTTAGATGTTTAAACCTAATCTGCTACATGATTAATGTTACTGCTGCAATTAAGCTTGGTTGCGCTCATTAAAATTTCACTTTTCTACTGCTTCTACCGTTGGATCTACCTTATCTTTTTTCTTTTTGATTTTCTTTTAATTAACGACTCCCATTTATTTCTATGCTATGCCCACTAAGGAGGCCGTCATAGCTAAACATATGCGCTGATTCTCTCACACGACAGACTCGCCAGTATTCCTCGCTGTCCAATATATTTACTTCATTGCATAGGGTTTGATGATGACATTTTTCCGTCCACACATGATCAGCCATGCCTGATTAAATTGTCTCACCCCCTCCTAATTACGTGTTTTCAATTTCCCTTGAGCCTTATGCTAGCTGTTAAGAAAGAAAGAAAGAGAAACGAGGACAAGTCTTCAACAGCAGCCGGAGCAGAATAGAGGAACCTCAGGGTTGTGCAGTCAAACGAGATGTCCCTTGCCATGTTCTGTGGCACGTGAGGAATCTACTCCAGAGGATGAAATAAACTGCCTGACGGTTATCCGGACCGACAAGATTGTGATGAGGGCCAGAGGGCAGAACGAATGAAACGTTGTGATGAGAATCATAGTTAGCATGTGAATAATGTACATACTGATAAGTCCTCATCCCAGAAATTCAAATAAAAAAATAAGACACGTTCTGGACAAATCGACCATGGTGAGATTCGAACCTCCCCTCATGTTCGATACGCTAATATTTTAATCATTCCGCCTCGCAACCATATAAAAAAATGTTTAAACTTTACTAGAAACAATGAATTCTCACGAAATATGCTGTGCCTGATATACCCCCCCCATATATATATATATATATATATATATATATATATATATATATATATATATATATATATATATATATATATATATATATATATATATATATATATATATATATATATTAACGTATGTTAACAAGAGATAGATAGAAAGAAAGAAGAAGAAAAAGAGTGGAAATGGCGATTATGAAACAGGCAAGATGTTATAAACTCTTAAACAGTAGAAAGTGAAAATAAATAAAAATAAATAAATAAAACAGATAAAGAAGGCAAACTTACAGATAAAATCTCCGAGTAAGGTTGCTATTGAAATTTTATGAAAATTAAAACAAAAAAAGTAAACAGATAAGGATGTTAGTCCGAAAGAAAGATTAGTCACCGATAGCAGTAATATTGTGTATGATTAAGATGAAATCAGAAATAATAATATTAATATTCAAAGGACAAAATTCCCTTGACGATAAAGTTGAATTGTATTTTTAACGATAAAAAGGACCAAATTAAATACATAATACAGAATCTATGGCTGGAAATTATTTGATTTTAACTGAGAAAGAGAGAGAAAGAGAGAATAGTATCGGAGTGATAGAAATGAATCAAGGTAATTAAGTGTATGATCAGAGATAGAGAAAGATAGTGAAAAGAGTGGTAGAGAGGAGATATCCAGTTGATTAAGACAGTGGAATCAGAGAGGGGGAAGAGGAAGAGTCACAAACACAGAGGGTGATAGATATATTGATAGATAGAGAGTGACAGTTATTAAAAAAATAGTGGGTGGAGGAGTAAAGTGATATATAGATGAATCAAGGTGATAGCGTGGAAGGCATCTGGTTCATAGAAATGGCGAGTTCGGTGAAAGTTAAAATTGAATGTGAGGGAGCTTTTCTGTTGATAAAGAAGGGTGCGGGATATATTTATATATATATATATATATATATATATATATATATATATATATATATATATATAGATAGATAGATAGATAGATAGATAGATAGATTAAGAGAGAGTGAGGGAAAGAGAGAGCATAATAGTGCTAGAAGAGAGAAAAACGGTGATAATTCATCCGGTTGATAGAAAAAGATGACAATGAAAAAAATTGATAGAAAAAGGATGATAATGTTAAACAGAGACGAAGATGCTATAGAGTCAAAAATGAGGATTATAGAAAAGAAATCATGCGAATATTGGAGAGGAGAATCCACACTGTTAGAAAAGAAAGAGAAGTCATTCCTCATTCGAACGTGTCGAAAAAGGACCATTAAAAATATTTAAGTTATTCGTCTATAATACGCACTTTTCACAAGTTTTTAAGTTTAAAAATATGTATGTGCCTGAACCAAAAGAATATTGCGAGGGGTGCTTCTCACCGTTTTGGATGATACGGCGACAGCCTCATTACATACTAGAGTTGTTGCTGTGGTTCCATAGCAAGTAGATCTTTACGAGTATAGCAGCAAGCTCTCACAACCAGTCGGTTTTGAATTCAGACATATATCTCCAAAATAGTAGCTGCATCACTGTCCACTCATATTTTAAGTATACTACTGGATTGGCATCTAGATACCAACCATTCACTGTTGAAATAGCTAAATGCAACCAACAATTTCTTTTCTCGCACTTCCAGCCTGTGGAACGCATTTCCGTAACCTTGCTTCTCTGATAACTGCAATTCCCATAAACTTAAATGCAACGTCAATCGCCATCTTCTTAAATGCAGTTCATTTTTGCCCTTTCCTCAATCCTCCCTACATTCAGTCTTTTCTCTCACATTCACTGCCTTTAATATACTGCGTGCTAGTAGCATTCCCGCCTTGCTTGGATTGAAATGATTAAAAAAAGAAAAAACAAAAAGAAAAAACAAAACAAAATTGTTTCCCGCTCATGTGCGTCGCCATAATTGTAACAGTAGACCGAAAGTTATGGGCGACGAAAATTGAGTTGGCGTTCCGAGGTCAAATTTATAGTCTGTTCAAATTACCTACGCACAAAAAAAATATTGGGAAAGGCATGAATCCTTCTGGTCTCTACCCATTTATCAGTTAACTTATAGTTTAAATTAGGTTCTGTTATCGTTTGTGACAAGGAGTTTAAATGGCGGTAAACTGAATATTAAACTATATAGAAGGCAGCGTGAAAAGCTCGCCACCATCATTCCTAAGAAATGATAGCCCTTCACAGATAATAAAGGAAAGGAATCATATAACCATTATCGCCTTCACTCTGAAGATACATGACATTAATAATGAAACAGAAACGCATTCTGATTCCCAAATGTAAAGCATATCATTTGGTGGTCGATGTAAATATTCGTGTATAATACGCGTCTCCCTCCATCTTGATTTTAAGCCTAAATGTTAGTGTTGCCTATTATATACAAGAATTAAGTATTATTTTTTTTCCGATCACGTGTTACGCCAAATATGGTGTGGTATGATTGAAAGTAGGTATGTGACCTAAATTAACTAATGTGTAACAAAGAGTTTAAATCACTAAGAAAACTGTATTTTTTTCAAAATACTTATTCACGTTACATTTTAGTTTAATGCCCGTTTGAAAGATAGTTCATCTAACGGTTTCATCTGTTGTCAATGTCGTGGAATATTCCTCCTCTTCGATGTCGTCGTCCATCACAGTGTGATCTTATTCTTGTGAAGGATCTCATTTTTACAGGCGTTTCTGATGCAGCATTTTCCTGGATGAGTTGCCACTATGGCATCAAGAATGCTCTGCGAGGCGTCCCATATCCATTAATATACAACTGTCGAATTGAGTAACTTGTTGCTATTCTACAATCCACAGGTTCCACTTGCTGCAAACAAGCGACTTTTCCATCGGTTAAAGAATACTGGACATCCCACCATGAATGACGGTAAGATCGGTTTTCATCTTTCGATGTCATATTTGTTAATCGGTTTTACCCCGTGCAAGATGGGAAAAAGCAAATAAAATACAAAGGGTTATTGGGCGTGGAAGAATTAGGAACAGAAACATTAATGAGAAAAGAGTAATCAGGAGGACTGTATATAGCGATTGCAATGCGCTTAAATCTTTACAGATTAAAGTGGATTGGGAAGCATGGAGCTGGAAGGGAGTTCCACAAGCAAGAAATTCGAGAAAAGAAACTGTTAGCATCGAAATTACGACTACATCTAACCGACTCAATTGATGGGATCTCGTTACCAGACTAGTACGGTGCATAAATTCAAAACGTTTATGTACCATAGCGAAGAGCTCAGAGATAGCAACCTTACGGCGGTGGGAAAATGACTGAACCCAAGCCCCCAGATCAGAAACGATAACATTGCCGCTTCTTTTTTTATCAAGGAGCTAGAGGTAAATTGCAGGGGCGAGAAATATTCTAAGCATGGACGAATGGTAGACTTATAGATATGTAGGATAAATTCTGGAGAGAAAGAAATGTCTCGCATGGCACATTGAACGAACTTAGCAGCTGATCTAACTATAAATTCAATATAGTCCTTCCACTTCATGTCAGCAGAGAATGTTAGGCTGAGAAGGCGAAACGAGTCCCTCTCCTGGAGGTTATCTAAATGTATCCGGGACGAAAATGAACGTTTATTTCACAAGGACGACTGGAGATCTCACCAGTTCGGTTTTAATCATGACAATGTGTCAAACAAATCCTTTTCATGGGCACAAATGCTATTCCTTTCAGACATTTCTCATCGGACATGTCGTTTTAGAAACAAAAACAAAACAACATATGGTGACAGCTATTATTTTCCATCAAACTTACTTTCATCGCTGTGTTAACAATTACGTGGGTTTGAATTGAATAATGTTTAAGCTGTATGTTCCAAAACATAATGGGATTCTTGTTTATTGTCGTTATGAGCCAGATAAAAAGCGCATCAAATGTTAAATCTTACTTTAAATTTACCTTCTACAAGTTCCACTCCGTATTATAGTTGAAATAGGTTTACATCAAGAATTTCGTAGCCCCAGGCAATGACTGCGGATTTTACATGGTTTTGTATTATACACAAATAATTGCAGAAACATATCCGAGAATTAAAAATGTTTTTGTTTCCTTTATAGAAAACCACCGTCGTATCAGCCGGGCCCATTGAAATTGAATCCAATTCATTTTATTTGCGAAACTAAAGGAAGCAGAAGATAAAATAGTAGTAAGGCGGGCCTGCAATTTAATTGATAACATAACTTCAGCAAAGAAAATGTTAATGTTAGAACAATAAAACACAAATGTCAAATCTCGGGACCTTTATTTGTCTAGAGTAATATATATATATATATATATATATATATATATATATATATATATATATATATATATATATATATATATATATATATATATATTAACTGATTTGTTTCTATACTTTTATCTGATAGGTTAATTAAATGGTAATGCACATTGTAGAGATAATATCTTCATTGAGAAGACACTCTCCAATAGAACTGCAAGCGAAAAAAAAAGAAACCTGGACGAGGATTTTAATTATTAATACGACGAAAAGTGTTCCTAGAGTAATATATTTTCCGTTGAGTTTGTGCGGTTTTTGTGAACAAATAACTTTCTTTCAATAGAAATCTTGCCGCTAGTAATGTTTTGTTGGACTAACTACTGATACAAGAGCCACATCTTCTATGAGCTATAATGTGGCTAATGCGTGATCTATCTCTGCTACTTTACAATGCTCACATCTTGCCAACGGCTTCTATAATGCGCAGCAAATTCTCCGAAATTATCGTCTAGTTTTTCGATGGCCCACAATCAAATGCATCTCAAACTATTCTAATGAAACAAAAAAGCGTTTCTTATGTTAACAAAAGTTGCACTGAAATCTTTTACTGGACATTATCGCAGCATACATCTGAAGCTAAAAAAATCAGAAAACGACAAAGGACTGAACATGTCTTCAGGATATATACAGCCCCTTAGCCTGTACATAATGTAACCAAGTAGAAATCAAAATAGTCTTTGAGATTGTTGCAATTTGTATGTATTAGCAGGTATACCCACCGTTACCCGTGTAGAATTGATTTAAACAGAATATATAAATTAATGTTATTTAATATATTTATTTGAAAAAAATTAAGGGATTATCTACGCATGAAAACGTAGCTATTAATGTAAAATCTTCTGATGTATGAAACAAAATAAATGACGTCATCTTTTATTGTATAGGGCTTCTGGGTGCACAAAATTTGTCCTTATTCCATAAAGTTCCAGTACGGACAGATGGTTTGCGGTTCAACTTTAGAATCTAGTGATAGTCATAGGAAAATAATGGAGGAGTCAAGTCGAAATCAGTGTCATTTTGACTTGTGTGCAACCATAGCGAAAGTAAACGTAACTGGGAACTGAAGGCCCTTGCATTCAAACTGCATATTCTTGAAATTATGGAGATCTTTGAAATGAAAACATTTTTTTTTGTTGCTTACTGTG
>OZ038484.1:42845548-42875548 GCA_964036315.1 Acanthosepion esculentum
CAATGTACCACTGACCCATATATATAAATAGCCGAGAAAAATAATAGCACTCGTGGCCTGACGACTGCATCTAGCATGAAACAGACTGTTGCCTCTAAGTGTTGAATTCTATGCTCATTTTTATATACATATATATATATATATATATATATATATATATATATATATATATATATACACTTAACTCATTCTGTTTAGTGTATACACATATTTGAACATAATAAATATATATTTATAGTATTTATTTCATCTACCGACTTGCGTACTCGAGAGGACTCTTCGACAGAATTTGAATCTGAGTCTGCTTTTGCAGGTGCTACGACCGTCTGAACAGGCGTGCTTTTAATGCTCTGATACGAAGAGCATCACTTTAAGGCAAGGTTGTATTTTGCTTTTAAAGCAAAATAGAAACGTGATTTATTGTGACACTCGTTCAGGTTTTTTTCCGTAATACATATCAGTTTCGTATCCGGAACGTAAACAAAACAATTTCTATAGATTAATAGATTTTATATTTAATGCGACAGATTTTGTGTACTCAAATACTAATATAAATTTAGCTTAAAGTAAGAAAAATAAGTGGGCTTAAAAAATATCCATTAATTCTAAATTCTCTCTCTGTCTCTCTGTCTCTCTGTCTCTCTCTCTCTCTCTCTCTCTCACTCTCTCTCTCTCTCTCTCTCTCTATATATATATATATATATATATATATATATATATATATATGATAAAGAAAACAAACTGTTAAAAAACATGGTGATATTTATTTCGTTAACTCATCAGACCTCTGTACACAAATATCCTTATATTTTTATACGGAGATCTGATGAGTTGAGATCGGAATTTTTCGATCGTAACCAAATAAATATCACCATGGAATTTTAAGAGTTCATTTATTTTATTATTATTACCCTGTTTTTTCATAGAACTCTGCCTGGATTTATATCCTTTTGCAAATATTCATACGTATTACTAAATATTATCATTATATAATCATACATACATACATATATATATATATATATATATATATATATATATATATATATATATATATATATATCCGTCGAGCTCTGTGGGAATGAAGCGTGTGTTTGTAAACAGTGACTACTAAAGCTAATATAGCAAGACTCTTCGGCAGGATTGAGTCACTGTCAGTCACTGTGCGTTTATCTAACTCTAAAAATAAATACGCTAAAATTCACCTTCATCTCTGCGATGCGCCGACGGCTTAGTGGTAGAATTTCCGACTGACGCCAATTCAGTCGGGTTTCGGGGTTAAACACACAGTCACTCAATTCTGCCGAAGAGTCTTGCTATATTAGCTTTAATAGTCACTGTTTACAAACACACAGCTTCGATCCTAGCTAGAGGCAACCGGACGTCTAGCCACAGTGTTGAGCTGTGATACAGCGAAACAGTCTGTCTGTGGATAACAATAGTATATATATATATATATATATATATATATATATATATATATATATATATATATATATATAGCGAGAGAGAGGTGTGTGTGTGTGTGTGTGTTCTGGTCGGCTACTCGTCAACACGCTCCGTTATAATTTTTTAATTTTTAAATAATTACGACAGAACGCGTTCACGCGTGTTTTTAAAAATCACCATTCCACCGATCGTAGTTCTTCTCCGTTCCTGCGCCGTGTCCCTTCAGGACTTAGGCGATCATGGTTTTCCATTTCTTCCTGTCCTTGATAGCTCTCAATAACTTTTCTCTTTTTGTTCTTTCTCCCAGACCCTGTTCTGGCATTCACTTCTTAAGCCCATTATGCGTGTCACACGTTGCTTTCTCTTGTCTCTCTTTCCCTCTATCCGGCCTGTGACCATCAGATTTTTCAAGCCCTCCTTTCAAAGTACCCGTCCTAGAAATTTCAGCTGCTTCTTTCTGATGTTAAGTATAAGGTTGAACTTTGTTTCCATTCTCTCCAAAACCTCACCGTTGCTACATGTTCGGGCCATGGTATTATTAGTGTTATGAGTCCTTACCTGTAACTACAGAATGAACTCTTCCTAACATTATGTATAATACGCCTCTCAAGAGAGAGGGACGAATCGAGTGGAGACGATAGTAGTTCACTCCAAACCAGACTGACAGTCATACTAACACCTTCCACATCTTGTATTATTATTCCGTGTAATATATCTTCGTTATTGCTACTCTTGTGTTCGTGTTGTTCTTCCTTGGACCTAACCTGGACCATAACAATTAGCATCCTTTTGTAGAATCATACCTCAGTTGCCTTGAGTAAATTCTTCATTTTTGAGCATACTGTCCACCATTCACTGTCCTAAAGGAGGACAGATATCATGTAGCAGTTCAGCCCTTTTTTTTGTATTGGTTACCAACGAAATCCTCCTGTCTGGTTATACTCTGTATAGCTTTTGGAATGCGTCTTTGGCCATCTCAATACGCCTTCGGGTTTCAGCGTGGCACTCTGTCAGAACACTTCCCAGATATTTAATTTTCTGCACCTGCTTGATATTAGTGTCCCCAACATCTAAATTGCATTTCCGGCTAATCGTTCTACCGATGACCATGCCTTTTCTCTTCTTGCTTGGTCCCTTTTCGATCTCATTCGCTTACCTTCTGTAGGAGGTTGTGTAGTTTTTTTGCATCTGTATTCAGCACTGAGATATCTGTGTATCTTATTTTGTTAAGATTGTTGCTTCCAATGATGAATCCTGATAGAATTTCCAGTTCCATCAGAATTGTCCCGCTCTATAGGTTCAATAAGTCCGGAGAGAAGACACATCCTTGCCTTACGCTCCTTTCTATTTTTGTATATCTGCTGAACACTTAAAAACATTATGCAGGCGGTTTTCTGCCAGTAGATGTTTTTGATTATTCCAATGTCTTTCTCGAATAAGTTAAGGTTACTGAGCAGTTCTAACGGATCACTGTGTCGTTCTTTGCCGAATGCCTTTGCGTAGTCTATAAAACATAGGTACATGTCCTTCTGGATTTGTATTACTCTTTCTGGTAACATTCTGATCATAAATATCGATTAATTCTGTGTACTACCGGTTGTTTTCTTCCGTCGTAAAGGAGTTCTCCAATGTATTCGTCCCACCGCTGAAGAAATTTTTTTTCTTTTCTAATATAAACGTTCCATCATTGGATTTTATGCATCCTATTGACGAGCAAGCCTTCGGTCCTGTTAGTTCCCTAATTAGTTTATGCATATCTCCTTCAATCTCTCTATTTCTGCACATTTTTCATTTAGCCGCTCTTCTAATTTGCTAATAGCCTGCCTGCATTTGATTCTTATTTCGTTGTGTAATTTTCTGTATTCCGTTCCGTATCTTGGCAGAGTTTGCTGTCTCCTTTACATCATATCGAGAATCTCATCAGGGTTACAATAAATTTTTCTTCGTAATTTACCCTTGAAGATGATCTCGGTGAGACCGAAAGTACTTGGCTAGGAAATAACTACGGCGACTTTCTTGATGAATTTCATCACAACATCAAGAAACTGATTACAGAACTAGAAAGGATTATTATAATATGACTAGATATGCCTATATTATTCAGTGAAAGATGCTGGACTTCTGATAATGTTTTGATGCATTCGCTTAATTCTCCAGGATTTAACATCGATATTTGAGGGCCGCATATTTGAATGAATAAAAAGTAGGAAGAACCAAACGAAAATCATGATATGTCATTTTGTTAAGCTTTTCAGTTTATCTCAGAATCAACCGTCCTGTTTTGTTTTATGAAATGTGTTGACGTTCACAATAAAATTTCTGAAACGAAAGTGTAGCGAAATGTAACATGAGTGGTCTCCTGAAATAAAACCCACTACAAACATGGTGGACTGAAGATGGGTCTCTTCGAAACGAAATCTAAAAAAAAAAAACAAACAAAACATATATATATATATATATATATATATATATATATATATATATATATATATATATGTATTCGAATTCCAGTCGAATCCATTATATTTACTTACGTGCTAACACCCTTGGGAAAGTTGTGAAGTTTGGGGGCCTTGTGGCATTCAGTGCACCAGGTCCCTGTATTCGCCCCTCCAAAAAGTGTGCGTGGCCGTCGCGCGGCCACGACCACTTAAAACAATATCCTCAGCGATTGGCATTCTGTCGTATAGGACTCATGACAGAACCCGATACTCGGACACGACTGGGAGCCGCCACCGATATATATATATATATATATATATATATATATATATATATATATATATATATGTACAAACAATTATATGTGTATTAACAGACAAACGGATACACTTTACATAAACAATAATGTGTATGTGTAACAAATAATTGTGTAAATTTTGTGTTCCAAGAAATGCATGTGTGAATGTTCGTATGTACGTGCATGCGTGTGTGTGTATGTGTAATGTTCATGGAGTTTCCCACAAGAGAGACCGCTTATCTTCTGCAATATCTTACATGGTCGTAGTTCACAGAGAGTGAAAGAAAGAAAGAGATAGAGAGAGAGAGAGAGGGAGAGAATTTTCTCAAGTATATATAGTTTACGGATAAATCTCCCAAGTGGTGGTGTCAGAATTTAGGAGGAGATAACTCCGACAAAACCTTTCTAAATAAAATGTTAAGTGTTACCTTATGTATCTATTTAAAATATATCGGTTTAAAGTTGACATCTGACCCTTGAAAAACAAAACCGTGAGAAAAGAAGAAAGTTCAATCAATTCATGTTTTCCAACACATCTTAACATATTTTTCCTCTTGATTTCAGCTATTTTTCAATAATTGATAGATGTTTTGCTTTTGCTGTGCCATGGCATTCATTTCTAAGGCCGGACGTTCTTTATTACTTCAGAGTTTATCAACATACGATGTCTACCTGAAAACTAACGGTACTGTTGCCACAAGCAATTTATTTGAATTACAAACAACAAACTACCTGGATTCTCCTGAAAAAAATATCCCTCCTCGAGTCTAATTCGATTTTCCATATTCACCGTCACGTGTATACGGAATACTGGAAGGGTTCTTCTTGGATGTTCCACAGCTCCGTCCATACGGCCTACTTGATGTCCTCCACGCTTTCAAAACCTGTCCACTTCATGATCTCCTCAATCACACGGAGCAAGATGAGGTGAATAGGGCGGTTGTTCTAGTACAGTGATGTTCTCGGTTAGGAATTGCCGGATGCTCAGGGCGTTATGATTAGGGGATTTTTTTTTTTGCTGAAGCTTCCACGATTTGTCCTAACACAACTCTGGCATGTGAAAAAAAGCAATGGTTGTAGAAAGCTAAGATTACGGTTATATGCTCCAAAGATATCATGTTAGATGATAACCTAATCCGCTTTTCCAACTTTCGCCCATAGCTGAAACAGCATACTTAGTCCTGTTTCTTTTCAGACAAACTTCGTATCTTAATAACTATTTCATTTTTATCTCCTTTCAATGAAAGTTCAGCATTTGATACATATTTCCTTTTATCGTTTCTCTTCTTTCTGTGTGTTAGCTTTCAATTTAACTTCCTTTAAGTCAAACATCTTTTAAATTGAATCCTTTGTGGAAACGAAGACTTAATCAGTTACTTTCAAAATTCCTTCCTATTGGTTACCTCGGATGAAGTGAGTTACATTTTGAAATTTCTAACAACTGAAACCAGGAGTGATTTGAATACTTTGCTTTCTGTGACGACAGATGAATATGAATCGTGATTTGTTTTTGTTTTTTTCAGAATCAAAAGAAAACCATTCCTGAATTTCGGTCAATGCACAAACTTGGCACACTGATTGCAAATCAAAACATTTTAAACTTTAGAGATTTTAAAACTCAGCGTGTAATCTCTGAACTTTACAAATCGATTTCTGACTTATTTATCCAACGAAGTATTGGTGACTAAACATTTTTGTTCAAATTGAATTTGACTACGAAAAACAGATTTCATCTTATGAAATATCCTTTTTCGTTTGTTCGAGACAAGAGGAAAGGTATTGTAAAATTTATAATAAGTGAAAATAAATTATATATTTACTTCTGTCATGAGGTTTGAGTCAGGGGATTATGTAACATTCCATCATTTCGCTCTTTACAAAAGAGGTAGAGGGACAATTTACAAGATGCCCATATTACGCCCTAAGAGGATTCCAGGTTATGGAGTAATCATTGAAGGAAACACATAAATTGCTTGTCATTTTTTCTTACAGACGATAGACATTGAGTTATACAGGGTGGGTGGAAAGAAATGCCCTGTTGAACATTATCTATTAACTTCCTATTTCAGAGTGACAAGTGCAGCCCAACATGACATGAGAGTGACTAGCTAGCGTCCCGATACACAGCCAGAAGTACAAGTGCAGAAATGTTGGCGTAGTGTTCGTGGATCTCGTGCTTGAGTAGATGCTAAAACCAACAGAAAGTATAAGTCCAAGCTGTTGAGTACCGGATCAGTGGTAGATGCCCACACGAGCGGTCATGCTTCAACATCCAGACTGGAAGATAATGTGCAAAATATTGAACATTAACACGGCACTTATAGCGTTATATTGCCAAATTTAAACGTTTTATGAAAATCGACCAATAATTAAAAAAGTTATAAACAATTTTAAATAGGGAGTGCATTTCGACCCACGCTATAGTAGATGATGAAATAATATATGTTATATTTTAATCATTTCACGCCAAGTAAGATGACACTGCCACTAAAATACAGGGGGTGTGAGGGATGGAAAGTGAAAGACATTGAGAAGATTGAAACAGGGTAGGATTGGGGAAAGGGCAAAAAATTAACAGACTTAAAAAGATAGAAGATGGCGGTAGGTGATGCATTCATTTTTTAAGATTGTAATTATCAGGGAAGCAATAAAGCGGAAGTAAATCCCACTATTGGGAAGTGCGAGAAAAACTATTGGAGTAGAAATGACGGTTAAATCGCACTAGTTCAACAAATATATATATATATATATATATATATATATATATATATATATATATATATATATATAGTATACGAAAAACTAGGTAATCCGTATGGGTAGACACAAGGAGGATAAAATCCAGAGAGCTTAATGTAAATCAGAGCTAATAATTTAAATAAAAAAAAAGCTTAAAGTGGTCTGTTTTTATTTTATATATATATATATATATATATATATATATATATATATATATATATATATATATATATAATTCTGTATTTGTAATCCCAATTTTTTACATGTTTCACTGCAAACGACTGCCAAGACACTGTGATTAACTATTTTATTAATTTTTCCTTGCAAAAGTGATTTAATTTCTGAACATAGTGGGTGTAAAATCTTTTTATTTTTCACAAAAATGTTGCGGTATGTTGGTAGGTCTAAGTATTTAATTTAATGGGATTTAATGGAGGTATGGGCCGAAAGATGCAAATTAATTATATATGTATGTGTTTTCTGTATTTGAAAAAAGTATTTGTAAATGAAATATCACGTTCTAGTAAAGATGCATTGCGAAAAATATTTTAAGTCGATATAATTCATACAATGGCGTACATTGTGCGAACTGACTAACTTCAGTCGATTGAAAATGTTAACAATTAGCGTTATTTCATATATCAGATAATTATTACAAGCAGAAGTGACAGGTTCCTCTTGAGGCAATTACTTCACATAAAGAGAGAATTACAAGACGTCATATAAAATATGTGTGTATATGCCGTCATTTAAATAGTCATTTTAATTTGCTGATTAATTTAACGAATCGCAATATATATATATATATATATATATATATATATATATATATATATATATATATATACATATATATATATATATATATGTGTGTGTGTATATATATATATATATATATAAACACACACACGCATATATATATAAACACACACGCATATATATATATATATATATATAAAGAAATATAGTCTTAAAGTGTGCTATATTTATGGGGTAAAGAGCTCAATATCAGAGATAGAACGTGTGTAAATATAAAAGTGAACATAGAAGTCAACACTTAGAGGCGACAGTCTGTTTCATGCTAGATGCAATCGTCAGGCAATATATATATATATATATATATATATATATATATATATATATATATATATATATATATAATTAAACTACTAGTTATATTGGGTTGGAAAAAAACCTCGGATAGCACAACTTGAAAACAAATTGGTACCCGAGGAAAAAATTTGGAAAAAAAAGAAAGAACAAGAAACATCCGCACAAGACGAGATAAATCGTCGAGTGCCTTAAGTTTTTAGTACAATTAAAAAACAAACAAACAAGCGAAAACGTAGAGTGCTCAATACGGAAAACCTACCTAGGTTTCACCTAAACGTATCTCCCTGGCTCTTTAGGATTTATTCCATTTATATATATATACGGGCAGTAAAGCCCGGTGTTGCTCGGTTTTATGTAGTTAAATTGCTTTCGACTTTGAATTATTGAACGTATTATGCACGTATCCGCAGTTGTTGAGGTCACTGATAGGCCGGGAATCTCACTGGTAGCAACATCAATTAGCTCCAGGGCAACCGGTTGCAATAGGTGGCTGCTGTGTTGCTGCTCCGTGCTTACCCGAAGACTGCCACCCGTTCATAATCGGTCAAGATTTGTAATACCAATCCGGGTTTCGGCCTGTAGGTTGTAGTCTGCAATAAAGTACAGTTGAAGGAATTTAGGCGTAGAGGCCACCTCGAGTTTACCTGAATTTGGCGATGTTTTTCGCAACTTGCTTGGGATTGTGATTACCTTTATTGGCTTTAGTCGTGACAATTAAAATCTTTTGACCTTTGATATCCTTTGTGACCAACTAATACCTGAGGGAAGTCGATACAATCATGTCTTCATCGGAATTTGCGAATACACCAATCAAACGCATGTTCAACTGAGAAGTCTACACTACAGACTGTACAGCTGATTGTTATTCACACACGCGTGACCATGCTTCACACAGCGGTATCTCATTGGCTGAGTGCAGTACACGGTCGCTGATTGGTGTTCCAGACCCTAGGACGCTCGCTGATTGGCACAACCGATTGGCCAGTAATACTTCGCATTTGAACCTGCTGTGCACAGCTGTGGAACGAAGGTCTCACTTCTGCTCCTATTACACCGCCAACCGATCATTTCTCCTACTGCAAGCTGTTTCGTACGTTTTTGTTTTCCGTTTGTCTGTTTAACTACATTTTTCCAACTACCATAAACAATTTATTCAGCATTTTTACTTAAATACCTGCCTTCCTGATTCTTGCTCACGCTTTGCGATACTAAGTTAGAACTTAATCACCCACTACTAGCATCACTTTTCCCCATGCCGCCAAAAAGGAGGGTACGTCTTAGGCTTCAGTCTGCAAGAGCGTCCACTATGAGGGCAAAAAGGGCCCGCGAGTCCCAGGAGCAGACCACAATGCGACTATCACAGGTCGCTCAAAGCAGCGCCCTCACGCAGTCCTCGCAGTCACAAGAGGAGCGTTCCACCTGTTTGGCTGGGAAAGCTGCCTACAGGGCTTCGATGCGATCAAGGCTCAAGAATACACAACGGTCGAGAATGAACACACAGGTTGCACCAACCGCCTCTGCATCTGGGGCTTCCGAGACTCATCATCAAAGACTTCTTCGTAACGTAAGGGCAATAGAGACACTTGACCGCAGGCGCGCCCGTCAATCCAGAGACGCTGCTGCAACAGAGAGCGCTAGGGCTGCTGAGACACCGCCCCGTAGGTCTGTACGAAATGCTACGAATGCCACTGCCAAGTCGAGGGCAGCTGGAAAATTTGACCGCAGGCCTGCCCGTCAATTCAGGGACGCTGCTGCAACAGTTAGGTCGACGGAGTCCGAGACAGAGCTGCAGCAGGCAACCCGCAATGCCCGCAACGCTGCAGCGACTTCTGCTGTCAGAAACTCTTAGGACCTACAGACAAGGACAAACAGACTTTAAAGGGCTGCTACAAACATTGCCGCTGTGCGTTTATCTCAAACTTCCCAAGCTCGCTGTATACGCCTCGACGGCGATATTCAGCGCCTTGCAGCCCCTGTGCTTTTACCTGTCCCAGTAACTCTTTTTGGTCTTTCTTGACTTTCAAATACGACCCCAGCATTAACTACGCGTGTCATCCTAGCGCTGGGGTTTGACACGCAAAATGAAGCGTTCCATATTTTTGCAAAATTATGAAAAATAAAGCATAATATATTTTTTTCAAAAATCCGCATTACAACCAAAAACATTTGCGTTTTCTCTCTTCTTTTTATTATATATATATATATATATATATATATATATATATATATATATATATATATATATATATATATATATATATATATATATATATATATGTGTGTGTATATATATATATATATATATATATATATATACACACATATATATATATATATATACACACACACACACTTATATATATATATATATATATATATATATATATATATATATATATATATATATATATATATATATATATATATATATATATATATATATATACGGCTTAAACGTTGTTTGAGTAGAGGCACCGATTATTTATTAAACAGTATTTTATTTTCGTCTACCGACGAAAATAAAATACAATAAAATACATAAAATAAAATAAACGAGGAGTCTACTCAAATACGAGTATCCTCTAAAAATAAATTTTAAGTAAGAAAAATTTGTCGGATTAATAAATTAAAAAACATTTGTTTCTTTAGCTCCCTCTAACCTGAGGTATGTGGGTTCAAATCCTGTCTGAGAGCTCAATTTTTATTTATAAAGATTTCTCAAACTTGCAAAAAAGGTACCTGTCTGTATTTCTGAAATGGGGTATTGTAATAATATTGTAGTGTATTTTATATTGTAATAATTTACATTATTTACATTATTCGTTCTGTTGTCCTCATCTTTGTTGACATGTTTATGGCGTTTCGGCTTTTGTACACTCTGGCCTTCATTGGAATTTCGAACTGAACCCTATTAGATATTAAACATTTTGCAGGATAGACAATTATGCTCTAACACGATTTGAACAATTTTGTCACTGGACCCGGTATATATGTTTGCAATTCTAGAAATGATTCCTCAAAATATTCGGATTAAGTTTTTATTTTTAGGCAAAATTGTATAACTACTGCAGTGAGTGTGAACATCAGAATTTTTAAAAAACATTTTTTGTACATTAAAAATCGTTTTAAAGGAAAATAAAAAAGTAGAAACGGAAACAAATGCAAAAATATAAACAAATTGTGAAAAAAAGCCTAATATTCCAATGCGTTAAAAGAAAAGAAATCAATGTGGAAATTAACTTATTTTAAATAAAGCCTGACACTTTTGAAACTCGAGTTGCTTGATTGACTTTGTTTATGCGCTATATCAATCTCTGTGGGTTATTTAATGGTGAAATCTAAATAGTGAACGCAATTTAATGCCTTCAACTACAAATAAAATTTATTGTTGGTCATTTTACTATACATGGTATTGTTGATATTTTTTTATATTGCAGTCATTTTGTTCGGGAGCTCACTATTTGCATATAGGTAGGACCCTAAAGGTGTTACTATCCCTGGTTGCTGCCGGATGTAGTTTATCATCAAAGCCAGGACTATATGAGTAGAAAGGACAGCTAATATCTGACTAACACTGAAGTAAAACCCATTACAATCCATCGCCTAGAAGGAGATTATATGATATTAAATTTACATTACTTTTACAAGAAAAGCCAAGTGGACTGTCATTACATATGAAGGTAAGTTAGCCTTCAAATTAAATCAGTTAATCTGCAAAGCTCGTGGTTGCATTTTTAAGACACGTGTTCAGTACGCAGGTTATCAATGCCCTCCACAGCTTCATATATTTTTTTAGATCAAATTAACATCTGCAGTGCATTATAGTTTGTCAATTCACTATTCTCTCCATCCGAGTTTTTCCATCAATTTATACCAATTTCTCCTGTTTCTTATATATATATATATATATATATATATATATATATATATATATATATGCCGCACTGATGAGCTGCGATTACAGCGAAACAGTCTCTCTGTGGATGACCGTATATATATATATATATATATATATATATATATATATATATATATATATATATATATATATATATATATATATGTACTAATAATAAAAAAGGGTAATCCGTATAAAATTTCCAAGAGGATATAGATCCAGGGAGAGCTCTATGTCGGAGACAGAGTAAAATTATTAAAGAATATCAAACAGTTAAAATCTCATAGGTAATAATATTTATTTCATGAAAGCTATAAAATACCTTTCAAACTTTCAGACCTGCAAACCAAATATAAACGGAAAAGATACTCCGGGTTAAAATCAAGAAATGCTGATATCTTATTGAGAGAGTGGGAAAGAAGCAAATTCATGAACATGTCAGTGTAGGTGGGGGCTAGGAAGTAATGTTAAGACCCTAAGATTTTTCCAGCACACTTTAAGGTTTGTGGTGACCTAATTTAGTATACTGATTTCAGGTTTAACTCGCTATATCAATATGGCATTTAAGGAAGAGGGTGAATGAAAGTATTGTTGAGTCAATGGGAAACAGAAAAACACACTGTCTGTTTCTTTCATCGGCCAAGATTCTGATGCAGATATATACAAATTAACAAAGCATTTATAATTATAAGCCACTGACGTTATAGGTTACTAAATGATACGAATTTATGGCCGTACGATGAGAAGTACAGATTATGGAGATGGTTTGGATAGATAATTGTCAACCCTAGACTTGAAGGTGTTAAGATTGTAATGATAGGAGTAGCATCATTTCGGGAGTCTGCTTCACAAAGCAGCGAAATGAAACGAAAGAAGAAACGACAATGAAATCACGCATACTTAAAAACACCGTAAATACAATATTTCCACTATGTAGAATAAGAATATTTCATTTTTGGTGGAATAAATAAGATTACTTAGAGGCAGTACTAGAGAGTAAACAAACAATATGCCGCAGTGTAGTTGAATGAGAAAAGATAAAAGCTCGATGTCAAGATTTAAATGTGCTCCGGTGGTTAGTCAGAATGGCAGAATTAGAAGGCCCTATTCATAAACAAGTGGATAACAATAGTTCTGGAAGCTCTCAGTGAGGCCATATTTATTTTTGTTCTGTACAACTTACGTCGTTCTGGGTACGACGATCAAATACATTCCTCTGTTGTATTTTTAAAAGTTTTCAACATTTTGCTCTCCTCAGATATCAATCGAAATCAGTAGCAACTCCTATAAGTTTTTTGCTGTTTATATTTAAATATATATATATATATATATCGGTTTTGTAGTGCGTATTCAATTTATGTAACGTAAATCATTCAAACGAAAAACAATTGTTTTTCGTTTGAATGACTTACGTTACATATATATATATATATATATGCAGGTATGCAGAAAAATAGGAAAGAACACGTTAGTTAAATAATCCAGTGTTCCTTAGTATTTTTGCTTTTATTTTCAAAAAGACAGTGCTCCATACAGATGTATATATATATATATATATATATATATATATATATATATATATATATATATATATATATATATATATAATTTTTTTTTACAAATTCTATATATAAAATGATCTCAAACAGCTTATCTAAAATAGAAGCTAGATTTAAAATTCACCCTTTATATACTATGGTTGTCCAAAAGGAAATAAAAATAAAAATGTCACTTATTGTCTATGTATTTTACGTGGTTTTATAAAATTTGCATTTTATTTGTATTGATATTTCATAGTTACCGTTTTTGATAGTTTCAAAAATAAACATCACTACCTTTTCATATATTTGGACGAAAATAATTTTTATTTCAGGATAATTTCCTCTTGTTCATTCGTATGCGATGACATCTATGAAAACTGAATTAAGTTTTGTATTATATACAAATGCATATTGATTATGGGTGTCGAATCTGTAGGAATCTGGATGTGCGTGTAGTGTAGCGGTTATCGGCGTTTAGTGTTCAAATTCTTGTGGAGAACTTTGCATTTGATTTCGCACAATTACTCTTGGAAAATTATGAGGAACACTTTTTCGTCAGCTAGGTGATATTAGCAGGGCAAACTGGGTTGTTAATAGTTGGGTGATAACAGAAAAAGAGAATTTAAAACCACGAAAAAAGTCAGCGGGGAATTGCTCCACTAAAAATGTCATAGCAGCTAATAAAGAAAAGAAATCTTTAAAAAGCCCAAACGCCAACGTAGTGAAGGTCTTGAAAAGGAAACATTAAGTAATGCGTTCTGTAGTCTTGGTTGGCCAACAGTTTAGTAGAAGGGCAACACTGAATTAAGAACCGGTTAGACGTGAGTGCGGACATTCTATACAGTGAAAAGAAAAACTACTTGATCACAACTGCAATACTTCACGTGGTGAAGCTGTGGCACTATGCTACACATGGAATTGTCAGAATTAACATCCAATATAACATAGGAATCTCATGGGTATGTACATAGGCACATTAATAAGTTTACGTTCTAATAATGAGCAAATAATTTGTTTTACGAAACAAATATATAGCTTACAAGATAATATACAACTTTGACAATGTACGTAATTCCACGATGTACTCCGTAATTGACCATGTCTTCCAGAACAGTTCCAACCCAGTCTGTCCTACTATTAAACCCATAGCTGGGGAGAATAGATGAATTCACACCTTTCTCAAGGTTATTTGCAAGTAACGAAGTCGAACTCAGCCTTCCTATTCGTCTATCCGTGTTGCTTTCAGTTATATTATGTAGTTATATTTTAATGCATAAAATTCAGATTATCGTGCTATTTAACCCATAGCTGGGGGGAAATGAATTAACACCTTTTCGAGTGGTATTTGAACGTAATTGATTATAACGAACTCGAACACGTTTTTCCGATTCTTCATCTCGCACCTCTATCAATTTTATTATGCAGTTATATTTCAATGCATAGAATTCACTTAAAAACAAATTGTCTATGTAAAGATCAAGGTTCGTATTTTCAAAATATTAGGCGGTAGAATAAAATGAAGTATGAAACAGTAAAAAAAAAACTAGTGTTACAAACGTACATCTTCATTCTTCTCTTTTATTTGCAGATTATTGCTTTGTTCGTTCAAATTTCAAACAGTGAATAATAATTTCACAAGTACGAGGTTTATAGGCAACAAGGGAAATAAGTCGAAAGTTCATCAGTCTCATTGTTATAGAAGCGGGCAATTCACGAAGAGAGAATTGTTCAGATGAAAGATTTGCTTATAAAAGGGAGATAACTCTGATGCACGAGTAATGGCTATCTCGATTATTCACAAGGGAATTGGATCAAGTGTATACGCCGTTTGCGTTTTGAGTGTCTGGAAAATTTCCACGCAATAAAGTACGCTACACTTAATGGGAATGATCTTCCTTTGCAGATTACTTCTATCGAACTGTCTCTCATTTCAATCATGAGAATTTTTTTTTTTGTTTTCGTTTCTCCTACTTTTCTGTCTGGTCGCCTCTCTTCCCTCCAGTTATTCGGTGGAAATTTTTAATCTCGAGCCGATGCTTTGATGACTGCTTTCAGCTTCTCGTCTTTTGTCAGTCCGCGGCTTTACACATTGGAGATTTATAGTCGAACGCTTTCACATATTGTCAGCGTCAATTCTATCCAGGAAATCAGGAAATCTCGATATTGACCTTCCAGGATTATTATTATCATTATTATTATTATTATTATTATTATTATTATTATTATTATTATTATTATTATTAAGATTCAAGGAGTCAGGAATTATTTTCTTTCACTGTAATACAGACTTCTATTTGATTGACCACCATTATTTAGCTTTTTGCAGTTGGGTTAACCTTTTGCTATTAAAAACAAGTATTGATTTCCCCACAGAACGTCTGAGCTTCATTAGCGTTACCCTAGTAATACCTACCAAGTAGTACGGTCTTAAAGGATAATTAACAAAGCAAGGAATATCTGTGAAAACTTTGAAGTTATTTAAGTCCGTATAGAAAATGACTTACGTTTACACAGTTTTAAAGAAATGGATTGCCTTCTAGCTAATGTACATGCGCATTCCTAGAGATCAGAGTCGTAACCAAGATAAAAGTCCCAGATTTCGAATGTTGATTTTATAATCAGACTCTCTTTACTACAGAAGACTAGCGGAAGACGATCTTTTTTTTTTATAGCCGTTTCCTTTCAACCAATCAACAACATTTCTTAGGAATATCGCAACATATTAAAGTGCATATAAAATTTGATGCCATTTTTAATTTCTAGCAATTTTCAGTAATCTCCCTAATATTGGAACGCTTGTTTTTTGTTTTTTTTTTTTTTTTTTTTTTTTTAAATACATAACCTCAACGGATTATTTTAAAATTTTAAAATAACTATGACAGCGCGTTCGCGCGTGTTTTTAAAAATCACCATCACAATGAAATGCAAATTTTATCGTAGTTGTAATAAGTTTGTCTTTTTCTTCTATGTTATATTTGTAAATGTGTCAATGGAAGTAAATAAAAACACTGATGCTGTTTGCATATATGTAAAAGCATAAGCATTTGAACAAACGCAATACCTTTTTTTTGTTACTTTCTATTGTAAAGAGCATTAAGAATTTTGTTCAGGTTGGTTGATTTTATGAAATTTCAAGACTTGAGGAGTTAGTATTTCTTTTCGGTTAGATTCTTGGTCGCACTCATATTCATTATTAAAATTTATAATTGATTGACGAGGTTCTTACAACACTAAATAAACATTTTTTTACTAAACAGAAGATTTGTTAGAATTTTCATAATATTGTTTGTGCTGATTGTGAATTGTTTTCAGAATCGATGCGTTTTTAGAAGCAAACAACGATTAAGAATGATTGGGATACTGAATACGGCCAAGTTGAATTTAGGAGAGGAAGGACCATCGCCTCCTTACATATCTCCTATTGAACTTGTGTTGCAATTTTCTATGATATTGTTGTAAACGTATCAATGAACATCTTTGTCGTTTGACGTAGGACCGGATATCGGTCTTCTTCGATCCGTATTTTGTGGTCCCAGGGATTCTGTCTCGACAACACGACGATAAACAGAAGCAAAGTTTGGATGACTTGGCTGCCTTCTGTCTGCAAACGCATTCTGATGCAGCGAAGCATCTATTACCATTCGTGCGTCCGTTCACGATATGAATATCCTGTCATTGTTAAACTCAGTTAACTCACGACTACACACATTAAGTGTTGAAGACAGAGTATTCACAAATGTACATGAATGACTAATGTAACCTAGTCTGCATGGCAACACAGTGCCATCTACCGTAAGCAGTCAAAAACGATGAATTTGTGGACATAAGTTTATTTGGACTTTTGTTCTGGTTTCGGTGTGAGGAACCCGCCCCAAAATTTGTAAAAGTATTTTTATATACCCTATCTCTCTCTCTCTCTCTCTCTCTCTCTCTCTATATATATATATATATATATATATACATATATATATATATATATTGAACATATTGCGTTGAATGTCAAAGGCAACATAGTCCTGCATATTCTCTTTTGAATTTTCAAAAGGGAATATGCAGGACTATGTTGTCTTTAACATTCAACACAACATGTTTAAAAGAAAAGTTGCTGCAAATTACACACACACACGCACACACACACACACACACACACACACACACACACACACACACACACACATATATATATATATATATATATATATATATATATCAAGAGAGAGAGAGAGAGAGAGAGAGAGAGAGAGAGAGAGAGAGAGTTAGAATCGCGCCTCTTAGCGTCTTCTTTCAGATAACAAATATCGCTTTCGCTTCTCCAGGTCACTTGCTGAGGTATTAACGATGATTGTTGAAAGAGTCTATCGAACTATAGATAAGAATGGTGAAGCTCTGACTGTTCCTTTGGATCCGAAGAGGATGTCAAAGGGCAGAGTTTTGTCTCGGAAAACAGCTACCTCACCCCGTTTTATACGGGGTCTACGGGTAATTTTTTCCCGAGTCTACGGCCTCGGATACCTCACATTAAATTCAACCTTGTGCCACATCTGACCACGTGGGGCGATTGGTAGATATCCTGCAGTTGGAGATTCATTGTGGAATTCACTTGACTCACTTCTAGCAGTCGACTACTACTTCTACGCGCCGCTGGCGAATCTTATATGTGTTGTTCTTGTCCTAAGTATTATCGTTCATTACCAAAGTTCATATGATTATTCTATTCAGTAACCTTCATTCAAATTACGTCTAAAACATATAAGCGTGGCAGGACAAATTTTCCCATAAAAATATTTTTTTTATTTGAGAACTAGCAATGCACCAAAGAAGAGAATAAAGAGTTATATTCATCAACTCTAAAGCGACAGACTGGTCAAATGTGATTAACATCTCCCAAAATGGAGTGTGTGAACCTTCGCTTACACATTTACAGGTGTGGGAAGAGCAGTTAAATTAAATACTGAAGCTTCACAAATTTTATATGTAAAAGAATCAAGGCACAAGCTGATTATTACTCAATCGTTGTGTCAGCAAACACCTTCTTTCCGTTCAATAGGAAATTATACTGAATAATTTGACTATATTATGATGTAATACAGTGTACTAGTTTTAGGGCGTTTTTTTTTTAAATATGCAAATGTAAAACATTTTTCAATATAATTTGTGCCCAGCAGTATGATGGGCTTATATATACCTTTATCTATATTTTTTATGACTTAACAAAACGGGTTAGATTTTATTGATTGTTTAAACTATTTTGTAGATTTTTACGATTTTTTTCACAATTTTCACTTATCGAATACAGTAATCACCACAAGCAAAATATGCATTTGCATATTTTGCTTGTGGTAATTCATAACTAGACTTCTGGTTTGCATATATTTTGCATGCAGTGTTCATAATACCAACTTTATTTGAAGTTTCCCTGATAAAGTAAAATTTCGAAGTAAGTGTGTAAGCAAAAACCAGCGGAAATTAAGTATTTGTGTAAATTTGTCAGACGCTATTTAGAATTACATGCTCCAAAAAGTGGATAAAAGCTATAAATCTACTTTCGTCGACGCTACGTAAGAAATCAATGTCCAGCTTTGGAACATAGTGCACTGTTGATTTTCTAAATAAGTGAAAAATCAACCTGAACTAATACTCAGTGCAGGGACAAGTTGTAGATCTATAAAATCTAAGATTAACTCTGATGATAAAAATTGCCTGACACCCTGACACGACACGCCCTGTTTGCTTTCGTTTCTGTAAATAGTTGTTTAATCATTGTAAATGCACACTGTGGTACATATTATTAACTTCTTTTTATTATTATTCCTCACCCACCAAATTGTGAATATCAGGACGAGTTATGACCTCATCGATATTATGGTGACTTTAGTGTTAATAGTAAGCAAGAACGTATTGTTTTGGTGAAATGATTAGTGACTTGGAGTAATTTAGTTAAAAATTAGGCCGGAGATGAGCTGCTCCATTCTTTTGGTCTTGTACCTCATTTTGTGTATAATATTATCAATACATATGCTTACACATGTTTTACGGTTAAAACTGCTAGATTTCTGCAATTCCTTACATAAAATTAAAATGTTATCGAAAGAGAAACAGGCTTTTTATATCATTCTAAAATCGTGTTCAAACAAGATGAAGTCTGAACGTACATTACCGTTTTGGAAGTGTTTCAAAACTGGTTCGTTTAATTTGGTTCTCAATCTAATTTCATAAATCTTAATCAGCATTGTAATTATAGGCAACGGAAAGCATTGTTATATCATTAAATGCTTAAGCCTGGTACCAGGTTAAAATTACTGATCATAATTATTTGAATTAGAAAAAAGCATTTGTTTTGATTGATACGTTATACAACAATATCAGAGAAAATTGCAACACAAGTTCAATATGAGATATGTAAGGAAGCGATGATTCTTTCTCTCCTAAATTCAACATAGCCGCATTCAGTGTCCCAATTATTATTAATCGTCGCTTGCTTCTAAAAACGCATAATTTCTAAAAACAACTCACGATCAGCACACAAAATATTATGAACATTCTAACGAATCTTCTGTTTAGTAAGAGAATGTTTGTTATTTAGAGTTGTAAAACGTCGTCGATCATTTAATGATATAGATTTTATTCATGAATGAGTCCGTCCAACAGTCTAACAGAAAAGAATAGTAACACGTTAAGTCTTAAAATGTCATAAAATCAACCAACCTAAACAAAATTTGTAATTCTCTTTACAATATTAAGTTATAAAAAAAAGCACTGCGTCTGTTCAGATGCTTACGCTTTTACATATATGCACACACCATCTGTGATTTTATTTACTACCATTGATACATTTACAAAAATAACATAAAAAATGCGACACAAGGTCAAAACTAGAGTGTCAGGAAAGTGCTGCTCTTTTCTCTCCTAACTTAAACTTAGTCGCATTCACTAGTCGAACTTAATTGTTCCTTTCATCACAACACCGTATTTTTTTCAGAACATTTCTTTCACTTAACAATCGCTAAAAAATACACTATAAATTTTCCCACTAATCGTATATTTGCAATTTCACGTCCTTTGTTAAAACATCTGAGCCAACATTCAACCTATTTTTTACGACAATTATTTTTGTCTACTTAATGCTTTTGTTATATACTTTTTACACGTCCTGTTTTGAAAGACTAATAGCCTTTTTTCAGAATTTGTAAGTGACAAAGAAATACCGGTGATGAAAAGCTATTTGCAAAAGTACTGCTATAAAAATAATGTGTTTTATACTTTTTTAATGGCCGACTTAAACTACAACGAAGCCATAAAGGCCTTATTTTGAAGTCCTCAAGACGAAGCGGTTCTTTCGCTCCTCATTTTAACTTTTGAAGAAAATGACAAAAAGTAAAGTACAACAAATATAGAACAATGAAGAAAATCAGAAGAAATTAAAAGAAGACAATCAAAAATAAAGAAAAAAAAGGAAGAGAAAGATGAAATTAAAATAAAACAAAAGAAAAATACTAATGCAACGACATCAGAGCTGTGACAACTTGAAGGCACACTGCCAATCAGTGTGATTTCTCATCTTAAGCATGGCTAATCTTTTCCGAACATGCATGTCTTCTCTGGCCATTTTTGTTTCTTCAACTCCAAGGAGCAACTTATAGAATATAGACAACTATCCTGATGAAAGCTTAGTTACAGTTGAAGTATGTGATCCACAAGTGCCACATACAGTTTAGATTATGTGTTGTACTTCTCTTTTAGTGTTTACCAGTCACGGCTAGAGAGTTCAATCTGCCCTGCTATTTAATCCATTGTTGGGAGGAGAAGGGATGTATTAATTCCATTTTCAATGGTATTTGTGCGAAAGGGAATGTAAGAATATCGAATGGATTCGAACACGGTTCTTCCATTTCTCGTTGCGAGCCACTATCTGCACATCGTTTTTAGTAAGTATACCACATACTGTTAACAAGACAAACCCGCTATTATTCCATGCCGTTGCACTTCAGTACTAATTACTGACCATCAAAATGAAGTGGAAACGACAAGCGAGTAATAACACATTGAATATTCATTGCCCCTCAGTAATATGGTGTTTGTGCAGTAGAACAAGAAGTTAAATTAGATGGTAATTGTTAAGGGGTCTCCCCTTTTCGCACAAATGGACTCACCTAAGGTATACATATACTACTACCAGTGAATACCCGAAGAGTCAAGGAGTCGAGACGGAACGACAGAAGAGTAGTAGAGTTCAGTAGTAGTAGAGTAAGTCACACACAGAGACGGCGGCAAGCGTCATAGTTAGCGAGCACCTAGGCTCAGTAAGGAGTCATACCGGGATACTTCAATACCAAGACTGTATATATATTATTGCTACTAACCTGCATTCCTGGATCTACTAACCCGTATTACCAGTTTGTATTATTACGATAATATATTTATTTTCCTTATCCATTCCTGGCGTTTGTTATTCATTGATATCGGATTCATCCGGGAATCCACAACAGTAATAGAGGGTGAATTCTTGGTTTATTTGCCAGAATTTAAGGCATTTAAGAAAAAGAACGGTACCTGACATTGTGGATGATAATTAAACAAGGTTTCAAATCTACAAACAACAACTTGTTTAGGAGTAAATGTTTTGCAGGTCGTAAAAAAAAACTTTCACTATAAGATATACTGCTAACCACCGCCGAAGAATATATGACCTTGACGTAAAAGGAGCATCAAATCAAATAAATTGTGTTTCGTTAGAGCATCATTGTCAAAGAACTATTATGGTCATATTCAACATGCTGCAAACTAAACTGGCTGAATATTTTCCTCAATCGGTTGATATAAACCAGCCTGTCCTAACTTGAAATGTCTTGATCTATCCGGAAGTTCTATGCTTACGCGTTATTTCTCGCACTTCTCACTTGTGAAACGCTCTTCCGGTTTTTTTGCTTTAATCTTCGAAACTTTAAATGCATTGTCAATCGTTACATTCTCTCTTCTTAATTTCTCTGCGTTTATTGTGTTTTCTCTTTACCTTATTGTTCTTTTTCTCATATTCACTCACAAACAGTAAAGACCTTGCGTCAAGAAACTTCTTCTGTCGGCGGATGCGTTCATTTGCACGGAACTCCCAGTCGTGTGTACTGGTGTTTACGAGTTTCAGGGATTATTTCAGGATATCCTTATAAAGCTTCTTTAGTGTTCGTCGCTTTCAATTCAAGATGTTTTGGAACCCCGATGTCTCATGCATGCAACATGACTACTCCATGATAACTTCACAATTGTTGTTTCAGTGGTGTTGCCCTGACGTCACTCAAGTAAATCTACATCGCTGCCATACCTTCTTCATTGTGTCTATATTCGTAGGCGCATGCATGCATATATACATGTACATACAGTTGACAAACAATATGCACACGCACGCACCCATGAATATTAAATAATTCTATATTCAAGCATATATATATCAGAAAAAAATACCCGTGTACTAATCTTGGGTTTAACAATCGATATCCAAGCAAAATCAATAATCTTCTCAGTTGCAATATTTTTTTCTATATCATATATTACATTTTTATAATTTGCTGTCAATCAAATAAGTTCGTTGGCACTGGTTCTTTCATTTTTCTTAGAAATTCTATTCTTGCTGGCTTTTGACACCTTTCATCACACACCTACATTCTAACACCCACAAACACCTCCATATATATATATATATATATATGTGTGTGTGTGTGTGTGTGCGTATTGTTAATTTGACGTTTGTCTTTTTATTGATTCACTTTTTTCTGATGTTCATCATTAAATCAATTCTCAGACTCTATGAAGAATCAATTAAATACAATTATCAACTTTTTGGTGCCAAATTAGATTAATTATTGTCACTTAGAAGTGTTGATTCGTTTCTTTAAATGATATATTTGTGACTATTTTCACACTTGAAAAGATAAAATGACTAGTTAATTCTCTGAGAATAAAAGCAATTTTCTTTTGCCATTCAGTCTGTCAAATAATTTTGTATTTTATTAGAAAAACACAAATTGATGATGTTGAATATTAATTGTATTTCGGTATCATGAAAAGTAACTTTTAACTAATTTGGTCCAATTATTCTTGACGTTAGACATATTTCATCTAACTTGAAAACACAACTTTTAGACTTTAACAGAAAAAAGTGAATCTTTTTTTAGAGAAAGATTGCTACGAGAAAAAATGATTGTTAGAACACAGAGAAAACAACAGATTATTATGGAATAAATAGGAACGAAAATAAAGCGGTTTACTTCGATTTCTATGGTCACATGGTCTAGTGATTAAAACGTTTGCTTTCTGACCACGAGCTCCGGGTTCGAATCCGACCATGGACGATTTGTCATTTGTTGATATTGCAGTATAAACGCTCTGTGGGTGTTCAACAAATACAAAATTGTCTGTAATAGGGATTAGATAACTGATCTAGTAGACGGGTACATTCGAATATGAGTCTCCAGACATTACCTTCGACCGCTGGATTCATATTGAGAGACCCCGTTTATGTTCGCTAGAACGCGAACCGTTTACATCCATATAAATTTCGCTATTATAAATATAAGAAATCTACTTGTAATACCGGGGCAGCTCAAAAAACTAAAAATAATGTGGGTTCAATATTTTTTCAATCATCTCAGTAAGTGAAATTGTATATATTATAGACTGATTACATGTAAACTAAAAATATTACATGAATTAAAAAGTTAACAAACAACAGTATAAATAGTCCCAAAACTGCAATCACTTCCACTCAATAAAATAGAATAATTTATAATTCTAAACATAACCCTTACCGCCCACGAAAATAACCAGTAGAATATTACAGAAGATTACCCATAATGCATCACTGACCTGTATGTATAAATAGTCGGGCAGAAACACAACGCATATGACGTGACGATTGCTTTTAAGCATTGAAACATTTTTTTTAATATGGATAATTACAGCCTACAGTTAAAAAGTAGAAAAAATGTATCGCCCAAATATTAAAATCTTCCATTTCGTATTGGTTAAATCGTTATTTCCGCAGCATAAGTACTATGAATTTCTGCTTCATGGCACAAGACTACAATCTCGGGCAAGACTGCTGGCTTGATAGCTGCCCAGAAGACAGTCACTAAAACACTTAACAAGAAGTGTCAGCCAAAACAGGTCATTGCTGAAAAGACTGGCTTTTTATAGGGCCGTATCAAAGTTTGTACATGGAAGTTGACTGGAAACGAAAAGTGTGGTAAGAAAGGCAGCCAAAACAAGATGGATGACCACATCGCTGTGGAAAGTGTACAGCGAAGCTGATTGAACAATTTGGCGTACGTTTCTAATCGTGGAAAGAGACTGGTTAATCACTTCTTAACGTGCAAAGGCGTATCAAATTTCTTGTATCAGGCCACTCCTGGATTAGAGACAGTACAATAAACATTTTACTAAGGTTAAGCAAAAAAAGAACTGGAACATGGCTAAGTGGTCTAGAGTCGTTTTTTTTTTCTGATGAAAGTAAATGTTGCATTTCATACGGAAATCAAGATCGCAGAGTTTGGGTGTACAAGGGAAAAGCAAAGGACCGAAATCACTTGTAGTTCAGTGTGAATATTTCTTAATCAGTGATGATTTGGGATAACATATCATCTGCTAGTTTTTTGTCCCATGTGTTTTATCAAGTTCAAAATCAACGCAGCTATCTACCAGATTTCAGAGGACTTCATTCTTTCGTTTGCTTACAAGTTTTATGGAGACGCTGAATTTATTTTATTGTAGGATTTGTCACTATTAGTAACCGATTTGCTGATCATGGTGTTACTGTTCTTGACTGGCCAACCAACTCTCCTGGATACAAAACCATAATATTATTAAGAGTGATATGAGAGATATCAGATCAAAAAATTCAAACTAACTCAAGTTAGCTATCAAAACAACCCGAGATTTCATAACACATCAGTATTGCCACTGACTGATTGCCTCTATACCACGTTGTATAATGACACGTAGCATACCTGAAATAGGATCCCCAACTACGCATTAAATGAATGAATATACTTTTCAAAATTTCGATTTTTATCCTGTTCTTATATTTGGAGATTTCTGAATTCCATGAGCTCGAAACCGTAATAATTGAATTTAAAACTAAAAGGCTTCAAATATTTAATTTATGCCTAACGGGACTAGAGTTACCTGCCTATTGTTACTTTATCGGTATTTTCATAGCAAAAATCTACCAATTGTATCAATTCTTCCTTTATAGCTATGACACTCCAGGACACTTCTATGTAATCGAATCACCCTCATTTTCCCTATTTCCCAAATGCAAAAAATAGAAGCTTTTTTCCTAAGAGCTGCTACTTTGTGGAACAAGCATCCGCGCTAGTTTCCCTGAAATGTACAATCTCATTAGTGATCAATTTTTTCAAACTTCCTTATCCACATAATCTTCACTTCTACTTCTTTCATTCATAAAGGACACCTTATTCATTTTTATCATTTGAACAGTAACCCTCTACATTGAGAATAGTATTTGGGGCATCATAGTTTTGGAATGCAAGATACGAAGGAAACTTACGTTGCAGAGGTGGAAAACTGACCGAAGCCAAGATGCCAGGTAAGGAACGACAACATTGGAGATTCTTGGGATTTTTTCAAGATCTTATAGATACATAGCACAAGCAGCAGACCTGATGTGACAGCAATATTCAATGTATGGACGAATGGCAGAGTTATAAAGATGTATGCTAGATTCTGGCGGGGAAAATTCTCTAGTACGATACAGTGAACCGACTTTCCTAGGAGCAGACCAAGCATTTGAATGAGGAGAAAGCACAAACAAACGCAAATTTAAGTGAAATAATAGAGGCAAGATTCTCAATAAGGCTTCCAGATTTTGATATTCTAAACGTAATCATTCCAGTTTCTTCATAATGCTTCTTAACATTAAAATGTTATTTTACATATAAGAATTATTATGAATAAGAAAGAAAGGAGAAAGAAAGTAGAAAGAAAGAAAACGTGAGAAAGAAAGGAAAAGAAAGAAAGAATAAAAGATAGAAAGAAAGAAAATGCAGAAAGAAAATGATTAAAAGTAAGAAAGAAAAAAGAAAGAAAGAAAAACGAAAAAGATTAAACAAAATAAAGAAAAAGAAAGAAAGATAGAATTGAGGAAAGAAATAAAAAGAAGAAAGACAGAAAAATGGAAGAAAGAAAGAAAACGGGAGAAAGAAAAACAAATAAAAGTAAAAGAAGGAAAGAAAAAAAAGAAAGAAAATGCAGGAAAGAATGAAAGAAAGAAAAAAGAAAGGACATTGGAGAAAAGAAAGAAAAGGAAGAATAAAAGAAGGAAAAAGAAAAAAGAAAGAAAGAATAAAATAAGGAAAAAAGAGAAAAAGAGAGAAGTAACTAAATTACGTTAAAATGAACTTTTTGTTTCATGGATGGAGAAAAGTGTATCACAAATAATCAGAGAAGCCATAAAAGGAAAAAGTACTGCTGAGATTAATAAAATACAAGAAACTATGCTGGGCTCCTATTATCAAATTCCAGAATGGAAGTGGCATATGAGACGAGTGAGACTATAAAAGCCTTCTATTTTATGTGTCATGTTCCTTTTTCCCCAATGATTATTCAGGACTGTCCGTTGTAGCTCTAAATAACACTTAATTCTTTACCATCATTCTTTGCTCCTGCTCGACTGGCCAGGTTAGGCAACCTTTCTTCTCTTCCTCTTTGTTTCAAATATGTCCTGAGTTTGTTGGAATTTTCCAAACATCTTTATTCTCAGAAATTTCATCTCTCAGTTTCTGATTTTAACTGTAAGTAATTTTTCAGTTACTAAATTTTAGAACTTCCTTTTTGATCACATATTCAGTCCATTGCATTCTCGTTGATATCAGTCTGTAGAATTACACATCTGTCGCTTCTGGAATTTTTCATCTGTAAAGGAATTGTGTAGCATTTTCTGCCCTATAGGACAATGGATATTCCACAGCAGTTGCATATTCCATTATCTGTTTTTACTGAAACTTTCTTGTCACTTTAACATTTTCTTGTCACTTTAGTTTCTTGAAGGCATCTTTCGCTAATCCAGTGCGTCTTCAGATATATGTATCATATTTCTGTTGTCTGTTATTACACTAAAGGGATAGTTAAATTTCTGCTAAATTCTAGCGTCTCCAATTTATTCCTAATACTATCACACATTCTGTCTACTTGCTGTTAATAGTCCTTTCTTCGAGCGTTCGTTTCCTAACCTGTCAAAGATTACTTTCGGTTTTCGGAGTCTGTCAATCAACATAGTGTCATCTGCCTGTCTTAAGATTAGGTCCACCAGCATTAAATTCTGCTAGGTTTTATTTTACTTTTGTTATCGCATATCTATCTATCTATCTATCTATCTATCTATCTATCTATCTATCTATCTATCTATCTATCTATCTATCTGTCTGTCAGTTTAAATGCATTAATTCTTACACTGCAATCTATATAGTTCCAGTTATTTTCGCTGCCGCGCAGAGGATCCTGCACCGGCATCACAGTCTGTTCACTATAAATCTTGATTTATGTATTAGGTCATCCCATAAGTTCTGTCCGAATTTTAACTTTGTCTTAAAATGAACGAACTTTAAAGAGTATTTTATAATGTCTAATGGAGCTGAATATTATTTTTACGTTTAGATGCATTTAAACTAATGAAATTTTATTTCAGAGAACAATAAAATAAAATTTTGTTTGATTAAAACCCTGCTTACATGGAAGTACCCAAGAATCATTTGAGTTCACATAATGCTTTATGAGTTCAAGAAAGGAAACTCAGAAGCCGAAGCGGCTAGAAACATTTACTCAGTTTATGGAGAGGAATGTGTGAATGAAAGAACTTGCAGAAGATGGTTTGCAAAATTCTGAGGTGGAGATTTCACCCTTGAAGATGAAGAGCGAACCGGACGTCCAGTTGAGTTTGATGAAAAGCTTCTTGAAGCAGCCCTTGAAGAAAATCCCGCTTTATCAGTTGAGGAATTGGCAGTGGTTCTCAGTTCAAACCATACAACTGTTGATCGTCATCTTCAACGACTAGGAAAAGTTCCTAAACTTGGAAAATGTGTGCCTCATAAATTGTCTGAAAACAACCTCAAATCCCGAGTTGACATCTGCTCTTCTCTCCATTCTCGCCAACTTGTCTCACCTTTTTTGGATAGACTTGTGACTGGCGACGAAAAATGGATCTTTTACTGAGAAGGGAACTTCATGGGCAAAAGGTTCTTCTTTCATTCTGGTGGGATTGCCAAGGAATAATCCACTTTGAATTCTTACTACCTAATGCAACAATTAATGCTCAAATATACTGTCAGCAATTAGAGCGTTTGAACCAAGCTTTGAGGAAAAAAGATCTGCTCTAGTGAATCGAAAACGGGTGATGTTTCATCAGGACAATGCGCGACCACACACAGCAAGAATCACGTCACAAAAGATCGAAGAACTTGGTTGGGAGAAAATTCTTCATCCACCTTATTCTCCCGACCTTGCTCCTTCAGACAACCATTTGTTTCGTAGCTTACAGAAGAAACAGCTTTTGTAACACAGGAAGAGGTTAAAACTAACATTTGTGAGTTCTTCGAGTCACAGCCAAAAGAATTTTACAGTAATGGAATTAGTAAACTTGTTAATAGATGGAAGCAAGTCATAGATAATCAGGGAAAATACATTGTTGATTGAATCTGTAATTAAATGTAACATTTGGTCACTTGTTTTCTTTATTCAAAATTCGGACAGAACTTATGGGGTGACCTGATATTTATATTTTTAATTATTTATTCTGATTTTTTCATTATCCCTCGTAATTAGTAGAAATAAATGTTAAAAAAATAATTTTGAAAAGTCTATGAATTGCTTTGATATTAAATGGCGTACTTCTTCAGTTGTTTGAAATGCGTGAAAAATTGACTCAATAATATATATTTATGTATGTGCAATGTTTTAATAAAGAAATTTCATCAATTAAGGAAGGATTTCCCTGATTATCTATATTCCTTCCATCTATTAAATGAATTACTTTATTTTTGAAGAGAATATTTTCAACTGTAGAAATATTGTTTGTATTGTTGCGTTGACGAATTCAACTGTTTTCTTTTGATTTCTTGGTATATTTGTTGTGTACGTTGGCTTGGGAGAGTAGCGATTCTGTTAGGAAAGAGTGATATCTGGAAAAAACCGGACTGGAGATTGATATTTGGATGAGATTTAATGGTAGTACTCTCTGAGGGAATTATTTTCTTTTTTATGTGTGTAGTATTTATAAAATCAAAAGTAAATTCAACTACAATTTTTATTTTAAGTAACTGACGTAAATTTTCAGTTGACCATGTAAATATACAATAGCGTTTCAAAATTTTCCCAGTTACTAACAAAATTTTGTTTGTTTTTTATAGATGCTTTGTTTCAAACATTATGCTTTTTGCCTTGAAAAATTCCACATTGGACGAAATGCGTCGGCTAAAACTACAAAGATTTCATATTGTCTTTTTTCAATATATACA
>OZ038484.1:42878048-43013048 GCA_964036315.1 Acanthosepion esculentum
TTCAAAGTGTTTTTAAATGAAAGTTAAGAAGATAGATTCCATCTAAACATGATGCTGTTTTTTCTCCATTCTAAATGAACGCATTTTCTGACCGGCTACTATATATATATATATATATATATATATATATATATATATATATATATATATATATATATATATATATTACGAAAGAAAAGAAAAAGGAAAAAGAGAAAAAGCCAAAGAGCGAGTGTAAAGTGAAAAAAGGAAACGAAAAAAAGCACGAATAATCCCGACACCCTACACGTACGCACATCTGCTCAGACGGATGCATGGCTGCACGTACACAAATGCACGCATGAACACGAAAAATAGGGGGGAAACTTACACCAATGATAAGTGTATATAAAGGAAAAAAATCGAGAAATATAAGCAGTAAATTGCTGATAGCCCAGAATAGTGGACGGACATGTCCGTCTACGAAACTCTTGAAAGAGAATGCTGAAGGTAACATCAATCAGTTAATTACCGTCGGCCAGTGTGTGTTGTAAGAGGGTCTGTTCACTCACAATTCAGGGGTCGATGTTTTTTTTACATCTTTCTATGTTTCGTTTCTTTCTCATGCATATATATCATGTATTCACATGTCGAGTCTACAAATGACAATCTGCGTGTTCAGGATTTGCACTTGGGATCCAAGAGGATACCAGTCAGCCATTTCGTCTGTATTCTCTGATGTCATATGGAATGCCACGTCTATTCTGTGTCATTTGATTTGAGATTCAAAACATATCAGTCAGTTGTGTGCCATGCCTGATACACGCTTAGGCAATCATGTATGTTTCAATACATAACTGACAAGGCTGATTTTTTCTCGCAGTAGGTTGCCATTTTCTTTCTGCGGTAGACCAGTTTCCATCCAAGGTTATAGAACCCAGTCTGTCCTGGTATTTACCCATAACTGGGGGGGAGAAGAAGATGATTCATACCTTTCTCAAGGGTATTAGCACGTAAGTGAATGTAACGGATTCGGCTGAAATTCGTACTCGGCTCTCCGATTCCTTAATCCGATCCGCTAACCATTACTCCACCTGCCTCTCCTTGCATTAGTATTCAGCCCGTGAAAATCATTAATCTGATTTTTTTTTATTAGTAAAATAAATAAAAAAAATCATTATATAGTTTGGATAAATTATTTTTATTTCGTTTAATTGATGTTGTGATTAAAAAAAAACACTGTAGGAACCCCAGAATGCACAGCGATTCAAATATCGTAATAAGAATGCAGCAAAATACAAAATAACTTGATCGACAAAGTAATTAATTGTGTGAAAACATTCAAACAAATATTCGTCCAAGATTGAACATTTCCGGGCATTACGAAAACTTTATTGAAATATTGTGATTTATTCAACAGAAAATATAAAATGAAAAAAAAAACGTCAAAAAACAAACAAGTAACAATTTGCTGGAGGGTTTGAGTAGTTACTTTCCTCGGGGCGTCAATATTATGATTTCTTACAAGTAATATTATTTCTATCCATTTCCTTTTTCTGGTTGACAACCCATCACTTCCGGCCAACATCCAGCCTCATAGTTTTTGTATAATTATTTGTAAGCTATTATTTCGAAAAGAAATTCTGGCAAAACCTATTTACAATGCTTGAGATCTTTGTTTTATAAAACAAACAAGACTTAAATTTCACAAATTCACAGATCTTGAATCTGTGAAAATTTACACTTTCGCTCAGTTTCAAAGCTGGCGGGAGCGGGGCTCAGAATGTAAAAGATCACCTTTGAATAACAAAGTAGACAGAGAGAGAAAAACGTTGAGTAAAATCTCCTTGACAAATATGCGTGAGATATCTCTCACGTTGCACCATTATTGCCTCATTGAAAAATATATGATATCTTAGAACATGCTTAGGCCGTCTTTGATGTTAACGATTCTCCACTGAGCTTAACCTTGAAAAGAATCGAGAAAATATTTCAGAGAATAAGAAAACTGAGGTATACACTTCAAAGGTTTTACACATAGTTGTTTTATCAGGATTAGTCAATAAAGTTGTAGGATCTGCGGATTTTGTTTCGAAGATATTTATCTATCGTTTTATTGCTCTTGTTAAAACTTCAATAACATACCTAGATACATCAGTTAATCCGGTGAAAAATCTTGCAAAAGATTTCTCACACATTAAACATGTCTATATTTAAACATTAAGTATACTTTAAACCCAATTAAACAGAGATCGAATATTATAGTGAATATTTTAAATCCAACTTCTGTTATAACTGAATTATTGACATTGCATTTGAATATTTTGAGATCATAGCTATCAGGGAATCAATTAAAAGGAAGGAAGTCCCACACACGGGAAGTTCTTCTCTGCCTTAGCCAGGTATTAAACTAACACTCGCCTTTATCCACTGTGCCATGTATCCTTGAGGACACATGGCACAGTGGATAAAGGCTTTAGTTAGATCCGGTGACATGACCCAAAGAGCGTAAGTTCAATACCTGGCTAAGGCAGTGGAGAATTTTCAGAGGGAAATTAACAGGAGGTAACTGATAACTGACATCCATTAAACATGACACGTGGAACTAGAACAATCTACCCCAGTGAGCGAAATAAAGGGTTCAGTTCGACATTCCAACCACCTGAAGAAGGCCGGAGCGAAGAACGGCCGAAACGTTGTAATAAATATGACGACAAATATAAGGACAATAGTCCCAATAATGTAAATAATGTCATCCAATACTGTATAATATTTCCCCTCATCCGATGCTATATAATATTTATCACTGATCCAATGCAATCATATTTTCGACTCATCTAATGCTATATAATATTTTTTGACTAATTAGATTTGTTTGAAATACAGAAAGATGACTTGAATATTTTTATGAAAACATTACTTTTTCATTCCCTTCTTTTTCAGTCCTTTTACTTGAATGTTTGCATATTTGCCATTAGTCTCAGTGGTCATCTGCAGATATTCCTCTCGACATATAAAACATAATGAGGAAATAGTACGTAGAATGTTCTATATTCAATCTAGGAATTACAATCGTCACGTTTCAACACATAATTTACAAAGTGTACAGAGACAAGGTAGAATTAAATCAATACATGACCTTTCGAATATTTCTTTAACCCCAAGCAAAGTTTAGCGCTGAGAAGTTTGTAATACCATAAATATAAAAAGAAGAACCTTTATAAATAGTTTGCTTGGAAGATACATTATTTCTCTATTTAGATAAAAAAAACAAGTTCAGAAGTCAGTCATTACTTTGATACTTGCTTTATTTTATAATAAATACCAAAATAATGGATATCTTCTGAGTTCTTTCTATTAGAATTTCGCTGGCGCTATAAATATAGAAAATTTCAAATTTTTCACTTTTTGAAAATAATCTAATTTAATATATTTGCAAAAAAACAAAAACAAAAACAAACATTGTAATCATCCACCGAGGAGGCACGGTGAGGTAATGGTGAGCGGCTCGAATTGAGAAATCGGAGAGCTGAGATCGATTTCCAGTCAAATCAATTCCATTCACTTACGTACTATTAACCTTGGGAAATGTATGAATCATCTCCTCCCTCTAGCTATGGGTAAATAGCAGGATAGACCGGGTTCTATAACATTGCGTGGCAATTGGTCTACCGCAGAAAGAAATAGCAGTCTACTGCGGGAAAAAAAATCTGCCTCATCAGTTATCTATCGAAAGATACATGATCATCTGAGCGTGTGTCACGCATGGCACATCACTGACTGAATCATCTATTTCTATGTACTGTGTCGCTACAGGACATGGACAATTATAATTATCCTTAACTTTCCATCCCTTGTGACTCTTAACAGTTTTTCTATTTTTGCCAAGGCTCCCGCTCGTCGTTCCGCCAAACATTCGCTCAAGCTCGTCAGGTGGGCGTCTGGGTATTTTTTCCTGTCTCTCCGGCCCTCAATATGCCCTGTAAGGGTTATGTTTTCTAATGCCTCTTTCCCAGGAATTTCATTTATATTCTCCTGATTATGAGCATAAGTGTTCTTTCTGTTGCCATTTTATTAAAGACTTTCTCGTCGATTACTCCCGCCACCGATGGAATTGTCAGTATCCTTCTGTAGAACACATTTCTGCTTCCTGATGTTTTCTCCTCATCCGTAGGGAGACTGCCCACGGTTCCCTGGTATATTAGAGGAGGGATATCACATTGCAATTCGGCAATCTTTTCTATCTTGATACATTTTGGAATGTCTCTATCGTTTGTCTAATACATCTACGAATTTCGGTGTCACATTTTACATCCTCTATTAAGAAAAAAAAATCACAGATAAGTAGCCTTCGGTATTTATTTTATGTTGACATTAATTTATACAGTTGTCTCGTATATATTTCTTTCTTGAGGTTTTAGCTACTTATTGCCTTGTATATTTTCGCTATTTACGAGGGTTTTCACTACATCGGTGGATTCAATTATCAAGTTAAATGATTGTTAAACAATCAACTTATTTAATTGAGTGAGTTTGTATTAGATTGCTTGAAAATTGAGGGAGTTTTTAGTTTAAAATTTGTGCTGAAAGCGATTTTTCGATTTTTGAGGTTTTTCGCTAAACGCATTTATATTGCCACTTATATCTTTCGATGGATTTCTAACATATTTTACGTTAAACTTAGATAAATTATTTTCAATTTTAGTTGTGATAGAGTTGCTTGGTAGAGTAATATATCTTGATTCGTCGGATTTGCTTGAGTGGTTCATTTTTTTTTTAATATTTAACGATTCTTCTGTTTCGCGGCAAATATGAAATAATCTGGGTACTGGAGTAGCTACAGATATTTTCAATATATTCATCATCATGTAAATATTAAAGGCTACAAATTCTGAGTGCTCTAAAACAGAATTCGATGCTTATTCCCAATGTTATTTTGTTGTTATACTGACAATATACATTTATGAGGTCATAGTTATTAGTCTATTTTCAATAGATTTTGTTACAAGTAATTCACAAACAATAGAAAGACTTAATGAATACAAAGATGAGGGATGAATTTACTCCATTAACAGAGAACACATAGGAGAAACATCTAATAATTTAAATAAAAGGTTATATGAACACCAAAGCGATATTTTACAAAACAACGCTCTCAAAGCATTAGTCGCTCACCGCAATGTTTCTGATCACATTTTTGGTTTTCAAAATACTGCTTTCATTATAAGAGAAAGTAACTTACATATGCGAAAGAATATAGGAAGTGCTTTGATCGCTAAATCATCCCCAGTAAATTTGCGTCCATGTTTTTTTTTAAACTTTTCCTCTTTCTTGGCAGATTTTCTACCTTTCCAATATGGGAGACTTTATAATAAAAGCATAAACAAAGCATAAGAAAACTGGATGAAATCGGCTAGACATCCATTTTTTAGACATATGTCTAAAACATTAAGTTGTAAAATTTCAGCGTTCCAACATTTTCAGCGTTTCATATCGGTGCATAAATATGGCCGACGTTTTTTTATATCTACCTCTTATATTTCTACGCATATGTAATCCCATCAACAAAAATATTACTTAAGTCCGATGACACAGAATTATTTACGACGTTTACATTAATTTGCTTAATATTGTTCTGATATATACAAATTTTATATTCTTCCATAAATGCAATTTCATATGTTTTATTAAAATTCCCCAAAATATTTTTTTTAAATACTGAAGTTTAAGGAAAACGTATTCGGTATTAGCTGTATAAAGTGAAAAATCGCCCTTTTGACACATCGTTGTTCTGCCCGCTTTCGCCCTGTATTATTATGTTACTTTGATTGTTGCATTCTATCCCCATTTAATATTCTAAATTTGAGTCTCATGTGCTAGATTTACCTGATCTTCGTAAAGCAAAGAATGAATGAGCTGAAATTTATAATTTGCAAATTGAAATTTGCGGCATATTATGGCCGTCCGATATCAATCTTCATCTCGCCTCCAACTCATTGGAAGTTTGTCTTTCATCGAAGTATTTTTGCGATACACAGGGACAATAATACAATGAAATAAGGAATGAAAGAATGATAAGGAACCTCCTTCATATAAAATTATTTTTTAAAAATGATCCAAGGTCTTTTGTCGCTACGATTTCTCTATATTTTCATTTCTCCTTTCCCCTTAGAAAGAACGGGGAACATATTATTCCTTTAGCAAGCTCGACTATCTTATACGAAAAAAACTCTGCATTGTTCCATGATTAAATAGCAAATATGTTTCATCTCGAATAGAGATAAATGCATTAATAAGTATTACATATTTAAATTTATATTAAAATTATTATTATTATTATTATTATTATTATTATTATTATTATTATTATTATTATTATTATTAATAATAATAATAATAATAATAATAATTTTAAAGCATATCACCACAAGCAAGGCGGCAGTGCCATTAGCACGCAAGGGGTTACAGAGGATTGAGAACAAGAGTAAAGAGGCGTGTTTGAGGAAAGGATACAGAGAAGGACGGATAACAAACTCAGAGTGTCAGATGTCGATTGACATTACACTTGCATATGTGATGATTATTGGTATCAGAGTAGAAAGTAAGAGGAAGATAGTTCCACAGACGGGAAGTGAGAGAGAGAAGAAGCTGTTTGACTAGAGGAGACAATTACATTTAACCGTTTTGACAGTGATAGGGTGGGACCGAGATGCCAAACTTAATACACTGACGAAACAAACCTAAATAAAAATGATAATGCATCCTTTCAAATTTCTCTAAAACATACATACACTGACGTGCTAAAAGTCACGGGGTACAGTAAGTAAATGTAAAGGTAGTTAACGCCACCAAACGTTGACAGCATATACATATCCAGACATCTGTTGATCCTGAAAGTACAAGTTTGGCTGCTAACAGCAAGACAATCAGAAATATCAGATCATAAACACGTCAGGATTGATGGTGTCTAACAGAACGGATATTCCTTTTTTTTAAAGCCTGAATATACTGGATATTCCTCTTAATGTTTGGGGCCGAAAAGCTTCCGGTTAGAATTGTTAGCGGTAAAAGGCAAGCGAGACTGGCTCAAATTACACCTACTTTCATTGTAGGAGGCACCAGATTCATATGGAGAAGGTCTTAGTTCTTCGCTATACATGAGTTTATTTCGAAAAAATAAATGAGACGGATAAACATATGCTCATTTGGATAAATTTACGAATCCTTTAAAATTCTTAAATATAATCCAATAATTCGTGCTAGTAAGCATTTTCAAATACAGCAAGAATCAGTAAGTACATCGTTTAAATCCATTATATCTTATTAGGGCCAAATACCCCATTTAGGATTTCCGCATAACTAGCTTAAAATCGCACTACCAGAGTTCTTAGACAATATATATAATGCATTCTTCTGGTTGTAAGGTGTTTGTGTGTAAAATGTGTTTTATCCATATGAGTAGCAATAGTGTGTAAATGTAACCAAGAATGATTACGTTGATACACTATTGCTACTCATGTTGGTTGCCCCTACTTGCTAAGTTTATGAAATTGCTAAGAAAATCTGAAGAAATTATATCACAAATAGCAAAACTACTGTTTTATTTGAAAATAATAATAAAGTTATAGAATTTTAATAAAGTTATAGTATTTTAATAAAGTTATAGAATTTAAATAAAGTTATAGAATTTTAATAAAGTTATAGTATTTTAATAAAGTTATAGAATTTAAATAAAGTTATAGAATTTTAATAAAGTTATAGTATTTTAATAAAGTTATAGAATTTAAATAAAGTTATAGAATTTTAATAAAGTTATAGTATTTTAATAAAGTTATAGAATTTAAATAAAGTTATAGAATTTTAATAAAGTTATAGTATTTTAATAAAGTTATAGAATTTAAATAAAGTTATAGAATTTAAATAAAGTTATAGTATTTTAATAAAGTTATAGAATTTTACAGCTCCTTTACGGTAATTTTAGTGCCTAAATACATAATTTTTTTCTTTTATGTGCCGTGTCCAAACATTACACTCGAAAACTTCCGATCTATTTTAAACCGTAGAAATGTTTATCCTATTTTTCTATATATACAAATCTCACTTTCTCTTTTTTCTGATATCTACACGTTCGGTAGGTGGCTCTCTGTTTCTGTCAGCCCCACTTGCATGCAATATTACTTGTGAGTGTTAAATTTTATCAAATTTATGTACTTATCGTGGTTTACGGCCACATAATATTGAAACACCATTTCCTGCATGATCTCCGAAGATAAGCAACATTGATCGTGGTCAGTACCTAGATCGATGACAGCCTGGGAATACCAGGTGCGTTAAGCTTGGATGTCCGGGAGGTGTAATTGATAATAACTCGGAAGTGTTAGTCAGAGAGCCGAGTTCCCATTCCCGTTGGGCTCGTTCTATTCAATTACGCGCAAATACACTAGTGAAAGATATGAATCCACTATTTTCCATCCAGCTACAAGTGATTTAGTAAGACTTGTATCACTAAATCATTATTATTCCCCCCACTCCCCGCGAGCGCAAAAAAAGTACAATCTCAAAAAATCCATACACGCGGGAGAAACCAGTAATGGCTGTCAGACAATTCCTGCGACTACATCACCTCTTATATCTGGCCACCTAACTCCCTAGACTGCAACTCCCTTGATTTCTATGAGCGAGACACTCTTGAGCGAGAGAGCAACAAAACTCCTTGTAAAAACAAAGATGAAATGAAGGCAAGGATTATGGCAGCATTCACCAACTTAAACAAGATGACAGTCCAGAAGTTTTGCAGGAGATTGCAAAGTAATGTCAAGGACGTGGTTGAAGCCTATGGCGATTTTATCGATTAAATTTAGTCTTTAGTATTTCAAGTTTATTTTTTTTTTAGTTTTCCTTCCACTTGTGCTGCTCGTCTGTCAGCAGCAAGGATAGTGGCCCGGAGAAGAGACATATCGCGGTCTCTGAGAATGTCTGACACTGAGTCGCTCCAGCCTCTTCTTGATATACCTCTCGCTCTCCAACCAGAGTCCCGAAGGTGTATGCTCGTAGGAATAGTTAGTTGATAGGCATACGAGCGAGGTGTCCGAAACACTTGATCCTCTGTCGTTCGATGTGTTGTATGATTGGTATTGTTTTATGTACTGTTCTATTTTTATTTACTTGCTCAATTTATTTTCCATCTCTACGCAGGCGGTTTTATCCCAATGTATAATCTGGATTATACTAATATCTTTATCAAATAAATCAGGTTTTCAAAGTAATTCAAATAGTTCTTCGTGTCGTAACTTATTGAACGATTTTGCGTAGACTATGAAATATATTTATACGTTCTACTGCTTCTACCTCTGTGTACAATTATTTATACATATATGAGTTTGTGGCTAACTGGTTACAACGTTCGCTTTCTGAGAACAGGAATTTAATCATGGGGGATTTGTCAGGGTGACGTTCCCAGCGTGTGGCACTGTTTGAAAAAGCCTGAAAACCATACCAGCGGTAGACAAAAGTCTCGTGGTTGATAATGGGTAGACGAAACTATTCAGATGCCATCGATCATTGTGGCCAAGTGTCTAAGCAAGTGCCTGGAAATCATACCACTGGTTGAACAAGGGCTTGTGAGTGAGATTGCGTAGACGAATCTGTTCGGCCGCCGTCGATGATTTTGGTCAAGCGTCTTAGTCTACTGATTTTTTCGGAGTTTTAATTCTGGTAGATTACATGATCTCTTCCAGAAATTGTAACTCATACTCACTCAGCACAGTTGCTGTGTAAAAAAAAAAATGGTGGCGAAAAAGCAAAAATGAAGTAAACCTATCTAGGGCGTCTGTTTAGCTTCCCTACTATAGAGATGGTCTTGGAAATGTGTAACTGTGTATTATCATTACTTATAAATATACCGAATCTTTAAGGCTTTTATTACGGAAATCTCCATTGTCCAACAAATATTTTCTCTTCTGTTTCGCCAATGGCCTATTTCATTGTTCGAAGGCATAAGATGCAATATTGTCATTCAATCATAAATTACTGGAACCAACAACTTTATCTGCTGTAGTCATGAATACAGCGTCTTGTTTGGTTAGATCTTCGATTCCACTCGTAGAATCTTAATTTCTGAAGCCTTTACAGGATATTCAGAAATTACAGCGGGTTCTATTATGATTTTAAGTGCTTTTCTTTCTCAGTACATTTTGGCAGATAGTTCTCTTGGCGTCCTCAGGTCTGTGTCACATTTGAGAGAAAACCTCATAATGTCTACACAGATAGTTAGTTTTGCTTCCTTCAAATAAAACAGTAAACAAAGAGGGATAAAGTACAGAAATCATTTTAAAAAAATCAACCACAGAAGGCCGGAGATTTAACCAGACATAACTTAGCTCTCAAGTCCAAAAATGGAGAAAACCCTTATATGAATGGAATGATAACGCAGATTAATCTTTTATAGAGTTTTGTCTGATGCAACATGATTGATCGCATTAAATAAAACTAACTTTTTTCCGGGTGGTATGATCATGTTCTCTAACCCATTAGAGACGTATGGTAAACATATTTACTGACGTTGTAGGAGGCGAGGACCTATTTAGGGTGTGATAACATCGGCATTATTCCTCTTCAGGCCTTCTTTTGAATTCAGAGTTGTCCTTCGAGACGAGCTACCACAAAAGGCAAGAAAGACAGGTTTTTTTCCAATCTATAGTTAGAAGAATATAGATTATATTCATATCTTATCCAAGGACTTTGCGCGAAAGTAAAAATAACAGTCTAGGCGGAAATTGAACGCGGCTCGTCGATTTCACTTTCCCTGCCCGATAACAGATTCAACTAAATAATCATTTGGCGTAACTTCCTGATTTCTCATTGTTCTGCTAATGACAATAAGTGAAAGAAACAGGCTGGGTCAGAAATCGAACTTCGCACGCCGATTTCACTTTCCGGTTCATCATCCAATACGCTACTAGTTTCAGATCTATACTTGCAAAATATATATATATATATATATATATATATATATATATATATATATATATATATATATATATATATATATATATATATATATATATATATATATATATATATATATATATATATATATATATATATATATATATATATATATATATATATATATATATATATATATATATATATATATAAGCAACTTTGATATATATATATTTGTGTATTTAGCCAGCAATCCTTCTTTCAAGCACATTTCATTAAAAACGACTTTATTAGATCGCACGTGAAATTATATAAAAAAACTAAATAAAAGCACCTTGTCAGTCGTTTTTAATGAAATATACATATATATGTATATATATATACATATATATTTATATATATATGTATATATATACATATATATGTGTATATATATATATATTTATATATATATATGAAGAAATATAGTCTTCAAGTGTGCTATATTCATGGGATAAAGTGCTCAATATCAGAGATTGAGCGTGTGTAAATATAAAAGTGAACATGGAAGTCAACACTTAGAGGCGACAGTCTGTTTCATGCTAGATGCAATCGTCAGGCCACACGATTGCATCTAGCATGAAACAGACTGTTGCCTCTAAGTGTTGACTTCTATGTTCACTAATATATTTATATGTATGTATGTATGTATGTATGTATGTATACATTGACAAAACACAGACTTTATTCAAGAGTAGAGCATTAGCCCCAATTATCGATGTTCAAAAAATAAACCGCTTCTTTTCCAGGTACACGGAAGTTTTCTTTTTTAATGCAAGGATTTAAACCTAGTCGAAAAGCGAATAAAACGTAGTAAAATGCACTTTATTTTGTCTTAGCAAGGAAAAGTCTATCGAAGTAAAAGCCTTGAATGGACAGCCGAGAATAAGAAAGGTATATAAACATTACACAGTAAATAATCTTTGGGAAATAAACGTACTTATCTGAAAATGTGTATTTTTGCTAGAGTAATAGCGAGGATCGATAGTGGCAGTCAAGAAAAGTCTACCGAAAAGAAGTTTCCGATTTCAACGACGGCTAAAAGCCACATAGAGTTTCTTCGCAAATATTTTCGACGTCCATTTCCTGTAAGTGGAGATGGTTGATCCGTACCGGTTTCTTCTCATCGCAACAAAAAGCACTGACATTTGATGCATCTTTTCAAATAAGCTAGAAAGAGGTGAAATGTCCGAAATGTGACGTCACTCAAGGGATTTAAGCTAAAGAATTCAAGAAGAATATTCGGTCGGTTTTGAGGATTCGGTTTCCAATGACCAAGCATGCTAAAAGTATTTTGGTAATCTGAATAATCTTCCTGAAATTTCTTGTGGAAAAGGTAAAACGTATTAATAATAAATTTTGTCTCTTAATCAAAAGTATTTTTATCCAGTACCCAGCGAAAGCATTTTAACATTTTCTTTATTCCAAAACCTAATCTGTTACGTTCATTAACAAACTTCCTTTTACGAACAAAAATCGTAAAAGTAAACAAATGAAAAAATGTACAATAACTCTGATACTTATGTAAAAAACGAATTCTTTGAAATGTAGCTATCTGATTATAGATAATAGAGGAACCGTGACATTTTAAAATATTTTTATATTTTACGCTTCAGATTAAAGGTTGATTGATACATTTTCTACGGCTTATTGAACCTTTGCAGGTTATTTAAAGCTAGAAGATATTTTTAGATTGTAAGAATTCTTTTTGTACAATAATGATTCAATGACATAAGTCTTACTATTTAACCCATAGCAGGAAGAAGAAGCGGTGAATTCATACTTTTACCAAGGCTATTTGCACAGAAGTAAATATAATGAACCCAACAGGAATTTTTATTCGGGCCTTCGAATAAATATCCGAGCCATTATACATTATACCACTCGCACATCCAAACTTAAAGCACCTGGTATTTTAAGATTATAAGACTTTTTTGGAGATAATAATGGTTATACAGGCCTTACCAATTAACGCATAGCTCGGGAAAGATTTGGATTAATAACTTTCGCATGGACATTTGTGCGTAAGTGGATATAATAATGGTTTAGTGATACAAGTCTTACTAATTAACCTATAGCTGGAGAGAGAAGATGTGGATTCGTAGCTTTCACAAGGATATTTCATGCAAGTGAATCTAATGAACCCAACTGTACAAGGTACCGACCAGGCTCAAAGTTGCTTAACTTCGGTGATCGTACGGGAACCGGTGTTTCAAATTAATGTGGCCGCTACCCTTCAGCTCAACGAATACAGTTTTATTTAAAGAATGCGTAAAAAAGTGCGCTAATATCGGAATATTCTACGCTACATATACGACCAGGATGATACAGCTCCTTTACTCACTAAATTGCTGGTTTTTGCAATGAGTGATAATTAAAACAATAGCGGTAAAAATTTAAACCCTTGCGAAGAAAAACTTGAAAGAATTTTAATTTATCTAAATATAAAGCTGAGCATCCCAGTGACGTGACGTGTTTTGCCTCTGTCATTTCCGAAAAATATTTTCATGGCAACTGCACTGAAAAGCTTTTTTTCCTTGCTGCCCCGACTACATCAATTAAAGCGTGCGACTGATTGGCAAATAGGTCCGATCGTTTTACTGTTGAAATAGCTAAATCAACTCGCCACTTCTAAATCAACAGTTTTTTTTCTCGCACTACCCAGCTGTGGAACTCTCACCGTTTCCTTGCTTCCCTGATAAGTACAAACTTCAAACATTTAAATGTAACACCAATTGCCATCTTGTGTCTTCTTGAACCCTGTTCATTTTTGTCCCTCCCTCAATCATCCTTATCTTGTATTTCATTTGCCCTTTCAATCACTTCAGCTCCCTGCATTGTAGTGGCCTTATTGTTTTACTTAGGCTGAAATGATTAATATATATATATATATATATATATATATATATATATATATATATATATGACGAAATATAGTCTTAAAGTGTGCTATATTTATGGGATAAAGTGCTTAATATCAGAGATAGAGCGTGTGTAAATATAAAAGTGGACATGGAAGTCCGCACTTAGAGGCGACAGTCTGTTTCATGCTAGTGCAAGCTAGTGAGTCGCCTGACGATTGCACTAGCATGAAACAGACTGTCGCCTCTAAGTGCTGACTTCCATGTCCAAGTTTTTATATATATATATATATATATATATATATATATATATAGTCAAACCTAATGAGCCAGACAAACCTACTAAGGTTTCACTTAAGCAGATCATCAGGGACAGCTGACCCTGACAACCTGTGAAATCTTGGTAGGTTAGTCTGGCTCATTAGGTTTGACTAGGTTTGCTCTACGTTTGTATCGAGCACTTTAGTTAGTTGTTTACACGTATCGGGTTTTTTTCTTTGGGCCTTGAACCTGTATCTGTGTGATTATTTTCGACAGACTTTCATGTTCCTGGCTTTTTCTTTTTTAAAACCTTTTTTTCCCTTCGTGATTGATTTGGCTATTGTTAAATCAAGAATTCGAAGGTTTTTCGACACGAGTATAGTTACCTATATTCATATATATAAATATATATATATATATATATATATATATATATATATATATATATATATATATATATATATATATGTATATATATATACTGGCGTGTGTGTATGTGTGCAGGTGTTAGAAAATGTATTCAATCGATAAAGCGATAATTAATCGTTAGATTCTTCTGGAGACGAAACGCGTCAATTCTTGCGTAATGAGTTTAATCCTAACACGGACATTGAAATTTTGTTGCCAGGATTTTGTCTGCGCAGAGCTGAATATATATGTAACGGTTTCCTGGCTTTTTCAAAAAATCATTTCACCACAAAGAAGGCGTGAAAAGCCACTGAGATGCAAGGGGTTACAGATATTTAAAAAAAAAGACACATGAGATTGCATTTACATTTTTGTTGATCGTAGTTCACAGGGAAAGTAGAAATTCGAAAGCCTGTTCCATAAGAGATAACTGCTGGAGAATAAACAAACATCATAGACGTTACGGTTACAACTAACAATTTCAATAGGGAAATGATGTGGCGTAATAGTCTAATACTGCGTTAAGATGCGTGAAGTCGAAGTTCCAACGAGGCAATCTAATTAGAACAATTACTCTGAAAATACTTTAAAATGCACATGGTATCTACGTTACAGTGGTCGAATTAGAATTAGAATCTAATTAGAACAATTACTCTGAAAATACTTTAAAAGGCACATGGTATCTACGTTACAGTGGTCGAATTAGAATTAGAATCTAATTAGAACAATTACTCTGAAAATACTTTAAAAGGCACATGGTATCTACGTTACAGTGGTCGAATTAGAATTAGAATCTAATTAGAACAATTACTCTGAAAATACTTTAAAAGGCACATGGTATCTACGTTACAGTGGTCGAATTAGAATTAGAATCTAATTAGAACAATTACTCTGAAAATACTTTAAAAGGCACATGGTATCTACGTTACAGTGGTCGAATTAGAATGTTAGCAAAGTCTATCATTGAAACATTTGCTGGTGTATCGATTTTAATCTTCACGGATTTATTCTCTGTCTCTCTCTCTTTTCTTCATGTGTTCTATTTACCTTACTGAATAAGGATTAGTTAATTCTAATATCTATCCATTTCTGTTTGTATCGAAGTGCGAGATAGTGAATATATATATGGAGATAGATAAACAACGTCATATGACTCTATATTAGTATGCATATGCATGTATAGTACCTAATTCTTTTATTCCAGAATCAAAATATATTGAATTTTTGGCATGATCCTATGAAAAGTCATTGTGTTCTGCCAATTAAAGGTAAAACTTATAAAGATATTTTAATATCCTTTGATAAGCTCTGAAAGTTTATCGTCTCACATTTTTGCGACGTACAAAAAAACCCCATAAATACTGCACTTCAGGATGACAAACGGTCATGCTCTATAAAGAAATTAAGATAGAAGAAATAATGCTTATTTTTACAAAGATTACGTGTTTGTAGCGTATTTATTGTAGTGATTCGTGCTTTCGATCCAGTACATATATAAACAGTTATAAGATTTGGTATTATTTCCATTCACTTCACATGACTTCCTTAAAAAAATATTGACCGTTGCAGTAGCAAGTTACAACTCATACTCTACTACTAAAAATAATTTAGATATCAATAGGCTACAAGTAGGAAAATAACCTTTTATATATTATATATTTATGGTATTGTTTTTACAGAGAATAACAAAGCGTCAAGCATATTTAGCAGAGGACTACGTATCGAAATTTTTTTTGGAAATGTCAGTATAAAAATCGACTGCAGGAAAACAAAAGAAACGTGAGGTGTACTGTTCAAATATGTTCGTCTGCAGTAAAACCGCAAAAGAGGCGTTGTGTCATTTCTATCCCTGTAGCAAGATTTCTGTGTTTAACAACTGAAAAATAGAGCATTATTTTGTAGAGAGCAGATCGATATTAAAAATCTAAAAAGATAATCAATAAGCGTTATATATATATATATATATATATATATATATATATATATATATATATATATAACCCGATAATAATATAAAATAAAAAATACCCATTGCGCTTAATATTGCTCCGAACGATAAGGTATTTAATCAACTTGGAAGGATCTATGCATTGCAATAAAAAATGCATCTTGAAAATAAATGAGCTGAATGAACATATATATATATATATATATATATATATATATATATATATATATATGTATATATATATATATATATATATATATATATATGTAGAGAGAGAGAGAGAGAGAGAGAGAGAGAGAGAGAGTGAGAGAGAGGTAGTGTGGGAGAGAGGAACGGAGAGATAGACATATATAAAATGAGAGTCTCTTGGAAAGTGGTGATATGTAAAAGAGGTTTATATTATATGCTGGGCAAAGTTATATTTGATTATTATTTTAAACATATAACACGCAAAACACAAACAGACACACACTCACACACACACATAATCAATAGATTATAAAAATATAAGCAGTACATTGATGATACCCCCTGAAGAGTGGACTGACCTGTGCGCCTACGAAACTCTGGAGTCAGGTTGCTGCAGGTAACATCAATCAGCTAAGTGACATATTTTTTATATTTTTACTTCTCTCTCTCTCTCTCTCTCTCTGTATATATATATATATATATATATATATATATATATATATATATGTATGTGTTTATATATATATATATATATATATATATATATATATATATATATATATTGGTCATGAGTAAACATAAAGGTTGATAGTAAAAGATACTTATAAATAATCGCACATTGATTCGTAGCATCTGTACGAGTGCGTTAGGAATAGTCATTGGAAAAGGAGGATGGAATATATATATATATATATATATATAAAATAAGCATAAAACCACTAAAAGTAGAATTACGTCTTCCGGCTGTTGACAGTTATTTAGGAAATGTTAAATTTGAATTTCCTTTTTTCGTTTATGAGTCAAAAATGCGATTAACGAAAAGAGATGGCTTCAAGTGAGACAAATTGACGTGGACTTCCTTTTCAGTAATATATCAGAAGATAATGTTTAACTTGCCAACTCATCTCCAAAGTATTAAATTATACAGAATGCTGAAGGTGTAAACTTGAGAAAAACTTGTATTTTGCCAATGAAAGGCATAATCCACAATGTCAATCCGAAGGACAAATAAATTCTTGATTTATTTAGTGATCGTAAGATTTATAGCCCAGCTATTAATGTTTAGAATCCATCCATATTTTTTTTCCGATGATAAAGGACTGAGGCGTCTTGAATGGCGTAATGGCTAACGAGGTTAAGATGGTTGACCGTAACTATTTAGGAATGATAATGGTAATATTAGCATTTTTTCTAAATGGAAACATTTGGCATTCATCGACCGATCAGCCAGTACTGCTTTCGGGATGAATTTATAAAGTATTTGTCGTATAACTATTTTTCAGTAAAACAGGTTTTTCAAGTTCAGTAGCTGTTATCGCTCTTACCCGTATTAATGGCGGTTTCCTTCCTAAACTTTTATTTGAAGTAGTGAGGAATATCCAAATCTTGATTATGTAATTATTTTCTCTTCGATTTACATGTGCTATCCATTTTAGTTGTTGCTGCTGTTGATAATCCTCGAGTGATCTTGTTTCTGTTATTTGAGAGCCCTCTTTGTTCGTGATCCTGTAGTGCCAGCAGTGACTTCGATCATCACTGAGTGTCTAATACGTGCGGCCTTTAAGCAAGAGTAAGCTAGGCCTAGTAAATCATGATATACTTTAATAGAAGAGATAAATGCATATTTTTGCCAGTGATATTTGATCTGTGTTTTGGAGATAATGGTTTTGGTATATTCCCTACTTCTTCACTACTGTCGAGGTACCTTGAAAATAAACATTTTCAACCCTACATTCGTTTCTGTGTGATATGTAAAATTATTTTAGCGTGATAGTTATCGGTGCTGAAAGTGAAATAGGCGAACCGACTTCAAATTCTGTTCTAGATTGATGCGTTCAATTTCGCACATATGACTTTGAAAAAGGACATGTGTCCATTTACTCTTCCTCAAGCAGTTATTGTCGAATAGAAGATTAGGCTTTCGAGTTTTAAGTGACAGCGAGCATAAGACCATAGAAGTTCCTCGAGTTACGTCGGACTCGACATAGGATGTTTTTTGGTTACGGCTCCATTGCCCATAATATAATACGACGTCACGCTGCGCTATATGAGGAAGACGGCATTGTTTCTTTAACTGATGTCCGCCATATTGGATTGTGCTACATTCGCTATCTCTCGTTTGTGTATTTTTTGGGAACTTTTTTCTCTTCATTATGGCTCCCATGTGTAAAGGTGACTTGTGGGTACTCATGTAGGTAAGTTCCAACCTACGTGAAAATTTCGGGTTATGTCGCGCCGTAGGAACGGATCACCGACCTAAATCGAGTACTCCCTGTAATCTTCATTCGAAACCGTGACAACGGGAAACCACTCGAGTTACGTTCCTAAAATGCCATGACAATTCACAGATGATAAAAGAAAAGGAATCTGTAGGGAGCAATGATCGCTTACTTCCTGAATAGATATGGAATTAAAAAAAAAAAATCATTGCACTATATTGCCATTTTCAAGTTGTCACATGGGACTCTGTTGATAAACGATTTTTGCTACAATTCTTTGTTGACATTTGGTTGAAAATGGTTTATTACTATTTTACATCTCCGGTAACCATCGTGCCATGCTAAGGATATAACATGTTAACACGGATCTGATGACGATTTTGAAAAGTTCTCAACTCGGCTAAGAAAGAAAAAAATCGAGATTTTTTTATTTAGGGAAATTTTAGGAAGAGGGTGTCTCTGAGAATATTTAATGCCACCCCTTGTACCGATGACACAAAGCGCATAACAAATAACCTTTATGCAGACTTGTGAAAAGACAACGCTTCAGCGGAGACTCGAACATTATTGATAATATTTTTTTACATCACGACACAACGAAAGCGATTCCCCTCTTGAGACATCTGCATAAGTCTAGACTGGGTTTCTGCTGAATATTTGATGAGTTACACGGATTTAGGATTTTTTATTGTTTTAACCAGAATCCTCTATGGAATTTATTGACATTTGTAATAATACCGATTCCACTGTTGTGTCAAGTATACACAGTCGAGCCAAACGTTAATGCCAATGATATATATAGAAGGAATAAAAATGATTTTCTTGTAACAGCTGGGCATATCCGGTTCAAAAGCAAATAATCCGCTAAGTCAGCTTCCGATATTTATTTTGATGTGTTAAATATCACAACAATAAGAGTAGCGGGAATATTTATGTGACTTTATAAAGGTCAAAATCTTATAGCCAAACGTTTAGGTTTGAGTATACCCGAACCGAAGCAGGTTGTGTTTTTCTCACTTTCCATTTTGATGAGAAACTATAAGCAGTTTTCCAGGGAGATAATTATTCCTAACTGCAAACAAGGCATTATGTGAAAAAAGCTTTTAGATGCGCGGGGTGAATGGAGGCTTTCTGTCAAGTATGAGACACCTGAAGGGCTACTATGGCATAGATTTCGTATATTTTTCATCAGTTTAAAAGATGGAATGAGACAGTACATTGTCCGCGGATCTTTGCTTGCTATGGGACTCTGTAGACACAGACCAGTTAGAATATAAATATTAAGTAATTTTCTTCGTCGAGTACGTTTTAAAAAGCACGTGAACGTTTGGAAAATGATATTTTATTAATAGAAGAACGATACCTTGTGCGATGTGTTTAACTTTTTTCTAAATATTGCGGGAGCAAAGATATTTCATCATTTCACCCCACCATGCAAACTGATATTGTCAATATGCCGCAAGAGGTGTTTGAGAGTGAAAGAGAAAGAGAACACGTTAGTGACGAAAATAAAAGAAGAGGATTCAGGAAGACAGAAAATGACGATGGACATTTCATTAACATTTTTTGAAGATTCTACGTTACTGCGAAGTTAGAAACCGTAAAAAAAATTCCATGTGAGAAAAGAAACTAGTAGAATACAACATATAGCTATTCCAACATTAAAACAGATAAGACCTACCTGCCAATCTAGTAGTACGCTTCAATTTATGCAGTTAATGTACCAAGGAGAAGAACAAATGCCATGAAAATATTTTCAGAGAACACAGAAGGTAAACACGTGAAAGCGTTGGAAAAGTGACTGAAATCAAGATGACAGGCCAGGACTGATAACTTTGCATACGCTTCATTGGATCTTTTTGAGAATCTCGAGATTTATACAGGGCTAATAGATATGACAACAATATTCAATGCACAGGCGAATGGTAGGCTTATAATTGTGCAACATGGATTCTTACGAGAAAATTAGTATGGCAGAGTGAACCAAATTTCCTAGCAGCAAAGCTAGCAATTAACTCAATGTCTGCACCGTTACTCAGGTAAAACTCTGACATCAAGAAAGCAGCAAGCCAGTGGAATCAACGTCAATATTCAATTGTAAAAGCAATTATAATCCTATTATTCATGCACAATTTACTTCGCATTTATTGGAGTTCAGGTCCACTCCTTTCCGGGAACAGGTACCTGTGATAACTGTGGCATATTTAAGAGAGATAATGAACGTTGCTGCACTGCCTGAGATATACCCGAATATTATGCCCTACAGATTTCGATTATATATAGGATATTTTGATATCGCCCATTCTATTCGATCGTAAATTAATGTTGAGAAAAGCACATGCTTTTCTTATTTCAAATCAACCATGATTTTCTTGTTTAATCTCGTCCGCGGACTTCCGATCTCCCCAAAATGTAAGGAAGACACGAATATGAAAAATTATGTAAATATTCGACTGACTAAATTTATAAATGCTCACTAGCAAAATTACTATTAGCAGTTAATAACAGGTAAGCTGTTTGTCACATGATTCCATGATGTGTTTTTACTGTTTTTATTTGATAACGTCATGTTATTTAATAATTGTATTAGAGACGAGTTTGTTTTTTTATCAGACTAGTTAATTTCTGTATTTATTGCATACTCTATAATTATTTCCTTCTAAAATAACTTGTTTACTTTTGGACACTATATTTTATAACTAATGCTAAATTAACGGCATGATTTTATATTAAATTATAATCAAATGTAAATTATTCACCAGCGGAAGTTTTCAAAAGGGGAACCAATGATTCTTAATGTAAAATTTTGCAATGAATGGTTTCGCAAAAGTAAGTCAATGTAAATGGGGGAAAGAAACATTTATGCATGTGTCACGTATGTTTAAATGGATTAATATGTAGATGCGTGGGCGTACATGCATTTATAAAAATTTCTCTGGAATTTCGTTTGCTTAAGAGTATAAGGTAAATGGAAACCTAAAGTTTTATCTGAAAGTAAGAATAGCGAATATTTTTTCAGAAACGCTTCTAATTTTTGGCGAAGCATAAGTTATAGTCTAGGTAGATGTTAGATTTGTGTTGGGTACGCGTGTAGGTTTAGTTAAAAGTTAGTAATATTATGAGAATAGCAATTTAAAACATGAATGATTTGGATTAAACTATTCAAGAAAGAAAGCAGATTACCGAGTTGGGAATTAAAGGTAAGTAACTCGAATCGAAACCGGAGGAAGTAAAAAGACACCAGGAGGGGAGCGTGAAAAGTCTTTTTTTTTTTCATTGGCTGATGCTGACGAACGTATTTCAATATGAACGGTCGGACTCCTGGCAATGTCGGTCGATATGATATTTTTTTCTTAATAATATCGAGGTGCGCAGCACGACGCTTTTAAAGAGGCGGCCTGACTGACGGGTTGTTGTTTGAGTCGATAAGATGCAAAACCCGAAATCAGCGATGAGGACAGTGCAACACCGAAGAGAACTCTTGATGCATCTAAAATGTATTATGCAACTTTATCACGAATTATTTTGGCACTGAAACAAGCAGCTTAAACATTCTAGAATTGTAATCTCTCGTATGGGTGAAGTATTTTCTTGGCTTATCATTTTTATTCAGCTGTTAAACCGTTCATTTATCCGAAGAACACTTCTTGTTTTACTCTTAGAGTATTTTTGTGCTTTTGCATCGGTATTTAATGAGCACGAACATTATTATAATAGTTTGGCTCTTCGAAGTTTGTATGAAAAGTACTGCTACTAAAAAGAGTCAGCTTTTACCGGAGAAAACTGAAATTGACACAAATGCACCATGATGGAACACCCAGTGAGAATCACACGCATTACCCGAGGGAATAGTCTACAAGATAAAGATTTACTCTCAATTGCAAGTGTTCTTGTTGATTTCGCTGTAGTAAAGCTTATGTCCGCGGGCTCATGGAAGATCTAAACATCTCCATTTTTTCTGTTAACTCACAACATAAATAGAAAGATAGGTGAAGTAATAAATAATTTCAAAGTATTAATTTCCTCACGTTGACTGAACAAGACTTTTCCCTTAACGATTTCCAGAAAGGTTATAGAATATGATATTAGTTGCAACGAAAAGTATCCAATTAGATATATAATAATAAATGCAGATCTCAAGGTCTCTCTTGCTACATTCGATATTTTAGTCTAATATGATGTCACCTAATAAGCGACAAGTAAGGTAAAGTGGGGCACGTTGATGCAATATTTTCCTAATTGGCGTTAACAGTCCCACTGATTGAGCTGAAACTTGGTAAATACATACTCCAGTATGTCGGACAATTGTTGAATGTGCTTTGAAATACATAGAGTAAAGGATTTTCATAATAGTATTTTTTATGACGGCATGTCAGATGTATCAACCCGCTCCATCGGTGGGTCACATTGATGCACCCGATAGGGTATTTTGATACAGGATTAAAAATAGTAATGCAAAACGTGGGCCTATATTCTATATATATATATATATATATATATATATATATATATATATATATATATATATATATATATATGTGTGTGTGTGTGTGTGTGTGTGTGTGTGTGTGTATGTATTTAATCTATTTGAATATTAGAACGAAATGGCCGTCCAGTGCTTTCTGCATTCTGTTGAGGTTTCTTCTAAAACTCGATGAATTATTAATTATGATTATCTCAAATCCTCCTAACAATTTCTTGTATATCCTTGCTTGAACCGGCTTCTAATGCTCTGGATGGAGCGGCTTGGTGATAGTAGTCGTGGCTCTCGGGACACAATCCTTGGTTAAATGAATGAGTTCCACCAGGGAATATGTGAATGAGCGGCGCTATGTCGAGTTTAATTCGTTACCTCTTCGTCACCGAGGCCCGTGGTACAGTTGGTATGACGTTTGCTCAATAACGTAACTGTCCGGGGGTTTCAATTCCTGGTAATGGATGCGCACTGCTGATGAGTCCCAAATATAGGACGAATTCTGTTGAGGTTTCTTCTAAAGCTCGATGAATTACTTAATTATGATTATCTCAATTCCTCCTAACAATTTTATATATATATATATATATATATATATATATATATATATATATATATATATATATTAAACCCACTACAACAATAAATGCTGTTCCACAGACCTATGTCTGATTCCCAATCTGAAGATACAATCACTGGTTTTAATTCCCAGGATCCTTCCCTTCCTTTACTGGCAGGTGCTCTCTTCAATTTTTCCCTTCCTTTCCCGTTGTCATTTCTATTTTTTGTTACTTTTCTCCTCAAATCAATTGATTTTCTTGTCAATGCTCGTTGTCTTCGCTTTTCTTTTCTTGCATCAATCTATCCCCCATCACCTCAGTAAATTCTCAAAGGCTTGGTGCCAGACTCACATTGTTCGCAAAGGCTTGGCGAGTGGTCTCGGTTAAAGGAAAAATGATAGGGTTTTAATATATTACAATGGCATAAAAAATATTTGCAAATAATTTTGACTTAGAAAAATAAATATTTTTTATTTAACGCTCTAAAATCGCTTATTTGTCACAAATCTGTTTCAACCCTCCTCGATTCGCACAGCTTCTAATTGTAAGCAGGAGAGAAGCAAGAAGCCTTAAATACGCATGTCCTTGTGCCACTTGTAAACGAATAGACACTACCGTTTTTGAAATATGAGTTGTGCATCAACCTACCCCGTGCATCAATGTATGCCGACTTACCCTAATGCAAATCTCAGAAAAGTAAGAATGGGTCTATATGCTGACTGCTGCACTACAGTGGAGTAATGGCTAGCGGATCGGATTGAGAAATCGGAGAGCCAGGTTCGAATTCCACTCGAATCCATTACATTCAATTACGTGCTGATGAAGGAAGATATGAATCCTTTTCGCCATTCTCCAGCTATGGGTAAATTAGTAGGACAGACAGGGTTCTATAGCCTTGGATGGCAAGTGGTCTACCGCAGAAAGAAAAGGAAACCTACTGTGGCAAAAAAATCTGCTTCGTCAGTCATGTATGGAAAGATACATGATCGCCTAAACGTGTATCACGCATAGTACATAACGGACTGACTGAAATACATGCTTTTACAGTCTGCAATCAGGTTAGTGTTTCTTTTTTGCTGCAGATAACATTTAACACAGGATTGCTTTTTATGACTTTTTAATATGATATTAGAATCACAAAAGGAATTCAGTGTCCAATAAAATTTCAGGGAGGAGAAAACATTTGGTTTTGACTGCCTACGTTAACAGTGTCACCTAAAAAAAAACCTTCAACTGAATAACAATAAAATGTCCAACTTTTTTTAGAAGGACTGATTCATCAGTTTAGTGTCTTTGATGTCGACCACTTTATTCACCTGGGTGTCATCTGTATTTCTAGACTGTTTATTAAAAAAGAAGAGCAATGCATTGGTCATGAGTATACATAGCGGTTGATAAGTCAATAAAAAATACGTACAAATAATCGCACTTATATCCGTAGCATCGATACGAGGAGGTGATGAAATGTTTTCCACAATAGCTCCTTCTAGCATGCATGACTGTAAAACGAAAGGCACAAACCAATGCTGATCTTCATTTATTGTTCACGATAAAAGAGTCCACCATATATATATATATATATATATATATATATATATATATATATATATATATATATATATATATATCTGATATATATATATGACATATATATATATATATATATATAAGATATATATATATGAAATATATATATATATATGATATATATATATGATATATATATGATATATATATAAAAATGATATATATATATATATGATATATATATATATATGTATATATATATATATATATATATATATATATATATATATATATATATATATATATATATAGAGAGAGAGAGAGAGAGATAGATAGATAGATAAAGTGAGTGAGCTTGAGAGAGAAACAAACTTAGTTTTCCCAGATGTGGATTTTTCATAGATTAAAAAATATCTTGTAAAATACTTAGAAACAAAATCTCACATATTCGAAGTTTCGCCGGAATTCCTGAAGTGAGGTGACATCAACTGACTTGATATGCACTAAGAAAAAAATGTCAGAAAAATCAAAAACCGGACGACATTGACAAGTAAGATGATTATAGTCAATCTACTTTGCAAATAATTAAATAAACAAGCCACAAAATGTCTTTGTGTACAAGATTATAAAGCAAAAGAAAGTTTGGGAATATAAATGTCACCAAAAAATGAGGAAAATCTTGATTTAAGGAAGGAACTTATTTTTTTAAAACGCTTCCTAAACATTTAGTACGAACAGATTGGAGAGGAAGCACAGAAAGGCGAATTAAACAAAAATAAAAGTTAACTAGGAGAAAACCAAACAAAATCGGAAATAGAGACGAAACGATGAGAAGAATGTAAAAGAAAATCAGTCGACTAAATGAAAACAAAATAGCTTTACCTGATACTAGACGTTTATAATATGTTTATTGAGAATAGAAATATATACTTTCATATTTGTCTTAAACATGTAAACAACACAAAAGCAGGTTCCCGTTTATGTCTGACGTTATTTATGCTGAAGTGATTATATAGGCAAGGCGTGATGATTGTGTAGGAAAGTCATAATCAAAAGTCACGGTCGTCAGTTAAATAGCATGGCTCAATGCAACAAAATTATTGAGAAAGAAATCCTGTTTGCGAACTTATACAAATATTACTCGTTATGGCTTTAAAAACGGACATTATAAAATTGCCTATGATATATATATATATATATATATATATATATATATATATATATATATATATATATATATATATATATATATATGCATTGAACAATAAAAAATATTAAAAAATTAAAATCTTCAGAAACACTGGGTTGTATATTCTGTTGTTCTTTCGTTTTTTTAAATTTTCATTTAGATTCCTCGACTAGTTTCGGCCAACATTGGCATCATCAGAAAAAAATTCTGCTTGCTGATAGCAGTGAACTACAGAAATTAAAGTCTTGATGGAGAAACCTTTGTCTGTAGTTTTGATTTTTTTTTTTTTTTAACATGAATTTTGGTCACTCTTTAAGTTAGTTAAACAGCCTCTTTTAAGTTGTTATTTAAGATAAGTGCTGGATGGATTCATGCTGCTCTGAATTCCCTTGGTCCTTTTGACAGTTTTATTGTTTCCTGGAAAGGGGATATGTCTCTGTTAAATGTGTGTGTGTTATTTGGTTCTTAGGGAGTGAGTGAGTATGATGTGTGTAAGCGTGTATAGTACTATGGGTGTGTGTTTTCATTTAGCTCATTAGGTAGTGAGTGAGTATGATATGTGTAAGTGTGTATATTCGTGTGGGTGTGTGTATAAGTGTGAGGCCTCAACAACTCCGTAAGCATGTCTGTATTGTGTGGGTGAGAAATGCGGGTAGGTCCTGATTTGTGGGGTTATATATTAATACTAACTATATTGTTAAATTTGTGATTAAGCCCGTCTGAATAGTGCGTTTTTTATTTACATGGAACTTTAATATCTTTCTAATATTATCTGCTTTGAACTTTTCTATTCTCTCAAGTATAGTGAATTTAGCATGGGTTTTAAAATCGAGTTTTTCCTAGGCGGAAATGTTGTTCTACATGTAATAATCTTTCATGGTGAGTCGACTTAATTCGATTGCGATAATTATTAATTCTGTAGTGAAAGGGCCATTCAGATTTTTCTACGTATTGTTTCTGGCATAGTGTGCATTCTAGGAGGTAAATTATGTTATGACTTCTACAGTTAGAGTCGTGGTAGATTTTGAAAGTAGATGTAGTGACTGAGCTAGTGATTGAATTCGTGTGTCTAATGTGGTTGCAGCAATACACACACACACACACACACACACACACATATATATATATATATATATATATATATATATATATATATATATATATATATATACAGGGTGACACAAAAAACGGGAATTTTTGAAGTGCGTATTGCCAGACATGAGCAAGTGGCAACACTGCGAGACAGTGACTTTGAGCAAGTAAACATTTCGCCATTTTAGTAACGAGAATGAAATTTACAGTATCCCAGCTGAGATGTTGCAGCAGTCAATGAGGAATCTCAACAGCAGATTTCAACAATGCATTCGTACAGGAGGACGCCATCTACAGGACGTGATTAAAAAGAAAATGAAAATTCCATCATTGTTTCTTAAATGGCATGTTTTAAGGTTTCAATTATTATGAATTAAATATTTTTCTTCCATCACTCTTGGTTTTATTGGATTGTTAAAAAGTTCCTGTTTTTTTAGGTCATCCTGTATATATATATATATATATATATATATATATATATATATATATATATATATATATATATAAGGACTGATTCTTCAGTTTTTTTATATAGGCTTAAAAATCTCCGACTAAGCTGTTTTAATTGTGAATTAAAATTGTTAATAAACTCTACAAAGTTATTTATTTTCTTGCATTCGTGTATTATTGACTGGAACATTCATTGTCAAGAATTGACAGTGATCAGTATGTTAAGCCAGATATATTTGACTAAATTCCAGCGTTTATGATTTGCTGGAATTAGAATTTAATTCTGTTAAGGGTGACGTCATCTGCATCTTGTGTGTGTGTGTGTGTGTGTGTGTGTGTGTGTGTGTGTGTGTGTGTGTGTGTGTGTGTGTGTGTGTGTGTGTGTGCATGTGTGTGTGTGTTTATATATTTAGCGCTCTGACTTTACCTCTAGCCTCAAAGAACTAACAATTAGTACACATTTCTCACAGATAAAAGCGACAGAATACAAATCTAAATGTCAATGTAATAACCTTTTTCATCTTGTAATTCATATTTATTTTATCTTTAAGCCAAAGTTGTTTTTTTTTTCAATAACTTTTGATCTTATCATTTTTGTCTCATTGAAGTCTTTACTGGAAACAAGATATACAGATAAAAGAAAAGAAATGTTACAAACGTCCTTTGATCGTATTTTTCCATCTTGTTGACGCCTCTGGAGGTCGACGGTTTTGGCAAAGAAACTTACAAGAACGAACCCTAATGATTGAGCGGTAAATGTTACTGCATCGCTATTTCTTCACCAATTTGATGATTCACTAATCTTTTTTTCTGAAACCCTATACTAAAGAAGTTTTAATATTCAAAAAAGCGTAAGCACTATCATGCTATCTTATAAACTATGAAAAAATTGTAGAAATACCCGTATCAGAAGCTCGCATAATGAAGTGTTCCAGTAATTGATTGGATGATTCATTTTCTTCGGCTTATCAACACTTTGCAGGATATTGATAGCCATAAAATATTTTGTTCGAATGTAAGCATTATTTTTTGAGATAATAATCTTTTAATGATACGAATCTTAATAATTAACCCATAAATGAGAGAGGAGAGGGGAATCAAAACTTTTCTCAAGGATAGTTGCGCGTAAGTGAATATAAAGAACCCAACGGGAATTAGGACTCGGCTCTCCGATTATCACTTTCAAGTTATTATCCATTACACCACCCGCACAAGCGGTTACTCATCTAGGTATTGACAAAACTTGACGTGGCTAAACGTCGATTATCGTACAGTAGCCGGTGTTTCAATTTGATGATGCCGTAAGACTGTTCCTGTTAGAGTCAAGTGAATTGGCTGGTAGAATAGTTTATATTGAAACCTACACAGAAAATTTTAGAGGATTCCTTGTTAGTTTTCGGAAGTGTAAGTTACCGAGAATAAGACAAGTACAAGACGGTTTGAGTAAAGACACTGGAATAAGTATTGCTATATTTATGGTCAGAATGAATTCAGTAAGAGAAATACAGTATATATTGAAGGGTGACAGAGGAAAGTTGCGCATAACGTACCTAACAGACTTGTGTAAATGCATCACGTCGTCGATACCCGCTCTCATGGGGATCGTCATTGGCGGTGGCGGGGATGGTTGCGAAGCCCAAGCCTATACCTGAAGTGGCATGAGCATGAGTCGCAGACGAATGTGGATGGTGGACGCGGCTGGGTGAATCGGACCCTCCTGACAGCACTTCGCAGACACTCTTCATGTTGACAGTTGGTCTCGAAAGTCTCGGTCCCCCTTCGAATGGTCATATGCCAGGAAAAGTGATCTGCAGCAACGGTTTCCTGGTCTCAGGGTCGATGCTGGCCTATGTCACTACTGTTGTCGACTGATCCTTGAAGTCTCGTATTGGGCCTCCGCATAGCCTCTGGCCACTGGCAAGTTCTCCAAACAGGATGATACGTGGGACTTGAGTGGGAAGCATTCTGAACACGTGACCCGCCCATAGATGATAGAACAGGGATTAGAAGATATAGCAGAAAAACAAACAATACTTTTCTTAAGGGCGACAATCAACTGGAAGTTGTTCAGATATTTGATTTCATTTGATTTTTTTTAAAGTTATATCAGCTCCGAAATTTAATTTTCATGGGTCAGCTGGTTGATTTTGCTTAGCGGCATGTTAACCTCTATGAGTTATTTAATGTCGAAATCTAAATATTTTGAAAAGAATTTTATAGCTTCAACTAGAGATAAAATGTATTGTTGGTCATTTTTTTTGTAAAATGTATCTACTATAAAATGTGGTGTTGTTAATTTTACTATAAATTATATTTTTCTTAATTTTACTGTAAATATATATTGTTAATAATTTCTTTTATAAAGAAAATGTATTGCTGGCACCTTCATCATAAATATGTATGTTTATACTTTATTAGTGTTTAGTCAGGCTCCACGCACGTCAAAATATCCAATCTTGTGTTCAGAGCCATTGCTGCTCGGCAGAGTAATGATCGCCCGCGTCCTGAAGGGACACAGCAGCAGCAGCGGCAAGAAGAAGAAGAAGAAGAAGAAGAAGAAGAAGAAGAAGAAGAAGAAGAAGAAATTCAACGTTGAAGAAGGATAAGAATATTACATAGAAAGAAAAAGAAGAAGAATAATAAATTCAACGTTGAAGATGGATAAGAATATTACATAGAAAGAAGAAGAAGAAGAAGAAATTCAACGTTGAAGAAGGATAAGAATATTACATAGAAAGAAAAAGAAGAAGAAGAAGAAATTCAACGTTGAAGATGGATAAGAATATTACATAGAAAGAAGAAGAAGAAGAAGAAGAAGAAGAAGAAATTCAACGTTGAAGAAGGATAAGAATATTACATAGAAAGAAAAAGAAGAAGAAGAATAAATTCAACGTTGAAGATGGATAAGAATATTACATAGAAAGAAGAAGAAGAAGAAGAAGAAGAAGAAGAAATTCAACGTTGAAGAAGGATAAGAATATTACATAGAAAGAAAAAGAAGAAGAAGAATAAATTCAACGTTGAAGATGGATAAGAATATTACATAGAAAGAAGAAGAAGAAGAAGAAGAAGAAGAAGAAATTCAACGTTGAAGAAGGATAAGAATATTACATAGAAAGAAAAAGAAGAAGAAGAATAAATTCAACGTTGAAGATGGATAAGAATATTACATAGAAAGAAGAAGAAGAAGAAGAAGAAGAAGAAGAAGAAATTCAACGTTGAAGAAGGATAAGAATATTACATAGAAAGAAAAAGAAGAAGAAGAATAAATTCAACGTTGAAGATGGATAAGAATATTACATAGAAAGAAGAAGAAGAAGAAGAAGAAGAAGAAGAAATTCAACGTTGAAGAAGGATAAGAATATTACATAGAAAGAAAAAGAAGAAGAAGAATAAATTCAACGTTGAAGATGGATAAGAATATTACATAGAAAGAAGAAGAAGAAGAAGAAGAAGAAGAAGAAGAAGAAATTCAACGTTGAAGAAGGATAAGAATATTACATAGAAAGAAAAAGAAGAAGAAGAATAAATTCAACGTTGAAGATGGATAAGAATATTACATAGAAAGAAGAAGAAGAAGAAGAAGAAGAAGAAGAAGAAATTCAACGTTGAAGAAGGATAAGAATATTACATAGAAAGAAGAAGAAGAAGAAGAAGAAGAAGAAGAAGAAGAAATTCAACGTTGAAGAAGGATAAGAATATTACATAGAAAGAAGAAGAAGAAGAAGAAGAAGAAGAAGAAGAAGAAATTCAACGTTGAAGAAGGATAAGAATATTACATAGAAAGAAAAAGAAGAAGAAGAATAAATTCAACGTTGAAGATGGATAAGAATATTACATAGAAAGAAGAAGAAGAAGAAGAAGAAGAAGAAGAAGAAGAAATTCAACGTTGAAGAAGGATAAGAATATTACATAGAAAGAAGAAGAAGAAGAAGAAGAAGAAGAAGAAGAAATTCAACGTTGAAGAAGGATAAGAATATTACATAGAAAGAAAAAGAAGAAGAAGAATAAATTCAACGTTGAAGATGGATAAGAATATTACATAGAAAGAAGAAGAAGAAGAAGAAGAAGAAGAAGAAGAAGAAATTCAACGTTGAAGAAGGATAAGAATATTACATAGAAAGAAGAAGAAGAAGAAGAAGAAATTCAACGTTGAAGAAGGATAAGAATATTACATAGAAAGAAAAAGAAGAAGAAGAAGAAATTCAACGTTGAAGATGGATAAGAATATTACATAGAAAGAAGAAGAAGAAGAAGAAGAAGAAGAAGAAGAAGAAATTCAACGTTGAAGAAGGATAAGAATATTACATAGAAAGAAGAAGAAGAAGAAGAAGAAATTCAACGTTGAAGATGGATAAGAATATTACATAGAAAGAAGAAGAAGAAGAAGAAGAAGAAGAAGAAGAAATTCAACGTTGAAGAAGGATAAGAATATTACATAGAAAGAAAAAGAAGAAGAATAAATTCAACGTTGAAGATGGATAAGAATATTACATAGAAAGAAGAAGAAGAAGAAGAAGAAATTCAACGTTGAAGATGGATAAGAATATTACATAGAAAGAAGAAGAAGAAGAAGAAGAAATTCAACGTTGAAGAAGGATAAGAATATTACATAGAAAGAAAAAGAAGAAGAAGAAATTCAACGTTGAAGAAGGATAAGAATATTACATAGAAAGAAAAAGAAGAAGAAGAAGAAATTCAACGTTGAAGATGGATAAGAATATTACATAGAAAGAAGAAGAAGAAGAAGAAATTCAACGTTGAAGAAGGATAAGAATATTACATAGAAAGAAAAAGAAGAAGAAGAATAAATTCAACGTTGAAGATGGATAAGAATATTACATAGAAAGAAGAAGAAGAAGAAGAAGAAGAAGAAATTCAACGTTGAAGAAGGATAAGAATATTACATAGAAAGAAGAAGAAGAAGAAGAAGAAATTCAACGTTGAAGAAGGATAAGAATATTACATACAAAGAAAAAGAAGAAGAAGAAGAAATTCAACGTTGAAGATGGATAAGAATATTACATAGAAAGAAGAAGAAGAAGAAGAAATTCAACGTTGAAGAAGGATAAGAATATTACATAGAAAGAAAAAGAAGAAGAAGAATAAATTCAACGTTGAAGATGGATAAGAATATTACATAGAAAGAAGAAGAAGAAGAAGAAGAAGAAGAAATTCAACGTTGAAGAAGGATAAGAATATTACATAGAAAGAAGAAGAAGAAGAAGAAGAAATTCAACGTTGAAGAAGGATAAGAATATTACATACAAAGAAAAAGAAGAAGAAGAAGAAATTCAACGTTGAAGATGGATAAGAATATTACATAGAAAGAAGAAGAAGAAGAAGAAGAAGAAGAAGAAGAAGAAGAAATTCAACGTTGAAGATGGATAAGAATATTACATAGAAAGAAGAAGAAGAAGAAGAAGAAATTCAACGTTGAAGAAGGATAAGAATATTACATAGAAAGAAAAAGAAGAAGAAGAATAAATTCAACGTTGAAGATGGATAAGAATATTACATAGAAAGAAGAAGAAGAAGAAGAAGAAGAAGAAGAAGAAGAAGAAGAAGAAGAAGAAGAAGAAATTCAACGTTGAAGAAGGATAAGAATATTACATAGAAAGAAAAAGAAGAAGAAGAGGAAGAAGTTGTTGTTATTGTTTTATCTACGAAGAGTAAGCTACGATAGTTATTGAAAACACACGAGACTTACTACGGAATGATATCAATATAGATACTCAAAAGGGTGAAGTTTTTTATTTTCCCCTAAAACGCCAATGGAATACAATAGATCAGAACTTCGGCCTGAGATCAGAGTATATGTTCACATTACTTAAGACCAGTGTCCGTATTCAGAGCTCACTCATAGTGTTACGCACGCAAAAATATATATAGAGATACATATAGATTTTTGAGAGAATATGATATATAAATTTATTTCTGTACCAAAAAGTTTTTCGGTAGAATGGCAAAATGGAAAATGCATTATTTCGTTCTTTAATTTAAAAAAATAATATTTCTCACTATCTCAACATATATATTTCCATGAATACAAACGTTATTTAAGTCTGATGAAATCAGCTCACTCATATGTGTGGACTTAAAGACCCACTGCGAGAAGGGTGGGCAACATGAATTATTCGGGATGTATCAGCATTACCTACCCTCTATTAAAGTCAGATCACGCCAAAAATGGAGCGCTGCTACCATACATGAAAAGAAGTTGCAAACTCTATAGAGTCCAATAGCATTTATACGGACTTTTGGGTGATGAATTATTTTCCATCCCACAACCCCTTTCCCATAGACGAAACATTGCAAGCTATTCACAATTATATCGTTATTGCCATGGATAGCATTCAGGCGAAATACATTTTTTAATTTCACCAGTTCTAGCCTTCATGCGTAAGACACTTCACGTCATGTCACTCATCACCTAACCACCTTCCTTACATTCATATTTCGTTATTGAGAAGTACTACTCGAACAGCTTCTTTCGTAGACGGCTAGTTTGTGGAACTGTCTCCCAAGGGGATGCTTCCACATTTTTGCAATCACTACAATATTAACCTATTCAAATGTAGAGTTAACCATTATCTACCCCATATATCGTCATAAACTTGCCTCCTTACGTCTTAATCTGCGACCCTTTTGTGAAGCTCGTGGTCTGGCGCTCTTGGACCACGAACAAAAATCCGTCGCAAATAACCACATTAGTTTAGGAATTTCAACAGCGGCAACACCTAATATGAATATCACATTGTTATATGGGAATAAAGTGTTGCTGCCAACACTTTAGTTTGAAACTAGATCGCCAGTGAGCAAACAGAGGCGATCCCATTATTGAATTAAGTAGACCACGTGACCATAGAGGAAAGCCATATACGTAGGAAGTAGCTGACGACTAACGATCGTTATTTCTCCTCTATCCTCTATTACTATGCGAACCGCTATTCTCTGTTCTCTATTCTCTCTACACTATACGCTATTCGGATCACTACATTGGTTACTTCGAGCGAGAATTATCGAGCAAGTACTATTAGTGCGAGTGTTATTCGAAGGCATCTGACACCAGTATTGTTCAACGGCGTTACTATAGTTGTATCTGCGATTACAAAGTCTCTACTACAACGAGAATTACGAAAGTCACAACGAGTATTCATTGACATTACAAAAGTGGCAACAAGTGTTCGGTGACCTCACAAAACATATGTAACTCGAAGAGAAAATAATGACATAATCAAGATATTGACTTTTCTAAACTACATAGGAGAATGCTTATAACTGAAAACCTCATTAATACTAGAAAGAGCAATAATAACTAGTAGACGTCTCTTAATATAAAAAGGTTTATAAATTTCAAGAGAGTATCACTAGCTGCTGGGTCAATGATTGCTGATAAACGTCTAATATTACCATTAGCAGTATTGATTTTATCTCAATGTTTCCAGCCGTACACAGCTGCTATTTTCAGATATTCATATAATATAGTGAGCATTGTGAAAATAATACATGGAGAATTCAAGATAAACAACGAAAAACACATAGAATGTAAATAAAGATGCCTAAAATAAGGGCAGTTAATTATTAATAATTTTTTCCTAAGAATCTCTCTCATTTAATTTCTGCTGTTCTTTATCGCAACTTCCGTACCAATCATTTCACGATCATTAATAGACAACGCATATGAAATATAAATAAACCTCCGGCATGATTCGAATTCACATCGCTTATTCTCCATTATCTGTCTCACCAATGAAAATTCCAAGGCCAACCGAACGCAGTAATTCAAAGCTTTGCCTATCGTCTTAACTGTTTATTTCCACCGAACACATGATACACAATAGTCTTATCTGTTTACAATACTTCGAACCCCGTTAGAAACTTAGGAACGCACGCAGTATGCTAATATTTAATATAAGAAATAGAAATAATACAAGGAATATTACTGTTATAGTTGAGGCTTACAGTCATATCACGTTGAAACACGGGTTCCCGTACAATCATTGAGGTTAAGCAACACCGGGGACCGGTCAGTACCTAGATGGGTAATCGCTTTGGAATATCAGGTGCTGTAAACTTGGATGTGCGGGTGGTGTTATTGAAAATGGCTCGGAATTGTTAATCGGAGAACTGAGTTCCAATTTCCATTGGGTTCGTTATAATCAATTACGCGCAAATACCTTTAAAAATGTATTAAACTACCCCTTCTTCTCTATTTATGGGTTAATTAGCAATATTTGTAGCACCAAATCGTTATTATTTAAAAAAAAGAATTCTAACAATCTAATTTTCTGGCATTAAATAACCAGAAAAGGGTTGACAAGCTGTAGAAAACGAATGAATGAATGAATCAATCAATGAAAGTAGTTGATAGGATATTATTGTATGTTTTTACCCCGGTCCCCCCACTGAGACGGGAGTTGACATTAATATGGAGAACCAGGCCGCGTACACTCAGGCCAAGGACAAATATTCGGTTGCAGTCGGTTGCGCTGGTCACGGCAAGGAGCACTGATCCTTCACTCAAGTGCAATGAGACAGTGCAGCCTCGTTCAACTGTTCCCAAGGGCTGGGCACCTCACAGTGTTATTTTCCTCAGTTGCCCCTCTGACCTTCGACGGAGTCGCAACTGAGTCGCACTCTGCCCAAAGACAGAGACGCAACTGTGAGATGATAAGCACAACCGGCGTGTGCAAGGTAAGTAGGATATTATAGGATACTGAACCGTCAATAAAAAGAAATCACATCTTTTACATTTTCTGTCTATATTACTGAAATTAAATATTGAAACTATTTTCCTTATTTAATTTTGTTCGGAATGTTGTTTTCATCTTTATTGTCGCATTCATGACGTTTCAGCCTTCTTCAGGTAATGATAATTTCGATTCGAACTCTTTATTTCGTCCACGAGGCTAGGCTGTTCTAGCTCCACGTGTCCTGCCACTTCCGGGTATCTTAGTTTCAGTTAATTCCCTTTAGTAAGTAAACTCTCCACGTTTCCAATGCATATGCTAATCTTCAAAAATCTCCTGAGTTGACCAAGCATAGATATGAATACAATATGGGCACAAGTAATACAGAGTGCTACAGAAAAGTAATAATAACAACACATTGTAATATAAGCTCTGGTAAAAATATGTAAACTGAGACATTAGTTTTTTAAGTCACAAAAATTCATATGGGCCAGTGGATAAAAGCGTTGGTCGAAGTAATCCAGTGACATGAAGCAAAGAGTTATGAGTTCAATTCCTGGCCGGACCAGAGGTGAACAAAAACTTTGAGAGTTGAGTTACAAAAGGGAAATGACTCGAACCGAGATATCCGGAATCGGCATGGCACGTGGAACTAGAATAAAGATGTTAACAGTCCAAAAAATGTAAAATTTTGGCTTTATTCTCTACACGAGTGATACATTTTGTTACATAATTTAGACTATTTTATTCGAATGAAAATTACAATGTTAGATAATTGGTATTCAAATAGTTGTATCACAATATTTTGACACAAATGAAACCCCATATATCTATAATTACTATTATTATTTACATTTACGTCATAGATTTTCCAAGGGTATCAATTCTACAGCGGCAACTACACGATGCGGATCAGAAGTATGATCGGCTGGTGAGATTCGAACACAGGACATTTGTTCCAGAAAACCTGGTAAATTCCCAGCTTCTCTGCTTGCTAAGCTACGAGAAATTGTCGGTTTTGAGGAAAACTAGATGTAACCATTAAACCGCCATTTCATACCTTGATATTTAACAGTACGTCAACTTTTGTTTTTACACCGGCAATATTAATAATAGAAATATTATTTTTATTCTGTTTCTTTACTTAGATGAAGCATTCCTCGACCGTCAGAGTTAATTTTTACTTAGACTTACTTTCAAAAGATTAACTCATATATTAATTAATAATAATGGCTAAAAATAATTGGTTTAATAAAAAATAGAGTAAAATAGTACTTCAGCTGATATTTGTTTGTGGATTCTTAAGGGAATTGGAAAAGTCATATCGAATAAAATGCGGTTTGCATAACTTTTGCTGGATGTTTGGAATGTGATAGAAAGCTTAATATGGTGAGCGCGTTCAATAAAAAAATTTAAAAAAAGATATTTTTTTTACTCATTCTAACCTTCGAGACACATAAATTCCCTGAAAATTGTGCGTTACCCCGACATAGCCTGGCCAGTCTCGCCAAGAACTCGTTAGGTGGCGCTGTCTAAAAACGGGACCCTTTCTGTCATCATCCTCTTCTCTCTCTCTCTCTTTCTGCCCAAAATGATTTAGTGCTTTTGAACATGGGTATATACCTTCTTACAGCAGCGTTTCTCAACCGGTGCACAAGGATGCACTAATGTGCCCTGAAAGGTACCCAGGCGCGCCCCAATTTAACAGAAGTGTAATTTATGAATTATTTTTATATTGATAAAAATCTTTATTTTTAAAAAAAACTAGAGACACCAAGCACATAACTTCCATGTCTACGTCAATTGGCGTTTCAACAGCTGACGTTGGTTGATCGCTAACAGAAGAGGAAATGTTCACTATATCTGTTGATCGGTTCTTACATATCAAGTATAAAGAAGTATCCATTGATCTATTTTGGATTTCCATTGAATAAAAATATCCTTTCATAGCTACTAAAGTGTCGAACATTTTATTACAATTTTCCATATCATAGTACTATGAACCAATACTTTCTACATTTAGTAACATTAAATGCAAAAAATAGATCAAATTCACTGATGAGGATATGAATACATGTTTATCTCGTATTAGGCCTTCAACAATTACCAAAGTACTGGTTTCACACAAGCATACTTAAATATATAATGTCTTAAAAATAAATGTTTATTTCAAGAGACTTCTTTATTATTTTCCTATTACCAAATTTCATGACTCAGAGTTTTAGTTATTCTACAATGGCGCTATGAAGTAAAAATTGTCCAGAAACACAGCCTTAGAGAATGAACTTTAACACAAGCACACAGTTCCTAACAAATATATATTTTTAATGTTGCATGTGTAGTAATGTCTTTCTCTCTTTTTACACAGTTACATAAAAACAAAAATATGAAATATCGACTTATTGAAATCCTTTAAATTTCCTTCCACCATTCATTTACATGTGAAAAATATTATTGCCTCCGCTTTTAGACTAATCACGAATAGTTCTTACAACAGGCGGAGTAATGAATAGCGGCTTGGATTGAGGAATAGGAGAACTGATTTCGAATTCTAGTCGAATCCATTACATTTACTTACATAATCCTTGTCTTAAGCCTGTTTCTATATTTATTGGATTCATTTTCCATCGTTATGCAGGCAGTTTCTCCCTGTATAAGTTCTTGATTATTCTAACATCCTTCGCAAATATATTAAACTTCCAACAGATCTTTTTGACGTACTTTTTCACTTTGGAATATTCTAGGAGACACGGTGGAATAATGGATAGCGGCTCGGATTGTGGAATCGGAGAGCCGAGTTCGAATATCAGTCGAATCTATTACATTCATCTACGTGCTAATACCCCATGGAAAAGTTATGAATCCTCTTCTTCTCACCACCAGCTATGAGTAAATAGCAGGACAGACAGGGTTCTGTAGCCTTGGATGACAGGTGGTCTACTGCAGAAAAAAAACAACAACCTACAGCGGGAAAAAAATCTGCCTTGTCAGTTATGTATCGAAAGATACATGATCGCCAAGCGTGTATCACGCATGGCACATACCTGACTGACTGGCTTGCAACATTTGGCAACCGTCAACATGCGCCAAAATCCGATGTATGTGCCGCTGGATGGTTGTTTTTCGAAAATTCGTCTTTTCCCTAAATTATAGACACCGATTTCAGCAAAGAAAATTATATTTCCACCACGCAACCCCTTCCCAACTGACAAAATTTTGATAACATTTTTGCTACCCTGTAGCCATTTCTATGACAAGCGTTCGGACGAGCTATATCCCTTATATCCAACAGTTCAGACATTCACAGCAAAGACCGACCACATTACGTACAAAGCGTCAAATTGTCCTCATTTCCTTCCTTCTTTGGTAAGTTGGAAAATTCACTCTGACAGTTTCTTCTATAGAGTCTCTTTGTGGAGCAGTCTCCCGAAAGGATGCTTCCGCAATCACTATAATCTTATCATTTTGAAGTTTATCTATCCTACATATCCTCATAATATCCACTTCTTACTTCCTCCCCTTACGCCCTTACAGCAATTGCATTCAGTAAATCTCTATCCTGAGCGGTTTTCGATTCTTGCATTGGATAGTATAAGAAAATCAATTAAAACTTCATGAAAATTAATGATAAAGCTAATAGAAAAATTTCATTTTTTTCCTAGGAGTTTGTGTCCATTTTGTGTTTTTCAATTTTACACAGAACTGAGACAATGAACCCACTGGCAATAAATAAATATACGTAAACTCAAGATATAAAACATTTTCGTGTCACTCTGATTGACATCTATATTCTGGCTTCGATATAAGTGAATATCTATAAATACATTGACCAAAAATGCATTTTTTTTAAATATTCACCGGTAACTTCTTTACTTTCTTTCTCACCTAGTTCCTAAATTTGACTTGTTCTAGTCGGTACAGTGTTCGGTAAATGTCAGCCGGAAAAAAAAAGTAAGAAATAAAAATGGCGCCAGAAGAACATGTCTGGCGGGAAATAACTGTAGACCAAAATAGAAGGTACTAGAAAATGGCTAAACTTGTATTTAGTTCTGTCGGATTAAAAAGAAAAAAACAGAAGCGAAACTTTTCAATTCTACACCTATTATTTTTAGATTTGTTCTTTTTTGGCAACATTTTAACCGCATCATGCAATTCACAATACGTTATGCTTTAATAACTTCTTGTTTTATTTTTAATGTCATTGTCTTTCAGAACGTTGATTATTACGGCTCTCCAAACATCCTGTTTATTATCGATGCATTACTATGACTCTTTGGTAAAGATTGCTGAGTGCATTTCCGTTGCCTTATTCCTGGTTTTGAATTCGAGGACGTGCTTCGCCTGGACTGGCTGTTTCCTCGAGCTAGATACTACGTTTTACTTTTGCTATTTAAACACACAGATAATGGCTTAATAGCGAAATTGAACACGGCAGACTAGACCTGAAATTGAACTCGGTTCGCTGATTACATTTTTCTGTAGCGAGAGGCTTTACATTACGTGCAAATATTTTCTAAGCTATACAATACATCTTTTTTAAGTTGTCCTGATTTGGTGTATATAACATTGATTTTTTTTATTTTGTTGCTTTCCTCTTTTGGTCAGTGAGCCGAGAATCCTTTCTATTCTGTGTCCGAATTTGCCTTTAAGTAACCTCCCCCCTTCTTCTCTCTCTACTTATTCTATATATTTTTTGGCTTGTCTATTTTTTTAGATTAAGGCTGAGTTCGTTTGAGCTCTTCTTTCCATGCTCTTTTAAACATGGGCATTTTCACTTCTATAGTAAACAGCGCTGCGTCTTACGACTGAATGGTTTTTATAACACCTACATATACTATCGAGATTCTTCCTACGCAGAAATGATATAAGAACTGGCTCGTTACTGCGGCGCTACACAAAAAACACGCTCTTTATCCCTCTCCCTTTCTCTCTCACACACACTCACTCTCTATCTGTCTCGTTCTCAAACACAATCTCTCTCACATACACATACACACTCGTATAATCACTCTCTCTCCCACATAAACACTCTCACACACCTCACTTTCATAGACACCCACTCTCTCACATACTCACTCTCCCTAACACACAATCTCTCTCGCAAACACACTCGCTCTCTCTCACACGCACTCCCTCTCATACATTCACTTTCTCTTATACATACTCCCTCCCTCTCATACACACGTAAACAACACGCTCTCCATCTTTCTGTCTCTCTCTCTCTCTCTCACACACACACACACACACGTTACTCCTGTGGCCTATGATACATTAAAAGAAATTAGGATATCCCAACACCAAACGTAGGCAAAGGCAGCTGTAAGATTTATGCAAGCCAATAAAACATCCAGTAATTTCCACAGCGGTTCCGTTTCGGCAGATTTCTCAAACAAATATTTATGTGGCCTGAGTTTAAACCTAATCGGGCCAGTACTGACAGAAATAGATCTCAAGTTATTTAATAGTGAAAATTAAATTATATCAATATAATCGTTCTTGTCTAATTTTCAAATAGACTGGCCGGGATGATTAATCTTTTTTAGAAGAAAACTCCATTCTGAAAATTCTTATTCCAACCACTCCGTTTATTAAATATTCAATAAATGTTCCTCCAGCCCTTCATTATAACTGCCAGTATTCTCGAACAAAGCGTTTCCTTATAGTAAATTATTCAAAAATATAAAACATTCCATCCACCTGGTCTGTTTGAGACTCAAGTGAATGATAAATAAATTATGTATTGTTCTTTTTTGTCAGAATAGAAGAAATGTCGAAGCGTAATAAATGTCGTCATACACACATACACAAACACTCATAAATTAGATTGCGAAGTAAAACGATTAAAATCTAGATAATTCTCTCATGAATAATATCCGTTAATTGTATAATGTGACGACAGTACATTTCTCAATATTTATGACATATTTAATAAAATATCTATACAAGTCTTTCATATTGAAAGGAGAAAAAAAACAAACAAACAAAGCAACAAACAAAATGTTTCTCTATTTTTACGGGAGAAAAATGAAACACAGGAGAAACTTTTTCTTAAAAAATTGACTTTTTTTCTGTATCTGTCTATAATTCTGAGATGAGGTATCATGTACACTATTTACATTATTCGAACTATTGTCCTCATCTTTGTTGCCATATTTATTACAAAGTTTCGGCCGTTGTACGCTCCGGCCTTCTTCAGGTGGTTATAATGTGTTATGGTCCAGGTTCCTTGTACCACGGTGATGGTCGAAGATAGAACCAATGAAGAATAACTCGAACACAGGTATGGGATAACACAGATATATATTACAAATAGAATATATGTCCAAAAGAGTAGAAGTGTTAGTAATAATAATCAGGTTAGGTTAGAGAGAACTGTGTTGTCTCGAAGTATCACTATTCCAATGCCTTACTGTAATCGTCTGAACGCGACTCTGTCTCTGACTCACCCAATGTCACACTCTCTCTCCCTCTCTCTCTCCTTCCTCTTGGGGCGCAGTATTTATGGAGTACTGAATAGTCCATTCTCTATTATGGGTAAGTTCCCATAACAGAATGTCGAACTGAAACCTTTATTTCCCTCGCTGGGGTAGATTGTTCTAATTCCACGTGCCATGTCTAATGGATATCAGTTATCAGTTATCTCCTGTTAATTTCCTTCTCCAAGTTCTCCACCGCTTTAACCAGGTATTGAACTCACACTCTTTGGGTCCTGTCACTGGATCAAACTAACGCTTTTATCCACTGCGCCATGTGTCCTTGACACATGCCACAGTTGTCATTTTCTGTCAGGAAATTTTTGCAGGACGATCTTTTTAATTTTTCTATTGGAATATATTCCAAACATCTTCTTCCTAAGAATACGCGTAAAACTGTTTAGTTAGGCAATCTTTGTTTTTTTTTAAGCTAAAAAAATGTATAATGTTGAGTCTTGACTCAATGTTGAATCTCGCCTATTGCATGGAATAATAATGCAACACAAAATGTACTTGGAACAAGAATGTATTATAACAAGAAAGGGTACACAATAAGTACATATAGTATTTCTGTATATTTCTGGGAAGACGTTCCTGGAGAATGTGTTGACTAGTCGCAGTCGATCAGAGTCTCTAGTTGGATCTCGTTATTCTTCCTCCTTCCTCGTCTTCCGGTATCAACCATTATTTATATAGTTGGTAGTCACCTATGCAGATTAGGTGGATCCCACCACAACATATAAATTAAATTGCTACTTATGTTTATGAGAAGAAAAGGAGAAATAACTCCACTGTGTATAATCTTACATTTTCCCTTCAATAAATTATAGCACAATTAATGAATTCAGAGTCAATTCACGTAAAATCCAGGAGCAAATTAGAGACTGATTTGCATGTTTACGACTGGATAACACAAGAATTATTCTCGGATTTAAATAAACTAAAATGTTATAGAAATCCGAAACATATCTTGAATTGTGGGGATAATTCTTTTTTTGCGAATACAGAACCAACAATGTCTGAAGAATAACATGACTTTTCCAGGTACAAGCGCTACGATTTAACCAATAGCTTGGTATTGATTAATACCTTTTTTCCAAAAGTATTTACGCGTAAGTGACTAGAATTTGACCTCAGTTCTCCTAGTCTTTCATCCCTAGCCGCTATCCGTTACATTATAGGCACGTCCTAAACATTAGAGAAATGCAAGCAAAAATCAAAAGGTAAGTGTATATTATAACGATGAACAAATTTTCCATGACTTTGATATCTAATGAAATTGACTATCGATATTTCAAAGTAAAATTAACGGCTGTCATGGCAATGTAATATACTTCTCGGTAAACAAAATCCCAAATCAGCTGTTAATAAGAATACTGCATACTCTGCATCACCAAGCCTGTCGTCTGACGCGAAATAATCTTTGAAATCTAAGATCAGAGACACATTGGTTAAACTTTTTAGGAATTTCCTACTCGTAAAATAGAGCAAAAGTGGATCGCCTACTTTTGGTCCTGGTGCTGTCTTCAATAGTTTCTGAGGGTGATCTTCCTTTTCGTTTGGCTGTTCTGTTTGTCTTTTATTTTCCAAACATAATCTAATATTACTCCAATATATATAAACGATATTGCAGGGTTGCCGTATGTTCATTTCAACGTGCCCTTGAACCTGCCTTGACGATCCTCTATTTTCGAGGGTGAAATTTGAGTTGCTCCGGATTTATTTTTTATTCTTCATTTGTATTACACACACACACACACACACACACACACACACACACACACACACACACACACACACACATATATATATATATATATATATATATATTACAGCAAGAGACCAAATATTTCGTTAGCCACGTTAAGGGACGGTTTGAAATAGTCTATTCCGATGTTAAAATAAAAACATGGACATCTCTGTGGATCAGTTTTCATAATTATTATCACTAGGATCCACCCGGATTATATACCAACGGATCAATTACCTGTACAACATATATATATATATATATATATATATATATATATATATATATATATATATATATATATATATATATGTGTGTGTGTATGTATGTATGTGCGTGTGTATGTGTTTGTATTCTACACACACACATATACGCACACACACACACATATATATATATGCGTGTGTGTGTGTGTGTGTGTCGGTGTGTTAAATAGGGTGATCTCTTCTCTTTAAGCTTCCAGAAGGAGAGCGAATAAAAAGATATATATTCTTGGGCGTTGAATTCGAATAAGTATTCGTTTACATCTGTATATACTCCTCTTATATTTATTTTTCAATTTCCAGTGTCATATTCATTGCATTTCTTTGTTCGAGAGCCAGGCTTATTCACTTATTCAAGTATAGAACTACCTTTCATATTTGTCATACTAGAAATATTAAAACTCGCTTATTCTCACCAACAATGGCCCCGCAAACGTCTTTTTGTATGTTTGAACTCCTTCTTTTGATAGAACACACATCTTAGCGTCATTCCGTTTACCGACATATGCCTTAATATTAATAATAGTAATAGAATTGTTATTAACTCCTTTCAGATCCAAAGTAGAATGCATGTTTCCGAATCTTCGATTTGTCCTTTTTCTTTGGGCACAAATAAATAATGCTGCGAAAATCAAACTGAAAGGATGATTGATGTTAGATTCGTCAATATTAGCAGAGAATCATTTGCATCTTGTCAACAATGCTTGTCAATAGATTGTATGTACGACACTTCTTTGGTTCGATACCGCTACACGATTCTTGCTTATTATTTATACACTCATATATCCAGGCGATAGAAAGGGAGGAAAAAAGCACTTGTGGAAAAAGATGGATTGCGAGAAGACCGAAAATGCAAATCCGAAAGAATAAAGTTTAGTCGAGTGTATGCAGAGAAGATGCAAATACGATGAACAAAACACTGGGGTGATTGATGAGTGAAGAGTTCGCACATTTACCTACGTCAATATGGATAACTCTTTTGCAATGGAGGAAAGGAAGTAAGGCAGTCTTGCTTTACGTATCCAACAAAATAAGCGAAAAAAACCAAAAAAAAACCAAATGAAAATGAAGAAACAGAAAAACGAAAATTTATAAAAAAAAAATAAAGTATTGATACCCGAGACACTTTGGTGAAATCTAGCCCAGATTTTATTTTTTAAGATGAGAATAAGGAATATATTTTTTTTATTAGCCAGCTTTTCAATTCATTTATTTTTGCTTCTCAGGTGAAGAAACAAGTTTCTACACTATGATACCAAATGATAAATGTATTAAAAGAAACAAATGTATTATTTTATTCATGGCAGAAAATACTAGATTCATAAATCGAATTTAATATCCATCAGGAAGGTTTGAACCAAGAAGACTAAATCTGTGTTAAGTCCAGTATGTACTAGATTCACACTAAGGAATTCAAAATTACGTTTTATACTCGGTGTCACCCCCGAACGTCACAAGGCCTAGAAGGATGTCCCAGAAGGTAATCTGAAAGACGTGGTTAAGTAGAAGGACTGAAGACAGCTGCCGGCGATTCCCGAAAGCAGGGTTTGCACACGGTTTTGAATAGTGGGGGTGTTGCTGAAATAAGAATAGATGCTACAAAAAGAGGAGCACTTTGAAGGGGATGAAGCCACTGGTATCGTAGACAGACTATTTTTCTTCAATATAAAATAGTTTCAATATTTTCAGAAATAACCTCTTAAGACACGGCTGAAAATCTTTGAGATTTCCAAATAAGAAATAGAAAATGGACTTATATGACAATAAAGCGGGAACTTTTATTAACTTTATATAGAAAATATAGATGTTTATAACTAGAAATAAATCGCAACATCACAGTGGGTTTCCACAGTAAAACCAAGAGGACATTTGTAGTTTTTAAAACGCTGTATGATTTCCTTTCAATTATTGAACTGTATTAATGTTATTTCTACTTAAGAGGAAGCAAAATAACTATTTAGATCTAGGAACTGTGTTATGTAATTAAGAGCCTAAATTCTTGAAAAGATCATCAATTTTGCAGTTAAAAAACTTATTATTTTCTCATGATTTAAGTGATAAAAAAATGAATTTAGTGCCTTCAGAATGGAGAAATATAGATCTACATTACGGTTTTCTGATAAATACAGGGGAAGTTGTGCCGAAAAGCAGTATTTGTTTCCCGGCGTATGGTGTCAAATGCAGGTTATTAATCAGTTTAATGCATGAATAGAACTGAGTGCGTTTAAAATATCTTCCTTAGTAAAATTCCCTTACATTTTTATCTATTAAAATTGATTTAATAATTAGAAGTTTATGTTGCTTGAAGTTGGGTGGGGTGGGGCCGGAAATAAAAATGGCGGGCAGAATATTTGACTAAATTATGTTTTTATCCATGTCAACATAATTCCAATGACTTTCGAGCAAAAACTGCCAGGAAAACAACTATCCTAAACTTATCTAAAAATAAAAGGTTAGACATTTGCTATTTTGATTAATTTCCAACGATCATGACTTTAAAACTGCTTGAAGTTAGGACGATTTTGGAGTAATGCTGAAATCCAGCGAATGACAACTTTTCAGACGAGACATAACATATTTCAATTGGAAAATGTTTCAAAAATACCAAATGTTCGATTGGAAGGCTACGGTGAAACAACATTTACGATTCGCCCTTGCATTGAATACTGTTTCCATATATGTTCTGATGCCCTCGCTGTTCATCTCGAGGTTCTCGAAAAAATCCAAAGACGGATATGCAATGTGATAGTTCTGACCTTGCATCTTGACTCCAGTCACTTTCTCACAGACATGATGTGACTTATCTCTGTCTTTTCTACAAATATTTTCATGGAAGCTACTCTGACGAGCTATTTTCACATGTGCCCCGACTGCATGAATTTAAGCGTGCTACTTGGTTGGCAGTTCGGTCCCATACTGTTACTGTGAAACAGTTTGATATAACGACCTCTTTTACTTCAACAGATTCTTCTCTTGCACTTCCTGACAGCGGAATTCCCTTCCTCTTACTTGCTTCCCTGATAACTATAATCTTCAAAAACATAAATGTAATGTCAATCGACATCATCTGATGCCTTGATCTTGACCCCCCGTCCTTCCTGTTATCCTTTACTCAAACATCCTTCTTTTCTCTTACTTTTGCTCTCTGTAATCCCTTGTCTTCTAGTGGTAATACCTCCATGCTTGGGATGAAATGCTTAAAAAATAACTCGTGAGTCATTTATGATAAAAGCTTTAAATTTGACATAAAAGAACAATGACAAAGAAAATATTTAAATATGAAACTAAAGCTGGATACTACAATAACTTAATTTCGGTAAATAAAACGTCCTTATAGATAAAATATATGATTATGAACCCTTTCTGGGTATAAGTGCTTAGCAAGTTAATTATGCAGACCATTATTACTACAGTGAGTTCGATTCAATCGGTGTGCTCCAGACAGGTCCATTTGAAGCAGATATACTATATTTACTATGAAAGATTCCTCAGAGCTAACCTGTAGAAAAAGACGATATTTATAAATGTAAAAGACAATAGGAAAACTGTTAAGGTAGCCGACGCGTTTCGTCTTATGTGAACTTTTTCAAAGCAAAAAACGAAATGAATTTATTAAACAAAGTAATTAATAATAACAAAACAAAATGCCATTAGCAACCCGAAGAATTTAGAGAACGCTATTTTCATACTGTTAACTGAAAATTACCTCAAGTACTGTCACGTGTGGAGATATTGTTTTTATTGTTGTGTTGACAGTTCAACCATTTTCTTTTGATTTTTTGATAATGTGGGGTACGTTTGCTTGGGAGAGTAGTAATTCTTTTACATTTATATATATTTACTATGTATCTATAGGATGGATTTAAAAAAAAATTATATGCGGGTAGCGTAACACCTATCATCGGGGAAAATGGGAACATTGAATCGAATTTTGGCTAAGTTGCGATACCTTGTCTTCTCAGCACATCCCAGAAATTAACAGGGTAAACTGGGATCTCCAGCCTTAGGTGACATGCACTCTAGGAGAAATACAATTCTGAATTCAAAACTGTGGAGAAGGCAAAGGGAAACCCATTTCACTATCTCTTTGAAGATTTCATGGCAGATGACGTATAATAAATAAAAGGAACCTGTGGAAGGCCAGCAATGATCCCTACGTTCTGATGGGATATGTCATCATCAAAACGGATCTCTAAGAGGGGTTTTCAAGAAAACAAAAATAAGTCGGTCTTCAAGAAAACAAAACGTACACGCGTGGATTTGTCTTCCTTATTGATCGTTTCTATTCTATTGATAATGATAAACGATATTCAGGGATTAATTTAAGATGAAGAACTAATGGCCTAACTTTGGGATCGAAGCGTTAGAATCTATTTTTCACATCTGTTACAGAGTCCCAGATGGCCAGCCAAGTACGCGAGAGAAGTAGGCGTTTCAGTCTTTTCATTTCAGAAATATATTGGTAGTAACATTTATTTATACGATGTATTTCTGAAACGTTCTCAGTCAAACCAAACAGCACCGTTAAGAAAAAAAAATATTTGATAATGAAAAGAATATGTGGTCATCCGATAGGATTTGGGGAAATGATGGAAGCCGGGTATTTTTTTAGTACCCTCTCATGTACATTGCGTTCTAATATAAATGTATACTAAATAAATTGCTGCATTAATAGATTACTGAAGAAGTTATGCATGTGATTATTTTGTCGAAACGGTCATCGGCGAGAAAAGAGAAACCTAAGAAACGAGTTAAAATTCCATGCCAGTTTTTCGTTCGTTTTCGCAGCAATACCAGTGGGAAAGGAATGTGTTCATCTCTTCTTCTCTCTCCCCTCATGGATTTAAAGAGCAGGATAGATTTAAAATTGGATGGTAGTTAAAATGACAAATTTAAATTCTAAACCGTGAAGAAGTCTACGGTGGCCCACGTCACTCGCTTTTCTAAGAAGTTATGATAATTCAAAGACAAAAAAGAGGCTATTTATTTTGTAAAAATTACAAAATTGTGGCTATTGATTTTCTGAGCGTAGCTTAGATGTGGCACAAGGCCGAAAGTATGGAGCACCCATTGAGTTTCGAACTCACTATTCAGTCGTAACTGTTTTAGCGAGACAACCTTGCTAACCACTAAAACACGCCGAGGTGTCCAATTATTTTTTAAGCGTAGCTTAGATGAGGCACAAGGCCGAAAGTATGGGGCAACCATGAGTTTCGAACTCACTATTCAGTCGTAACCGATCTTGTGAGACAATCTTGCTAACCATTACGCCACTTCGGAGTGCTCAAAGACAAAGAAATAGTATCTATGCGATGCTACTATCTATTACATCCTGCTTATGGCGCATAATATATGATTAAACACTCATATTTTTAAGAAGAAAATAAAATGAAAATACCTTTTTATCATTTCCCTCCAAGCAAGGAAATAAAGTCACTAAGATGTAAGGGATTGCAGAGTGGGAGAAAAAACACTATTAAGGAAAGAGAACAATAAGAGAACACGCATTTACAAAACAATAGATAACCATTGGCATTGCATTTAACATTTTGAAGATCAAAGTTGCCTTGCAAGCAGGAAGCCGGAAACCGGAAGAGAGTTCCACAAGCCAGAAGTGTCAGCGAAGAATATGTTAGCATAGAACTTACGGTTACATCTAGCCTATATTTACAATTATAAAACCATGACATCTTGGTTCCTATCTAGTACTGACCTTAAATTCATAAAGTCGAGGTACCATAGAGGGAAGTTCGCATAGAAAAATTACTATGAGAATATTTATAGAAAATGCGCAAGTAATCGATGTTACTGTGGTGGGAAAGAGTCTGAAGATAAGATCCCAGGTTAGGCCCAATAACATTGCAGATTGTATTTTATTAAGAATCTCCAAATACAAATCAGAAACACCATTGTCAATTATGTAATTGGAATTTTAAATGTTTTTAATATTTACTATTTTATTAAATTTGCTGCAATTTTTCAGAGTCGTATTAATTTGAAGAATTATCAAGAGCGAAATCATTACACAGCGCCTCCGTAGTCCAGAGTGTGTTGCAAGCAAATGCTTTTTTAAAGTGCTTGTCTTAATACCTTAATAATATCTATTTTATTTTTATTAGAATACATGACATTGGGCTGTTCATAGAATTTAAACCACTAAAAAGAAAAGAACGTGGAAAGCAATCTTTAAATCCTTTGTAACGAAATCTATACAAAAAAAAAGCCAAAAGCCCATGCTGGAAAGTAAATATTGGTGACATATGTCACAAGCAATCACTACTTACAAATAACTTTTCGTTTCCAACCAATTTGAACTGGAATGTATTTGCATGTATTTGTGGATAAAAGAAAACGTCAGTATTCTTTCCCGCGGGGAAATTTTTCAACGTCCATATTGGATGGCGAAAACCGTTGTTGATTGAACCGAAAGTTATAATAAAAACGGTTTTCCTTATAAGTTCATACATACAAATGATAACATTTAATTCCTGTATAAGACGCAATAAGAGACGAACAACAATAAGTAATAATGAACTAGAATGACTTACGTAATATAATGTAATGCAAATTACGTGACGGATATAAAAATTGGACTTAACTGAGATGTTAGCAACTTCATATATTTTTAAAATTTTCTTATTAATTCTAGAACTTTCGGCTTTTCTCTAAAGGAAATACTATGCGTGCTAACCGAGATCTATGGAGAGAGCCAGACCTTTTTTTTATTTAGATGAAAATATATCGGCCAATAAAAATATTTAGATATTAAATTATAACGTGAGATAAAGATTTTGTCATTTTGAAAACTTCTTACTTAAAAGCGATAAAAAATCGTAATTATTTTTTTTAAGAAGAGAAATAAATTGAAAACATCTTTATTCCATTACCTTGATTGAGAGAAATCCGTCAAGTTTTCTCACGGGTGTGTATAGGAAACCCACCTTTTCGGGGCCATGCCTCAGATGGGACTCATTTGTTCCCAAAATCAGGAAAATCAATCTTGTCAATAATCTAACTCATCGCGCTTTGATGTTATGATCGGAGTGCAAGTTTGACGTCTAGTTTAGGAAAATTAAACAGCTGTTTCTGGCGAATGGTTACCCTGAATGTGTTTTACAACTACGTACATTGAACGTAAAGTGTTTGGTCCATCAAGGTGTCCTGTATATATGAGACTACCGTGGATTGGACCCGCTAGTCCGATAAATTATCTTCCTCAATCAAGCGGTGTTTCAATGCTGTACTGGCCCGGAAAATTTTTTCTACCAAAAGGGCTTTTCCATCTGTCCGGCAGAGCTTTGTTGTTTATCCATATAAATGTCGGCGTGAGACTGGCTATGTGGGCAATAGAATCTCCCAGCATGTCCCGGGCCAAATACGAAGACATGTGCCTGTAACATCAGGGTGCTCACAGGCTCATGAGTTCGCTATTGCCGAGCACTTATCGAATTCAGTTGCTTGCTTGACGGACTACCAGCAATATTTCTTCGCTGTCTAGCAAAGAGCACGGACTAGACCCCACCGTGACATCCTAGAGCCTGTTGTTATTAATATACAACGCCCGACTCCGTGTAGACAGAGAGAATTAAAATATAAATTAGAACTTTTCGGGAAATCCGTCGCTAATTCTACGCTAAACTAGGAAAAAATAAGTTTTGCCTCCCCCTTTTTTTGGCGTTATTTTAAATTCAGTCGAATGTTGGTTTTTATTTTCTGTAATTTTGTCTTAATGCCGATGATATATTTCTGAAGATGAATCGGCGGAAAGGGTTCTCAGGTTTCAAATATACCCGTTGTGATACTTTTGTATCCTCTTTTTAGCAATAAATTATGAACTCCGATTTATATATATATATAGAGATTCAACACCATCACTTGATAAGACACCAGAAGTGTTGAAGCAAAATGGCTATTTTTGTAGTGATTTTATAACATATTTATGTTATAATTTTCGAATAAATAGTTATATTTGGTCTACTCTGCATTGAGCACTCTTTTAAGGATAGTATTTTTTAGTTATTGGAATTTATTCCGTATACACCAATCCTATACTTGGGTATATATATATATATATATATATATATATATATATATATATATATATATATATATATATATATTCTATATATATATATATATATATATATATATATATATATATATATATATATATATATATATGTATGTGTGTGTGTGTGTTGATAGCACAATAATATAAAGCAAACTGAATATAATATTTCTGTAATTAAACCATAATCTTTTATATCGCAATCAAATACTTTCTTATAAACAAGATTAAAATGTCTTAAATATTAATAAATACTAATATATCCACCACAGATCCTAGTAAAAGAAAATAAAATTAATTATATACTATATTAAATTCAATATATCCAATTTAATCATTCGTAATGACTCCTCCACACTAACTAACGTGTTGCAGAAAACCAACATTGTATATACATTTAAATGTCCCTTGGGTGATTGTATCTCCAACAGAAAGAAGACAATATATATGTTGGCTATACCACTACTACAATGTTTCGAAGGTTGAGTTTTCATTTGAATGATGCATCTAACATCTCTCAACATTTACAAAAGCATACCTGTCCAAATTAGCAATTTAGAAAAATTCTTGTTGAAAATGCATCTATACTTTTCCATGAAAATAATAAAGATAAACTAAAAATTATTGAAGCTATCTATATTTAAAAATGAAATCAACCCTTAATAAAATCAATTGTGAATACTGCAGAAATGTTCTAAAATGTTTACAGAAAATAGTTTAAATATGTAGGTTTTAACTAATAGTTTTAAATAATTTTTGTTTTTTAAAAATATTTAGACATTACAATAAATTAGTTATCTCCCTTGACATTTGCCCGTGAGTCTTCATAATAAAATTTAATTTGTTAAACTCCTCTTAACCATAGACAGTTAGGGGTATTGTGATCAGTACCGTGTCTCCCTCTAATGCCGAATAGGATTAAAGAAGAGACAATGCATCAGTAACGAAACTACGTGAATAATTGATTAAACATCCTGCTTTTGTGGCGTCGAGTATATAACTTATATATACAAACAATTCGTAATGAATCCCAAGGAATAAAAGATGACGGTGAAAAGTTTATTTGTGAAGTATATCTGTTCAGAGCCACTTCATATCTCTCTTTCTTGCTAGGGTGGATTGCAAACAAACTGGATTGAAGTGGTTAGACAATTTGAAATAAGATTGTCATTGTTCAACCATCTTTTCTCTTTTCCTTCCCCAATAAAATATATTATATAAAGGTGTGTGCGGTCAAACAATGTATTGATATATCTTGAAATAACGCAGTGTATACTTTTATAGCATTGGTATACTTTATTTCATTTGATAGATTCTATAGATTATAAAATAAGATTTTTTATACATCGGCTTGTAAAAGTTACGTTAATCCTGTATAAAAATATATTTATTATGTTATAAATTTTTCATATTTTGACCTAGTTTTTACATTCAATTAAACACAAATCCCACTGGGAAATACACAGATCAATCACTTCTTCCACTCCCCATCTTTGGGTTAAATAACAAAGAATATAGGACTCTTGTGCCTTGGGTGGCAGCCATTTTAGGAGTTGGACATGTCTGAATTACACTCTTCGCACAGCCGAGAGAAACTTAGGGAAAATAATTATATGATCCTGAAGGGGGAAAAGCGAAACTAAACTTCTACGTAACAATTTGTATCTTTGATTAAACGAACCAAAATTTGAGGCTGCTCTAGCCTGAACCGATATGTATAGCATTAGTCTGGATATTTGTTATTTTTTTTCTTTGGCGTAATGTTAGTTCTAAGGGCTAAAGGGCTTAGATATTTTGATATATCGTGAAATAAAAAAGAAATATTTATTTTCGTTTCTTGTGATCTGTGGAAGTTCCATGCGTATTTTTGAAACTTAGATCAGATAAATAAATTACTTTACTACAACATCGCGAAAAAGAAATAGAAGAAAAAGAAAAAGAAGAAAAATATTTACAAATTTGGGAATCGTTGAACCAACATTCAATTTCAGATGGGTCTGCTCCTATTCTTTTCGTGCTGGCACTATTAGGCATGAAACAATTTTTCCCTGCGTTTTTCCTATCGCAAACGTTCGGAAAGTATCTCATTATTGCTATGTTGTTTGATAAAGAAGAGTGTGTGTAAGAAAAACATACAAGATAATTCTATAACAACTTTACATCGAAGTTCAAATCCTACGTCTTAACCTAGACATGTATCGAAGCTATTACACCAACTCCCAGACCAGACAGACATCGAATCTCTTATTCCAACTGTCAACACTTATATGAAGCTCTTATCCCAACGCAATCCAGACAGGTTTCGAAGACCTTACCCACACTGTCAATCCGTCAGGTTTCGAATCTCTTACCCCAATTCTCAATCCAGACAGGGGTCGAAGCCATTAACCCAACTCTCAATCTGGACACGTTTCAAATCTCTTACCCCAACTCTCAATCCAGACAGGTTTCGACCCCAACTGTTAATCCAGACAGGGATCGAAACTCTTAACCCAACTGTCAACCAGGAACAGGAAGCGAGTCACTTACCACAAATGTAAACCCAGACAGGTATCATAGATCTTAACCCAACAGTCAACCCAAACAGACGTCGAATCTCTTGCGTCAGATGCAAACCCAGACAGGTATCAAAGCTCTTACCGCAACCATCAACCGAGAACAGGAATCGAAGCTCTTAAACCAACTGTCAGCCCAGGCAGGTATCGAAGCTCTTGCCTCAAATGTGAACCAAGACAGGTATCGAGGATCTTATACAAACTATTAACCTAGACGGGTATGGAAACTCTTACCCCAACTGTCAACCCAAACAGGTAATTGAACCTCTTACTCTGTCAACCCTGGTTCAATCTTCCGTTTACAGATTTGTGTCATTTTAGAAAGGTATTGAACCTCTTACACTGTCAACCCGGGTTCAATCTTCTGTTTCTGCATTAATTTGTGTCTTTATTGAAGAGCGTATTACGTTATTTAAAGTCAAATACTCTTTTTTTCTGTCTTGTTCTTTTCTACATGACTTGCGTGAGTTATTCCATCTCATGCATTTTGCATTACCCCAGAAGTGGAAGCAGCTGCAAAATTTGAATCTTTTAAATTGAAAAGAAAAGGAAAAAATACAAACAAAATCTTATTTTCCGAATGTTGGCTCTTGAACATTTCTTTCTTTTTTTGTATTATTATCACTGAACGACATCGATTTAAGTCTTCCACCTCAATCGAAACATTAGAATATAAAGTATTTTTCACGTGTTTATTAGGATATGTGCATATTATTTTCAGTGGATAATATTATGTACACTAGAAAATGAAAAAAATCATGGCATTAAGAAACCTTTTCTGTATAGCATGGCAATGATTTGATTTCGTTAGAAAAATATTGGTTCATTACTAATCAGTCAGTTATGTGCCAAGCGTGATATGCGCTTAGGCGATCATGTATCTTTCGATACATGACTGACGAGCCAGATTTTTTCCCGCAATAGGTTGCCATTTCTTTCTGCGGTAGACTAGTTGCTATCCAAGGCTATAGTAACCGGTCTGTACTGCTATTTACCCATACCTTTCCCAATGGTATTAGCACGCAAGTGAAGGTAATGACTGGAATTCGAACTCGGCTCTACCGATTCCTCAATCCGAGCCGCTTTCCATTACTCCACCGTGCGTCCTTATTACTATTACTAATATTAATAATAATCTTCATGTCGACCATTATCTTGTCGGCATTTGTTCTTCTTACCACCCCCGCTTATATTCTAACGACAATTTTATTCACTGACTTTCTACCTTGGGCGGTTCTTGTGGCTTACTGGGTGAACAATTAAGTAAAAAGGATGACTGACTGTGACTACCTAGGGCAGATGAATGTAAAGAATAGACCCCACGTGAACTTACATGAAACACTACAAAGATGTGGAAATGTATCGTATTAAATTATGTTTGGAGAGTAAAGCTTGTTTGCCAGCAGGGATACAAACACATTTAACTGTGAAAAAAAAAGGCTATTATTCATGTAAGACTTATATGTGCGCAAACATGATGAAATACCAAATGAAATACAAGAAAAGAGAGACCAAAATTATCAAATTAAAAGCAAAAAAGGAGACGAAGTAACCTGAAAAACATATAGGAAGACAAAACACTTAAAATTATACATGTTCAAATATATTATTTTAATTTATTATGTTTTTATTTAGCGCCAATTGAAAAGGAACTGTTGTTTTTGCTTATCTTTCTCTGTAATTTAATATCTGTAGTGTATTGAAGAAAGACAGGAAATGCTAGCAGTATATTGTTCTGATATTACATGAATGTAGCATGTTTGTAAAATTATTTAAATATGGCCGCTATTTTACATCCTGACGGTAAATAAGCTAATTTGGATAAATAAGACTTAAACTGATATCCATGATGAAACTTATTACTAACCTTTTACCGAGTCTTTTGTCTCAGTCAACATTAGGCCTGTTATTAAAATTGGAATGGTCTAATTTAGCTAGAACAAGAGTGACGGGTCTATGAATATTGTAATACACTTTTTTTTCGAGAATATTAACCTACTTTGAGAATAAGCATTTCAAATTTTGGTCTTTACATTTGAACAGTGAAACATGGTGTACTTTGGGAAGTCAATTTTAATGTATAAGAAATTAAATCTGCTCAAGAAAGCAGTACTGTACAGCCAGGAACTTCACGACGTTATATATATATATATATATATATATATATATATATATATATATATATATATATATATATCTTGTCAGCTGTCAATATACCACGTGACACCCTTGAGTGCTTAACCTTGGAGAATGGAGATCAACCTGTTTTAGTGTACTCAGCAGTTTGCAATCTGCTTGTCTGAATCACCTTCAAGAAGCGAGAGCAAGAACTAAAAGGTCAGCCAATCTAACAGTGATCTCATCCCACAATCCTCACTCTTGCTCCATATGTGGTCTCCATTGTAAATCACTAGCGGATCTTAAATGGCACTTAAGATTATTGCACAAAATTTCATAACTGAATCAACTAAGCTGTCAGATCCTCATACGTCGAACCGACGGAAGAGTCCATTATATATATATATATATATATATATATATATATATATATATATATATATATATTTATATATATATATATATACAGAGAGAGAGCGAGAGAGAGAGCGAGAGAGAGATAGATAGATAGACTAACGAGCTAAAATTGGTTAACATTGAGTAAAATGTATTTGTGAGGCATTATTTAACATAGTGCTACCGATAGAGATTAATTTTAGTACACAATGATTCGTAAAAAAGCTTGCTAACCATCTCTCTCGGACAGGCGATTCGTAAAATTTCTATTCAGATAGTTTTTGGGAATTACCAGTGTTTTTATAGGAAGATCATTTTCCAGTCTCTTTAATGAAATTAGATCTTTTTATAAATATAGGCTTTTTATCTTAATTTTTTGTTCTCTTATTGATGTGGACCCGAAGTAGGGGCCACGGAAGGAAAACACAGAACACGGGTTAGCGGTAAGAAAGATATATTAAACAGACAAGTTACAAAGAATAGTGTAAGCAGAGCTTACTATCCAGTGGTGTCCGATATTGGTATCGTACGCGCCTGCGCATTACTGGTGCTACTACTCCCATGATACTACCATTCACATAATAATATAGTACTGGGAGAGTCCATGATGTAGGGAAGTATCGGTCTCACAACACTTATGCAAAATTCTCGCGCAATCTATATTTATAGTTCTCAAAATGTGTGTATGTATGTGTGTGTGTGTGATCGGATGTTGTTTATGCGTTTCCATAGTTTTCATTCGATTTCGAATAATTTTTTTTTTTGATAGATAATTCTTCAATGCCGTTTTGTAGTTCAATTTGGCTTGAAAAACTTACAAACTTGAAGATAAAAATTCGAAAAAACTGATTTCTTACACTTTGCGCAAAAATCAAAGGCAAAATTTAATGTCTGTAAAAAACAGCGTCCGATCGATTTAGAGAGTTGAAATCTTATGCAAACTATTATTAGAATTATGAAAAAAATTATAAAGAATTATCGTATATTATTATTATTATGGCCTATGGAAGAGGTTATTTTCTTGCAAGATTGAGAACGCAAAACAGCTCTTTCAGTGAGAGTCTCCATGCAAATTGTTAACCCCCATTTAAGGATATACCTCAGTTGCATCCAATTGTTGTTACTAATATTGATTTTCGGGTAGGCTGTCTTTAAACTTAAACTGCTCCAATTGCACGACAAAAATTCCCAGTAATGCAACACCCTGTCGAAGAAGTATTATACTACCAGTTATAATTAAAGGACTTATTTGTTCGTCGATTAAATTTTCAAATTGTAATTTTATTTCAATTATATGTTTTAGATTAGTTTCATTAAAGATTATGATATACAGTAAACTAGGACACAAGACTAATTATCAGGAAAGATGAGTAAAAAGAATCTGCGGACCCAATCACTCAATTCGATGAAGTTGTGTGTATTGAGCAGTTCCAGCGCAGATGCGACAGTAATAAATATTTTTAGTCTAATCTGACACTTGTAAAGATTCTACCATGCTTTATGTTTCTTCTTCTATATCTAGTCTCCATTTAGAATGTGGACGATCACGGCTCTCCATATTTTCCTTTCTTTTGTAGCTTTTAGTAATTGTTGTCTATTCGCAATGTCTCCTAATCCCTGTTTTGCCAACCATTTACACACGTTCGTCAGGTAAGTAATGCACTGCTTTCCTTTGTTTCTTTTGTATTTATTATATTCTGTGAGTGTTAAATACTCCAAGCCTACTTTCCTCCTTATGTGACATAGAAATTTAATATATCACTTTCTGATGTTAAGTATATGTGTCTTTCTTTTTCTTTTTTCTTCGTCGTTGCTCAGATGTTCAGTCCATGATATTCTCATCATCCTTTTTTAGAAAGACATTTCCTTTGCCGCAAGTTTATACTTCATCTGTGAAAAGATTATCCAACATTCACTGTCCTTATTGGATGGCCTATATTACATAAGGGTTAAGTACTCATTTCTGTGTTTCAGACAAGAAGTTCCTGTTTCTTAATACTTTGCTTACCTATTGGAAGACATCTTTCGCTAACCCAATACGACTTCGGATTGCCCTGTCGCATTTTATGTCCTCTGTTAAAACACTTCCGAGATATTTAATTTGTATTTTTCCGATTTTCGCGTCTCCAACTTGTAATTTGCATCTTGGGCTCTTCATTTTGCTGGCATCCATACATTATGTCTTCTTACAATTGATTTTATTCCTTCCTTTGCTCTTTAATTAAATACCTTCTGTAGAAATTCCTATATGTTCCCTTCTGTGTACTCTATCAACACTGTGGTAATCTACATATCTAATATTGTTAAAATTGTGACCGAAAATAATGAATCTTGGTAGGAATTCTAATTCTCAGAATTATCTCAATGTAAAGATTGAATAAGTCCGGCGAGAAGACACATCCCTGTCTTGAACCTGTTTCTATATTTATTGGATTCATTTTCCATCGTTATGCAGACAGTTTCTCCCTGTATAAGTTCTTGATTGTTCTAACATCCTTCGCAAATATATTAAACTTCCAACAGTTCTTTGTGACGTACTTTTTCACTCTTGAATAATCTAGGAGGCACGGTGGAGTCATGGATAGCGGCTCGGATTGAGGAATCGGAGAGTCGAGTTCCAGTCGAATTCATTACTTTCACCTACGTGCTGAGGTATGAATCCTCTTCTTTTTCCTTCCAGCTCTGGGTAAATAGCAGGACAGACCTGGTTTTATAACCTTGGATGACAAGTGGTCTACCGCAGAAAGAAATGAACTGCGGGAAAAAAAATCTGCCTCTTCAGTCATGTATCAAAAGATAGACGATCGCCTAAGCGTGTATCACGCATAGCCTATAAATGAATGATAATCTATAAACATACGAATACATCCTTTTGCGTTTGTATTGCTCTTTCAAATATCATTCTGAGCATAACGATTGCATTCCTTGTTCTAGTCTCTTTAATGAAACTGCACTGTTCTTGCCTTAATTTTGGACTAATTCTTCATCAAAATTCGGATGAGTTTTGTTATATGGCGTATTAGGTTGATTGTCTAATGGAGCTGGCATTCGTTTGTACCAAACTTCTTAGCGCTACAGAAATGTAGACCCATTAGCTCTTCCAGATCACTGTTGTAGTATTTTATATGTTATGGCCGTAATCTTGTTAATTAAGGTAACCAGCATCATAGGTCACAATTCCATCTGGTCTTGTTCTTTTGTTCTTGTTCGATTTGGCCAGTGATGATTTCACCTCAAATTTTAATATTTCCGGTTTTTCGATAATGTTTTTTTTGTATTCCATATTGTCCTCTTTCTTCGTGAATTCTTCTCTAATATATTTTCTTTCCATACCTGAAATAATTTTCTTTCTCTCTCAGCTGTGCCTCCTCAATCCTCACCTTCCATTATGTACAGACTTCAAAGTCGTTTACGCGGGAAAGATATATTCTCCCCTCCGCAATCTCTATCCCAAAGACGCAGCATTGCAAGCCTATCACTATTTCTATGGTAAATATTCCTGAGCCCTACTCTTTAGTTCCACCAGCATAGGCCTTTATGACCAGGGCGAGACAAACTACACCGACGGAGTCGAATGGCCTTTACTTCCTCCATATTCCAAAGTTCTACTCTTCTCAAGTGTTGTTCTTTTTGTGGCTCATTCTTTGGCGTTTCTCTGAACAGTACAATCTTCACATCTTAAAATCATTATCTATCCTCCGTATCCTCATAATTTTAACATCAGATCAATGATTAGAAATGTCTTGAAGCGAATGGGCGTTGTAGGCGTTAAAGAATATCCTTCATCCGATCTCATAGACTACCGCTACAGAATCACAAATAAAATATATTACCAAATAACAGGGAACACACACACTTGAAGAATTTCAACAGCTGCAAAAAATAAAATGACTAGTAACCCGGAGAGAAAATTATCCTATAAATAAAATATTGACACTATTTAAAATAATATATTAAGATGAGCTGAATGATTGAGTGATTCATTTTTTACAGTTTATCAACACTTTGTAGACTATTTAAAGCCAGAAAATATCTTTTTAAGTTATAAGAATTTTCGGGGGAGATAATAATAATTTACTAATACAGTTTGTACTAATTATCCCATAACTGGGGAGAGAATATGTGCATTCATACCTTTCCTAAGGTTATTTGCGCATAAGAGAATATAATCAACCCAACTGGAATTGGAACTCGGCACCCGGACTAACAATTCCGACCGCACATCCAAGTTTTCAGCACCTGGTATTCCTAAGCAATCATCCGTCTAGGTACTGACCAGATCAGACGTTGCTTAACTTCGTCGAACGTACGGGAACCGGTGTTTAAAAGTGATATGGCCGGAGGGCTATGTTAGGAAGGCAACTTCGATCAGTACTAGAGTGAGGGATTACAGTGAACGCTATTTTCCTGAACAATTGTTTTAAGGGGTAGTTTTTATAAATTTCAACCGACGATAACGCTGACTGATCACTCAATTAATGGCGAACATTTCCAAATAAGGAAATACCTTATAATTACCATTACTCCTTCTACTATTTTGCTCATTCATATTCCAAACCTTATATTTAACGTTTTAACAGCAATCCTCTACTTTGAGTGCCTCTCGAGCCATGTATTGGGAGAATGTCTATACAGCAATTCATAAACTTAATAGAGAACAAATGAATTGTAACGAAGCAGGATGATTATACGGAGCCAATCATCACACTAAAACTTAGCGATCGATTTCGTGTTTAAAAAGTTCAGCTTCGTGTGGTGTAAAAATAAATAATGACTTAATGCGGGAGTGGAAGGTTTTTTTCAGCTCGAATTTTCCAAATGAGGACGGCATTTCGGTCTTGAATATTAGTATTCAACTGATTATCTTCTTTCTGGTGTCGAATAGCGATTACTGATGCTGGTGGGGAATAGGTAACTATTATAACCATGGAACATTTCAGACAAATGTCGGTTACAGCATTCTTTTGATATGGAAATATCGGGTTTGACTCTTTGGCTACAAATTAAAGTAGGCGATATTGCAAAATAATATTCTGAGTCGCCGACTGGTGCCACGTTTATTCCAAATGTTGAGAGTCAAGTAGAAAATTCGTGGAATTAAATTAACCTTGGTATTGACCGAACAGAAAATCGATTCATCCGATTCTCAGGACAGAGAATGAATTTCAATACTGTTTAGGATTCATTATTTCTTTTTCGTTAAAGATGCAGTCGTCAGGAAAATGAAGCATAATTGAATTAAGAAAGATGTTTTTTTTAAATGCTTTTAGGATCATTAAAATTGCACACAGTTTGAAATGTGAAAGGAAAAGTATTTAAAATTAAGTTAGAAAAAATATCAAAAGTATAATAAATAAAAGAAATCATTGCAAAAAAAAAAAAAAAATCTCCGAAAATTTAAAAAAGAAAGAAAAAAAAAAAGAAATGTATTACTAAATAAGTAATGGTCTTATACAATCGTATCAAACTTAATTTGTAGTTCCTATTAAGAAATGTCACAGAAAAATCAAATGTATGCGTTCGATTCCGACTGAGGTATTAACGTTTATTTTATACATTTGCCAACCTTGAATCATTGATACAGTTTTAATACAGTTTTCTCCTATTGATAGATATCTTCAGAAAACGCTTGTCTCTGGCATGCCAGTATATTTGACGTAAGACATAATATTTTAGGGGAATCTGGATAAGAGCTCTCTAAACCTTTTTTTAAAGATGGTATACATTTTAAAATATTTCTTATAACCTCTTACTTAAACCAAATGATTACATTATCATCATCATTATCATCATCATCTCCAAGCTCTTCACAGACAGCCGATGACCACAGTAAAAGGCGTGGATCGCCTTCGTTCCGGGATTTAGGTTTTGAATATAGAATTTTCCTTGTCTTAGAGCGGTTGCCACCCAAGCACTCGTGATATTTTAATCATAACAATCGGAGAGAAGAGATGAATTCATAGCTTTCCCAAGGGTGTTAGCACGTAAGTGAAAGTAATGAACACGACTGATATTCGAAATCGGCTCGCCGATTCCTCAATCTTAGCTGCTATCCATTACTCCACAATAATTCAGCAAATATACAAAATAAATAGTACAAAAAATATTGCGAATAATTAAAGGAATTACTTTAGAATGTTGCAACCCACATTTTTTAAAGCTCCGTGTTCCTAGGTGTTCATTCATCTTAATTTTGATAGTATCATTTAGGCTGTTTTCAATTATACAACATTTCAGTTAGCAAATTAAATCGTACGTCTATATGGACTTGAGTATAATGATTCTGGAACCAGTATTAAGATGAGATAAAAACTGTAATGTCTGGGCTGTTAGAAAATGGAGGTTTTTAAATGCCTAAAATATCAGATTGATTCTATTTTCCTTAAAAGGGATCCGAAGAATAACATACTTTTTCAACAGGATCCAAAAGAATAGCATATTTTTCAATAGGATACGAAGAATAGCATATTTTTCAACAGGATCCAAAGAATAACAACTTTTCAACAGGATCCAAAGAATACCGTATTTTCAATAGGATCTGAAGAATATCATATTTTTCAACTGGATACAAAAATACCATATTTTTCAGTAGAATTCGGAAAATGCCATATTTTTCAACAGGGTCCGAAGAATACCATATTTTTGCAGTAGAATCCAAGGTATAACAATTTTCAACAGGATACGAAGAATACCATATTTTTGCAGTAGAATCCAAGGTATAACAATTTTCAACAGGGTCCGAAGAATACCATATTTTTGCAGTAGAATCCAAGGTATAACAATTTTCAACAGGATACGAAGAATACCATATTTTTGCAGTAGAATCCAAGGTATAACAATTTTCAACAGGATACGAAGAATACCATATTTTTGCAGTAGAATCCAAGGTATAACAATTTTCAACAGGATACGAAGAATACCATATATTTGCAGTAGAATCCAAGGTATAACAATTTTCAACAGGGTCCGAAGAATACCATATTTTTGCAGTAGAATCCAAGGTATAACAAATTTCAACAGGATACGAAGAATACCATATTTTTGCAGTAGAATCCAAGGTATAACAATTTTCAACAGGATACGAAGAATACCATATTTTTGCAGTAGAATCCAAGGTATAACAATTTTCAACAGGATACGAAGAATACCATATTTTTGTAGTAGAATCCAAGGTATAACAATTTTCAACAGGATACGAAGAATACCATATTTTTGCAGTAGAATCCAAGGTATAACAATTTTCAACAGGATACGAAGAATACCATATTTTTGCAGTAGAATCCAAGGTATAACAATTTTCAACAGGATACGAAGAATACCATATTTTTGTAGTAGAATCCAAGGTATAACAATTTTCAACAGGATACGAAGAATACCATATTTTTGCAGTAGAATCCAAGGTATAACAATTTTCAACAGGATACGAAGAATACCATATTTTTGCAGTAGAATCAAAGGTATAACAATTTTCAACAGGGTCCGAAGAATACCATATTTTTGCAGTAGAATCCAAGGTATAACAATTTTCAACAGGGTCCGAAGAATACCATATTTTTGCAGTAGAATCCAAGGTATAACAATTTTCAACAGGATACGAAGAATACCATATTTTTGCAGTAGAATCCAAGGTATAACAATTTTCAACAGGATACGAAGAATACCATATTTTTGCAGTAGAATCCAAGGTATAACAATTTTCAACAGGGTCCGAAGAATACCATATTTTTGCAGTAGAATCCAAGGTATAACAATTTTCAACAGGGTCCGAAGAATACCATATTTTTGCAGTAGAATCCAAGGTATAACAATTTTCAACAGGGTCCGAAGAATACCATATTTTTGCAGTAGAATCCAAGGTATAACAATTTTCAACAGGGTCCGAAGAATACCATATTTTTGCAGTAGAATCCAAGGTATAACAATTTTCAACAGGGTCCGAAGAATACCATATTTTTGCAGTAGAATCTAAGGTATAACAATTTTCAACAGGATACGAAGAATACCATATTTTTGCAGTAGAATCCAAGGTATAACAATTTTCAACAGGATACGAAGAATACCATATTTTTGCAGTAGAATCCAAGGTATAACAATTTTCAACAGGATACGAAGAATACCATATTTTTGCAGTAGAATCCAAGGTATAACAATTTTCAACAGGGTCCGAAGAATACCATATTTTTGCAGTAGAATCCAAGGTATAACAATTTTCAACAGGATACGAAGAATACCATATTTTTGCAGTAGAATCCAAGGTATAACAATTTTCAACAGGGTCCGAAGAATACCATATTTTTGCAGTAGAATCCAAGGTATAACAATTTTCAACAGGGTCCGAAGAATACCATATTTTTGCAGTAGAATCCAAGGTATAACAATTTTCAACAGGATACGAAGAATACCATATTTTTGCAGTAGAATCCAAGGTATAACAATTTTCAACAGGGTCCGAAGAATACCATATTTTTGCAGTAGAATCCAAGGTATAACAATTTTCAACAGGGTCCGAAGAATACCATATTTTTGCAGTAGAATCCAAGGTATAACAATTTTCAACAGGGTCCGAAGAATACCATATTTTTGCAGTAGAATCCAAGGTATAACAATTTTCAACAGGGTCCGAAGAATACCATATTTTTGCAGTAGAATCCAAGGTATAACAATTTTCAACAGGATACGAAGAATACCATATTTTTGCAGTAGAATCCAAGGTATAACAATTTTCAACAGGATACGAAGAATACCATATTTTTGCAGTAGAATCCAAGGTATAACAATTTTCAACAGGATACGAAGAATACCATATTTTTGCAGTAGAATCCAAGGTATAACAATTTTCAACAGGATACGAAGAATACCATATTTTTGCAGTAGAATCCAAGGTATAACAATTTTCAACAGGATACGAAGAATACCATATTTTTGTAGTAGAATCCAAGGTATAACAATTTTCAACAGGATACGAAGAATACCATATTTTTGCAGTAGAATCCAAGGTATAACAATTTTCAACAGGATACGAAGAATACCATATTTTTGCAGTAGAATCCAAGGTATAACAATTTTCAACAGGGTCCGAAGAATACCATATTTTTGCAGTAGAATCCAAGGTATAACAATTTTCAACAGGATACGAAGAATACCATATTTTTGCAGTAGAATCCAAGGTATAACAATTTTCAACAGGATACGAAGAATACCATATTTTTGCAGTAGAATCCAAGGTATAACAATTTTTAACAGGATACGAAGAATACCATATTTTTGCAGTAGAATCCAAGGTATAACAATTTTCAACAGGATACGAAGAATACCATATTTTTGCAGTAGAATCCAAGGTATAACAATTTTCAACAGGGTCCGAAGAATACCATATTTTTGCAGTAGAATCCAAGGTATAACAATTTTCAACAGGATACGAAGAATACCATATTTTTGCAGTAGAATCCAAGGTATAACAATTTTCAACAGGGTCCGAAGAATACCATATTTTTGCAGTAGAATCCAAGGTATAACAATTTTCAACAGGGTCCGAAGAATACCATATTTTTGCAGTAGAATCCAAGGTATAACAATTTTCAACAGGATACGAAGAATACCATATTTTTGCAGTAGAATCCAAGGTATAACAATTTTCAACAGGGTCCGAAGAATACCATATTTTTGCAGTAGAATCCAAGGTATAACAATTTTCAACAGGGTCCGAAGAATACCATATTTTTGCAGTAGAATCCAAGGTATAACAATTTTCAACAGGGTCCGAAGAATACCATATTTTTGCAGTAGAATCCAAGGTATAACAATTTTCAACAGGGTCCGAAGAATACCATATTTTTGCAGTAGAATCCAAGGTATAACAATTTTCAACAGGATACGAAGAATACCATATTTTTGCAGTAGAATCCAAGGTATAACAATTTTCAACAGGATACGAAGAATACCATATTTTTGCAGTAGAATCCAAGGTATAACAATTTTCAACAGGATACGAAGAATACCATATTTTTGCAGTAGAATCCAAGGTATAACAATTTTCAACAGGATACGAAGAATACCATATTTTTGCAGTAGAATCCAAGGTATAACAATTTTCAACAGGATACGAAGAATACCATATTTTTGCAGTAGAATCCAAGGTATAACAATTTTCAACAGGATACGAAGAATACCATATTTTTGCAGTAGAATCCAAGGTATAACAATTTTCAACAGGATACGAAGAATACCATATTTTTGCAGTAGAATCCAAGGTATAACAATTTTCAACAGGGTCCGAAGAATACCATATTTTTGCAGTAGAATCCAAGGTATAACAATTTTCAACAGGGTCCGAAGAATACCATATTTTTGCAGTAGAATCCAAGGTATAACAATTTTCAACAGGGTCCGAAGAATACCATATTTTTGCAGTAGAATCCAAGGTATAACAATTTTCAACAGGATACGAAGAATACCATATTTTTGCAGTAGAATCCAAGGTATAACAATTTTCAACAGGATACGAAGAATACCATATTTTTGCAGTAGAATCCAAGGTATAACAATTTTCAACAGGGTCCGAAGAATACCATATTTTTGCAGTAGAATCCAAGGTATAACAATTTTCAACAGGGTCCGAAGAATACCATATTTTTGCAGTAGAATCCAAGGTATAACAATTTTCAACAGGGTCCGAAGAATACCATATTTTTGCAGTAGAATCCAAGGTATAACAATTTTCAACAGGGTCCGAAGAATACCATATTTTTGCAGTAGAATCCAAGGTATAACAATTTTCAACAGGGTCCGAAGAATACCATATTTTTGCAGTAGAATCCAAGGTATAACAATTTTCAACAGGGTCCGAAGAATACCATATTTTTGCAGTAGAATCCAAGGTATAACAATTTTCAACAGGGTCCGAAGAATACCATATTTTTGCAGTAGAATCCAAGGTATAACAATTTTCAACAGGGTCCGAAGAATACCATATTTTTGCAGTAGAATCCAAGGTATAACAATTTTCAACAGGGTCCGAAGAATACCATATTTTTGCAGTAGAATCCAAGGTATAACAATTTTCAACAGGGTCCGAAGAATACCATATTTTTGCAGTAGAATCCAAGGTATAACAATTTTCAACAGGGTCCGAAGAATACCATATTTTTGCAGTAGAATCCAAGGTATAACAATTTTCAACAGGGTCCGAAGAATACCATATTTTTGCAGTAGAATCCAAGGTATAACAATTTTCAACAGGGTCCGAAGAATACCATATTTTTGCAGTAGAATCCAAGGTATAACAATTTTCAACAGGGTCCGAAGAATACCATATTTTTGCAGTAGAATCCAAGGTATAACAATTTTCAACAGGGTCCGAAGAATACCATATTTTTGCAGTAGAATCCAAGGTATAACAATTTTCAACAGGATACGAAGAATACCATATTTTTCAACAGAATCCAAAGAATAACAATTTTTCAACAGGAACCAAAGAATACCATATTTTACTAAATGTTTTCTCAATATAAGGCCCAAATGCTTCCGGAGGTTTCGGGTTAATGAATGAGATTGCTGTTTGGATCTCATGGGATGGAATAACGGGAAATTATGAGGATATGCAGGATAGATAACGGTTGACCCTAGACTTGAAGAGGTTAATCTTCCAAAGTCAAGTTTATTAGAAAGAAAACGTCTGAGTAGAACTCCCTTATAACTAATAAATTACAAAATGGATACGGATGACTCTACCCTTTGCACATGCCGCAGTCGGACTTAGCTGTAAATTTATGAATTGTTGGAACAAAGGAATGTAGATCGTCTGAATATTTGTTATGGAAATAGCGATAGGCTTGCGGCGATGCGTCTGTAAAAAATAGGTGAAGGTTGGAAAATAATCCATCGCCCACAAGGCCGCATAAATGCTTACGAACTGTGTCAAGACTCAAAGGTGAGTTTTGGGTAGCTTCAACCCAGATATGGCTCCAATATTCCAATTCTGTGTCTTTTAAAGTCGGTTAGTTGTTAGAGCCGCACAGGGAAACTGAAAGTTTTTTCCAGCATTTTAGTGATGTAATGTATATATGAATTCCACTTGAGATTTGATGTGAACTTGAGCCTCAATTACCTTGAACATTTATTGAGATACAAGTTCACTACAAATGACTGTTTCATTGGTGCTTCTGTGATAGTTAAAAACCATTCATCAAGATTAGAGAAAATTCAACTTCATTGCGAGTATAAATAGTCTCATCCGGAATTCGCTCGGCGCTGATAGAACGATATTAACCTAGCTTTGCAAGTATTGATTTTCACAACCTAGTTTTTTATTTTTTTTACTCCTTTGTGCTGTTGGAGCTTGATCAGAAGAGAAATCTGCTACCAAGGTCTGATCATCTATAACTTTGGATAGGCATCGAGAAGGTTCCGAAAAGGCCCGACCCATATCACAAAATCGAAGAAAATCACACCACATCTGATTACTTTGTTGTAAGAGCTTTTGGTTGAAGCAAATAATTGTCAAAATGACTTCGTTCTCTCCGACGGAATTTATGCATCTATCCCAAATACGTGGCAGTGATTCTAACATGAACTGACTTTCAATGTCTGAAGTGGGGAATATTCTAGTAATATATGTGCTTATACAAGAAGAAGGTTCAAAGGATAAATTGTCGTCTGAATTACACAAAAATGAAAATAAAACTGACATCTCGTTTTAACAGATAGATTTAACAAATATCTTGAATTACTAAAGAGTAATTTCATTTAAAAAAACCATCAATCATTTAAACCACGGCCTCCAGACGACTTCAGAATCTCTTGCATCTCTTCTGGGCGGTCACCATGTTTACGTTGGTGAATGCTGCCATAAACCTTGCTTTCGGTTTATCTTCTGTGTTACAAGGAATTTTGTATGTCTCTGGCTCAACTGCGCCCCACACATAATAATCAAGGGGCTTGCAGTCTGGTGAGTTAGGTGATCATATGTAAGTGTGATATTCCTGCAGAAATTGTCTGACAGCTTGACCGGGTTCTCCTGCTTGTGTGGCATGGTGCAGAGTCCTGTTGCCAGATATAGGTTCTTCCAGAAGCTATCTTATTGACCTGGGTACATAATGTAGGCTTCTGTGTTGAGTTTAAAGCCCTGTGGGAAGATGAATGTAGGCATAACACCGCCATCACTAGTGATCACTGCAACAAACAATGATGTTTACGGGATATATCACCCAAGTCTCCCGGAATCCTCTGCGCTGTCCTCAGACTGGCACCCAAATACACGGAAATGTTCGTATTGGAGCTTGCGGTGCGAATGTCAATTATATAGCATGCCGTTACGAAATTTCTGGCGGAGTGAATTGCGTCATGGTGTTCTTTTTCTTACAGCCGGTGCCCAACCGACCCTTACTATACCGTGCAGTCGACAAAATCAAAAACAAAGAACGCGCATGCGCGAAATTAAAACTATAATATGACGACACATTTACCCCTCGCACCATCTAGATGAAGTTGGTGAAAACGACGTTGATATCAACGAAATAGTAAAATATTATTATTACCATAAATTCTGAGAGAAATCGATCATGTCTTGCGGTCTTTGTAATCTTAATGACTTATTCCCCAGCAGTGATCAAGAAATATTTATCGATAAGTAATAAGCATTGATTTCTCCTCATTCGTTTCGTTTCCTAATTTTACCCTCGGCTATTAAAAGAAAAGAAGAAAAAAAATCTGCACAATTGCACAGAAGTTCCCGGAAATTATGTTAGAAGCCTTAAGATAAACATAATGGAATCTTCACAAGGGAGGTTACTCCGACGGCGTTCGCGCTAGATGCAGAGTACATATCAAGTCTATGTTTTGCAAAATCGAATTTCCTAAACAAATAAGTTTTGCCTTTAATATCATGCAGACATCTATATCGATAGACGTGACGTCAGTTTTGCATCGGTCGGCTATTAAAGCGGGAGCTAATAAAATCTCATCTCTTTCTCTTGCCAAAATATTTATGTCAAGGGATATAAATCTATTGCCTCTAATATGACTTGAGATATTGATATTATTCTATTAATGTGCTATTTCTGATCTATCTTGAGAAACTCATATTCAGTTTAAACTCGTTGATATCGCCCAGAACTAGAGTGTAACGAAACTGCTTTTTACCCATAATTCTTCCCAATATTTCTACGATGAATATTTTAATGTCGCTGTGAAGGAAGTTTGTTATATATTTGACTTACTATTTAGCTCAAAAGCTTCTGATCTATTTCTAAATCTCTGATGTACAGGACGTATTTTACATGATTAAACTTGAAAAGTGTTTACGAGAGATAACAAAAAGGAAAAAAAATAGTAAGACCCCCCAAAGGATAGGAAATTGTTTAGAGCCACGATTGCCGAATTCTTGAAGGTAAACAGCACATAGAAGAATACACTTAGCTCAGAAAATCACAAAGCCAGGGAAAATAAAATATTCTAGGAAGATTGAGTTATGCGTGTTGTTCAAGTTGGACTGGGTTTGCCAGAGTAGAGAATAAGCATTGGAAATTGTGGCTGTCTTACCTGGGTACGAACGCTGACAAGCAGGGACTACATAAGTATTTCCTTTCCAAGGTAAGCCACAGATAACTTCTTTGCACTTCAACTCAGACGGAATCACATAAACTTATATCCTGTCGTCTATTCTCACCTACTTGCAGATCATGAATCACATCGCATTCCGTTTCCACACATGAATATATTTATATACGCAAAATATGGCGATTATGATCTTAACTTATTTTTCGATTCAGAAACGCTGTCTTCCCATCCATATAGACGTACGACATAAAAGGTCTGTTTTCTTGATATTATTTTTCTTTGCCACACATGGATCGATTAAAAATTGAATAAGCTTGGAGGAATACCGTTGAATAGAAATAAGTCTCCATATCTAAATTGATAAGACGAAACTTTTCCATCGCTAATATTAAGGAAGATTATTTTGACATTCACACAAACCAGAATAAATAAAATATTAACAGCTCGGATTGAGGAATCGTAGAGCCGAGTTCAAATTCCAGAAATATCCATTATATTCACTTACGTGCGTATATCCTTGGAAAAGGTATGACTTCTCTTCTCCTCCACCAGTAAATAGCAGAACAGACCGGATGGCAAGTTGTCTACCGCAGAAAGAAATGGTAACCTACTGCGGGAAAAAATCTGCCTCGTCAATCGTGTATCGAAAGATACACGATCGCCTTAGCGTATATCATGCATGACACATAACTGAACTGATGGAACACTAAAGGAAGCATCTATCTATCTATCTATCTATCTATCTATCTATCTATCTATCTATCTATCTATCTATCTATCTATCTGTCTGTCTGTGTTTCTAGATAGATAGATAGATAGATAGATAGATAGATAGATAGATAGAAGGGATATATGTATAGTGAGAATTTTATTCCAGATATGTTGCATGTTCTCACAACTAGAAATCAGTTCTATTAACATCCATTGCATATATATAAAATATGGCCAGTTACACGTGTGTTAGTACGCCAATCTGCTAGGTTGGCTATACACACCATTGACGACGCCTACTCAGACACATATGTCTTTGCTCAATAAAACTAATGCCCTACTGTGGTTTATGGGGAAACTTTGCTGAGTTGAACTTTCTGGGAGAGAGCGCATAATCTGGCGCGATAAGCATTCGGGACAAGGTCAACACTCTCAAAGCACGACCATCGACAGCTTCCAAACATTTCCGTCTATCCAATTTCTCTTACAAGGCTTGAGTCAACGGTGTGGTTTTCAGGCACCTTCCAGCCATGACACACGCTGGGATCGCCTAACCCAGACCGATAATAGAGGGGACCTCGCTGACAAATTGGCAAAAGTGAGATTCGAGCCCGGGTTTCATGGTCACAAAGCGAACGTTCTAACCACTCAAACACTCCACTCGTGCTGGAATCATTCAAATTTTAATAGTTTGGTTTGTGTAAATCAAAACGATAAGAAACTGTTAGCAGTAGAAAGGTTGATTCTTATATTGGCCTTAGGATAGCACTGAAGCATCGAATGATGGCCTGTATGCAGTGTCGATTCATATATCCATACTTTTTGTCGCTCTCAATATATACACGTCTGGTTAAATTTCTATGAAAATAAAGAAAAAAAAATATACGTTTTGCGTTCTTAGATTCAACCACGTATTTGAGTAGAACTTCAAAAAATCAACATAAGAAAAGAAAAAAAGAAAAATTAAAAACATTTTTAGCATTTAAAAGGGAAAATCTGAATACTGGGAAATTAGGCTAAATATAAGGTTTTCGTCCGCTTTATCTCTCTAATGCTATATACCCGCTTGTCCGATGGCCAAAAACGCGAGTTTACAAGGATTCTGTGTATCCAAAAGTGATTCAGCAAAGACGCCTTTGCTTTTGCCATGTATCGATTGCGATTTATATATTTAATTGTTGAAAGGACTATCTTTCTGTTTTCTAGTACTGTCTCCATGTCTCTGTTTACACATTTATTTGATTTTCTTTTATATTGCAACCTATCTAGTTTCCTTCTACGTTTATATATTTTCGTTTTATATTTTGATTGGCGAATTAATAAGCCTGTACAGAGTGCCCTGAGATTTAATTCGTTTAGTAAGTAGAAACATGTTAATTCTGATCATTAATATTTCAGAATAAGCTACAGATAAAACCACTAACGTATGAATACAAAGCGAAAAAAAAACTAAACCCTATTTGGCTTCCTTTAGGTTACATAAAATAACGAGAACGTTAATACTGGCGGTACTTAGAACTAAGAGCAATTCATCTTCCCAAATTATCCTTAAACTTAGATCCAAATATCGCTTTCAAAAGCGGACGTGAAGAGTAAATGCTGGATGCTTAAGACGAACAGTAATGACAGCTTTGAAATGCCCATTTAGCTAATGAAAAATCAATCCTGGGTCGGATTCAAAACCTAAAGTCATATTTAATTCCTGTAGTGTTTAATTAGAAACAAATTAGGAATTCATATTTGTTCTCGGACAAAGTTGATTTTACATTTCAGTTAACGTCTATAATGAGGAAGTAGGGAACTGGCTTAATGCCATTTAATTTCAAATTTACTCTGCCGCTAAATATTGTAGATGTTTCAGATAATTGAGTAATTACGTACGTAGAAGGGAAGATTATATCAGCTCGCCCTGCCGTGTAACTCTGTACTAACTGCTGCCTTGTCATGTCGTCAGCGACTAAACCGGTTCCGCCGCCTAGCTTATCTATTGTGTAGAAAGTAAAATTTAAAAAAAAATGGCGTTTGAACTTTCTCAGAGGTTCAAATATTATCTAGCACAATGGGGTTGACTAGGATTCCTATCTATATATTCAGAGGGGAAGGGTCTCCTTGATTGATGTCCATGGCTATAGCGGATGATTCCTGCGATAGGATCAAATATTACGTATCCGTAACCAAGGTGGGCCTTTAAGTTAGAGGACATTGGCTGTTATTTGACCTGGAGAGTGATGTTTCTACTTGCCCTACTGAAGAATGAATAAATATTTCTCCGGTTTTCAACCTAGATATATTGAGGAAACTGGTTAGATCCTCAGTTGCGCAGTAACCTTACGACCACACTCGGCTATATGACTGTTGTTTTTGTTGTTGATGATGATGACGTTGAGCAGGAAAACATCAGAAGGAATTAGTTGTAATTTTGCATTTTAAGCGAGTAATATCTCTTTTTACTTGTTACTGTCAAGCAAAGGAAATCACACAATGAAGATGAGTTCCAGTTCAATTCAACTCAGCTCACTATGCTGCATATATCAAATACACGGGTGAATTACTAAGCCTGATAATCACCTAAGACACGTATGTGTGACCCACTCAGTCAGACGCAGAATGTGTGAAGAGGCGTGTACACGGCCAATTCTTGTAGTCAAGAGTGAAGAAAGAATAATATATGAAAATATATCACAGCAGTGTCGAAATGAACTTAACTGAACGTAAAAAGAACAAAAGAGAAATATAAGACAAAAGAAAGAGAGAAAAAAGGCAAAAGAGAAAACCGTATTTTATTTCAGGTGAATGACTAAAGCTAAGTGAGATTTGACTATTCATATCTCTATCTATAAAAAGCGGGATGTGTGTGTGTGTAATGAATGCGCGGCCGCAATTTTCGACGGATTTGCACCAAAATGTACCTGCACATGCTCCAAGTTAGCGGAAAGGCCAAGACCGACTTTGCATTTCCCATCTCCCATCGATAGTGGAAATAATCGATTTTTTCATGCTTCTCCGGCAGTTTTGATGTAGTTTGCGGCCATTTTCTACTGGCCAGATTGAGAGCCTATAGCTGGCTGCGACGAATAGGCAGGAAGATTCTATTGGCCAGCGTGAGAGCCAACAGTTGACTGACATGAATGTTAACTAGCATGATAGCATGCAAAAAAATATCGATAGCTGCATTCGTCACAAGTGGGAAAAAATTAACTCTGCATGGCACTTTACTCCAATTGGCTCATTTGTTTGCTTAAACTCAACGTTGATTTTGATTCCGCAGAACTGGATTGGGTGTGAAAAAATATTTAATGTTAACATTCTTTTTTCATTCGGTTTTTCCAGTTACGGGTCTTTTTTTAAAGCTGATCGTTTTGTGTTCATTTTGTTTAGTTCTTTTTTCGTAACAGATTTAATGTTTAGTGTAGAGCTTAGAAAGAATTCGCAGTGTGAGATAGGCAAGAAGTTAGGCATGTAGCAACATCAGCACGGCAAAGGGCACTCCTTTAAAGGCAAGGAAGGGCAAAAATATTTTAAGTCAAGTGATAGCGATTGCTGTATGAGTTGTACGATTTTTGAATCAAGCACGGGCAACGCCGGGTCATGCTGCTAGTCAGATATATACATCTTTCGACACAGAGATATATAGCAAAGATCTTTCAACGCACTAATTAGCATTAATGTTTTTCGTGTATCGCCTTGTTATAATTAAATCTTATTAAACTATATATTGCCGTTTGTTGTTCGTTATAGATGTTTGTTTCTCCGAATCCGTGTATTTTACAGTGTAAGAGAAACCGTCAACTGCGGAGGGGAAAACATTGGTCATATCGTTTAACAATAAGTTATTTTTCTATTTTATCTTTTCATTTAAACTTTCGTGTTCCGGCAATTGGTCCTTAAAAATGCAGATAGAATCAGTATCCATAACAGTGCCTAAAGATTATTTCAAATTTTGCATAAGGCTTCCTAACATTTTTACTTTTATTATTTAACGTTTAATTAAATATGGCGTTCAAACAAAACGGGATCGAATTGTTACTTTGAAAATGGCTGCTATGAAGAATACTGAGGTTGGTTAGTTGATTTTGTTTAGCTGTATAGTAGCCTCTATGGGTTGTTTAAATGCCGAAATCTAAATATTTCGAACACAATTATATGGCTTCCACTGAATATATTTTAAACGCAATTCTATGCCGTCAACAACAGATAAAATGTGTTGCTGGTCATTATGCTTTAGAAATGTATTGTTTGTCACTTTAATTTAAATAAGTATTGTCGGTAATTCTTACTATAAAAAATTATTGTGGGTAATTTTAATATAAATAGTTATTGTTGGTAACTTTTATATAAAAAAAACGAATCGCTGGTGTGATAGTATTTGTCGTTTCCGTGGTAAAACGGAGGAGGGTGTTGTTAAAACAAAATAAGTTATTATGTGATGAGAGACATGGAGACAAGAAGAACTAATGCCAAAAACCCCTGGGAGAAAATGAAAGTTTAAATTCATATATAAAGAGCTTGAATTGAAAGGTTTGAACAATGGAAAAGTGGCCCAGACTTGAGTGTCAATGATTGATTGACGCATAGCTGCAAAGCGAAAAAAATCATTTACGCTAAACAACAGACTTGAAGTTGATACGAGGCAGGAGGGGAGTGGATACGTCACCTACTCTCACTTAAAAGTTTGGTGAAGAGGGAATTCCCCAAAGTTATAACGTAAACCGGAGGGGATTCACCGAAATGTCCCTCGCTCCCTACCTCACCGTTACTCCGATGTCAGTTTTGGACAAATGTCCATAAATACGAATGCGCGAAGACGAGAAATAGACGGGCCGGAGATGAGACAAAAGAGAGGCCACGTGATTGCCTGTCCTAGAGAAGCTCCCATTTCAGCCTTGTGTCGAAATTTACCAAAACAGCAAACCAGATTTGTGCAAGGTCGGCGATAGTATCACTTCCGATTTAGATGCGTGCTGGTCTGATAACTAATTGCATGCGAACTCTGATAGAAACCAATTAATGTCTGGAGACTCTTATAAAAACAGTATTTACTTTTTGTGTTATTTTCCCCCTGTACGTCATCGTTCTGCTTGGACCAGACCAACACGAAAATATCTGCAACGATTCGATCTTGGCTGCCTTATGATCTAAAACATCACAACGTGGGTAAGTTTAGCTCTGGATTGAAGCAGTCACTTCAGCGACCAGCCGCGGTATTGGAAGTCTTGTACGAACGACGTGGCGTGTGCACGCTTACACTCGTATTTTTTACGATAAAACTGTATTATTATACTTTTCTAGTGTATTTTTTGGTGGTTCACTGCTCATAGTTGGGACACTAACAGACACTACCACCTCGAACACTGAATGTTTACAGGAAGACAGTTTTTAATGTGTGGAAAATGTTTCAAAAGCAACAGACAAATTTATAAAATCAAATTCCAGGAATAAACCATTCAGTTCGCATTAGGGGAGTAACTGAATCAGTCAAGACTGAAGAAAAAATCACAAAGAAGCCTGAGGATGATGCCAAAAAGAGCTGGATATTTGAAATAGGTCGCTAAGGAGAAGTTATGAAAGAGGGTTTAAGATTAAAGCCATACCAGATTCAACGACGGTAGCTGCTCTCAGTTACCTACAATCAAAATTGGCTTCGAAAAGGGAAGTAAATTTTGAAGGACATCTAACGTGCCTCGGAAAAAATCTTTGTTTCTCTGGAGGAGAATGTTTTCACTGTGTTGGTTGAGGTCAACTACCAAAACAATAGGTTTTACGTCACTTTACTCGGATACATTCCCGAAGGTGCGAGAACACATTTCCAACGATTGAAACCAACTGTTGTCGTGGGTTGAGCTGCTGTTGCTTCTGCTCATTCGAAATCGACCTTGGTATTCATTTAAGAAGTGAAGGTGAAGAGCAGATTGTACCATCGAATTTGGAAGAGAGACGTGTTGCGCTGGTTGGCAGCCACAGGCAGAAGTTGCTCTTTCTTCACTAAAAACCAAACTTCTGCGCACACGGTCAATTTGAAGCAGAACTAATGAAAAAAAAAAATCCATTTCCGTGGATATTTTGACACTTCAATTTGACCTCTCTTAAACTCTGGTATTAAGCTAATGCGACTATATTGAAGAACGAGCTATTATATATCACATACACGAGTATGTCAGACTTGAAAAAATCTCATGACGTTCTGGATCAAGCTGAACGAAGAGGTGGTGAAGAATTCATGTACTTTAGTTGAGAAGAGATAATGGGTAAATGCATATGTCGCCCAACCGTGCAAGAAAAATAACTGTGATCCGCTGATAGATCCCACCTCCTAAATACGTACATTCTACTTGATGATGAATTTTGTAAAATATTCTTACAATTATGTGAATAAGTATGTGCATCCATAGATAGATAGATAGATAGATGGATAGATAGACAGATAGATAGAAAATGAAGGCATTAAGATATATATATATATATATATATGTATGTACACACACACACAGACGCACACACATATATATATAGAGATAGATAGATAGATAGATAGATAGCTAATGAAGAGACTAAGATAAATAGATAGACAGATTAATGAAGTGACTAAGATAGATAATGAAGGCTTTAGATAGATAAATAGATAATGAATACACTCGATGAATAGATAGATAACGAAGAGACTAAGGTCCATATATATATATATATATATATATATATATATATATATATATATATATATATATACATAGATAGATAATGAAGACACTCAGATACATAAAGAGATTAATAGATAATGAAGAAATATAGATAGATAGATAGATAGATAGATAGATAGATAGATAGATAATGGAAGCCCTAAGATAGATACATACATAATGAAGAGACTAAGATAGAAATATAGATAATAAAGATACTATGATAGATAGATAGATAGATAGATAGATAGATAGATAGATAGATAGATAGATAGATAGATAGATAGATGGAAGTAAACGTAAACTGCTGGATGTCTAAAAATATAGAGTGTGAGATGAATGAAGCCTAAACTCTTCGTAATAATACTAAATGAAATCTTCCGATTTGTTTATTCTGAACAGGAAGGTGATCTGCTTTCCCTAGCAGGGTAAATATTTATATATCTGTTTGACATTTTCTCATACCTACAAGATCCCTAAGACCTCTCCGCTCATTGTACCTATGCATAATTCGTTCAGCTCGCCCACTTACAACTCTTGTACTAACTGCATCAATAATGGAAAGGAGCACAGAATAATATGTCACAAAATGGCATTCACCGTATATACACTCGTGTACATACGAGAGTAGAGGTCTGTTTTAATGTCATTGTGCGATACGCAGTGTAATAATATGAGGCCTCTCCACACTTTATTTTGGAACCTGGGCACGTATTGATCTATAAGAAATCAATTACTCTCAACCAGCCATATTACCTGTATGTTTATGCTTGAGTAAATTGAAACACAAATTAAAGGCGTTGCAATTTCATATTTCGGCAGTGCTTGTTTGCTTACATTTATCAAGATGCAAGTTGCAGATATTTCCCATATCAGCAAATCCATGGTATCTCTATTATCAAGAACGTGTAAACAGGAATACGTTTGCCAACTTACAAATGACATAAAAGTATCTGATGTAAATTCTTATCGGTCTGAATCCCTAAGGATCAGCCAAGTTGTTACCGTCTAGTAAACAAATGATTTTCACAAGAGACTAGATTAGTTGAATTTGCTCGGAATAAACTTTGAGATCGTTGTTTTCACGGGGAAATCGATGATACTGTGTAATAGCGACTACATCATTCAAAGCAAACGGAAAGAAAGAGAAGAAAGGAAAGACGAAGAATAACGACTGAGAAGATATTAAACTTCCGGGCAGTGAGAACAGGGTGTTTAAAGGACATTTTCCTCTGACAAATAGATTGGGATTTAAGCAACTCCCGTTACAGTCCCCGAGGCTTCAAGGCTGTATTTATGTGTGTGGAACAAAGCAATTTAATTTGTGGTTCATCTAACAATGCCTGGGTCATTCTAGGGAGAGGTTGTTCCTCCAGTATTACGGGACGCCCGAGGCATCCGAGCAGCTAACTAATCTGTAAGACAATTCGATTATTCGACGAATAAGTGTTGTTGATTGGACAGACTTAGCAGCCGCAGAGAGAATTCGATATATGCTCACGGAGTTGGTAAAATCAGTTAGAAGTTAGATCCAATATTTTCCAAAGTTTGGAGAAGTGCGGTCGTATGATCACGTGACCAGAGACAGCTTATACATAGAGAACTAGAATCAGAAAAAAAAAGTTCCATGAGACACGTGAATTGATTTCATGCAGATGAGGTATGGAAAAAAGTCATTATGTCTCGAGTGAAAGGTAAGCAAATCACAATATTAGGGTGCATCAAAAGTATTTTCATTTTTGAGAGAACATTCCTGCAAAGCTTTTTCAAGTATATGTTGAAAGGCAATTGATGTGTCTAATATATTATTAACTGGACGATTTACCCGCGCCTTGCTGCGTGTGACACACTTTTTTAAGAAAATTGTGATTGATTTTAAATCATTGTTATAATTTGTTGAGAAAAATTATGGATTTCAGTATTACTCAATGATCTTGCGAAGTGACCTCCATCTTCTGGATTTTTCCTTCTATATTTTGGATAGGAGTTATTCCCTTGTTTAAATTGAAATTTAATTTAAATCAAAGGGAAAACACATTTTAAGTAGGGAGTACATAAGCAGCTTGATCTGCTTGATATGTATTTGATGCAATACTTCAGTGAATGAATTGTTGAGCAGATTTCAACATTGATATGACAGCTGGATTGTTGCAACAAGTATGTATTGTAAGGCACTATCCACTGATTGGTGATTTCTTGCTCAACTTAACATCAATATGGTCTCATTTTGATCTTGCCGATGTGTCCTCCATCTTCTCGCTTTCTCCTATATTTTAGTTAAATTTTGATTTTGTTCAAATTTATATTTAATTTAAATCAAAGGGAAAACATTTTCGGCGGAGTTTGGTGCCCCATCCCAGACACTCTTTCCTGAAAAGGAAATATATTTATCCAAGTGCCCTGGGTAAAATAGTTTCAGAATATATACATATATAGTTAACTGGGTCTATCTAGGAGGCGTTCGATAACAAAAAAATAAACAGACAGAGGGCAAGCTTTATATATATAGTTTACGATATGATGATATCGAGCAAAGATAATAGTTGTTTCTGTTTGACAATCATATGCTATCATACATTCGACGCTGTTTAGACTATTTTACTTGAAATGAATTAAATCGGGGAAATTATCCGGGATTCAGTTTAAGAGGACTGAGGTCATATAGCCTTCAAAATTTATATGATGAGAAATACATTGAATGTACTTGTAAGCGCCTGTAATATATATATATATATATAAGTGACATATTTTTTATATTTTTACTTATCTCTCTCTCACTCTCTCTCTATATATATATCTATATATATCTATATCTATATATATATATGTATGTATGTATATATATATATATATATATTTTTATATATATATATACATATATATATTGGTCATGAGTAAACATAAAGGTTAATAGTAAAATATACTTATAAATAATCGCACATTGATTCGTAGCATCAGTACGAGTGTGTTAGGAATAGTCATTGGAAAAGGAGGATGCAATATATATATATATATATATATATATATATATATATATATATATATATATATATATATATGAAGTTCGATATTTATCTGCGGTTAAATATAAGTTTTGTAATTTCTCACTTGTCAGGACAATTCTTATCGAAATTCAATAATTATTACTCTAGCCAACGACTGAGTAAATTATGCCAGAATATTTGTCCACCTTCAAAAACTTTAGATTATATAATTTTAAGTATATCAAATAAGTCATATTATTATTTTATTTTATTGCACAAACACACCAGCACTCATATATGTATACAGGGTGGAGCAAACATAGGTATATAGTAATCAAAAGCAAAACGAAACTCCTGCCCAGAAAGTATTAAATGAATCCTAGAACCACTACTATAATACTGACACTACTACTATATTACTTATCGTATACCTAATTTTGCGATGCTCATATATATATATATATATATATATATATATATATATATTTAGTTCACGAAAAACTAGGTAATCCGTATGGGCAGACCCAAGGAGGATAAAATCCAGAGAGCTCAATGTAAATCAGATCTAATAATTTAAGTTAACCGATTTAATGTGTCAATGTCTGGATTTCCTCAAACAATTTAAATTTGAGACAATAGAAATTTTACATCTAACTCAATCATGTCTCTCTCCCCCCTCGCTTCCTCACATCGTTAATTTACATATACTTATTACTGCCCGTCAAAAATGTGTAAATTTCTTTTCATTTTTCGTTTCAACCTTTGGAAGTAAAGTTTGATGATCCGCGGCCCTCTAAAAAGGCTGTGGTGAAATAATTTATTATATGGAACCTTAAAGTGGTCTGTTTTTATTTTTAGTTAATATATATATATATATATATATATATATATATATATATATATATATATATATATATATATATGTATATATATATATATATATATATATATATATAGAGAGAGAGAGAGAGAGAGAGAGAGATTTATAAGTATAACATTGGTGTAAAGGAATAAATTCCAATAACGAAAAATACTATTCTTAAAATAATGCGCAAAAAAAAAGGTAGAGCAAATTTAATGTATTCGAAAATTATAACATAAATACGTTATAATATAACTGCAGAAATAGCCTTAACATATTTCTATTATAAAAAACACCAGAAGTGTTAAAATAAAATGGCAATTTTTGTAGTGATTTGATGACATATTTATATTATAATTTTCGAATGAATTATATATATATATATATATATATGTATGTATATATATATAGAGAGAGAGAGAGTGAGAGAGAGAGAGAAATAGAGAGAAAGAGAGAGAATGAGGGAGAGATACACATATATGTATGTATGTATGTATATGTAATAGAATTTTGGGAATTTAAGCAAATCCTTATAGTAATTACACGAGTGTAAAAGAACTTTCAACAAAATGAACAGGACGACCGTTTTATCCTATTATGCGAATCATCAGTGGCGCGCATCCACTACTGGAATCCGAAACCGAACCGTTTATATACAACGCAAGCGTCATACCAACTGCACCAACGGGCCTCGGTAACGATGAAGTAACTGAATAGACTCAAAATTTCTGTGGTAATACTCATCGAAGTATTCATAAACCAACGGATTTCTTTCTACCTAATCTTCTTATATATATATATATATATATATATATATATATATATATATATATATATATATATATATATATATATATATATATATATATATATATATATATATATATGTCGTCACCTCCAAAAGTATTGGAACGGTAAGGCCAGTTCCTCAGTATTTGTTGTTCACTGAATACATTTAGGTTTAAGATAAAAAGATGAATATGAGACAAGATTTCACAATATCAGCTCATCATTTTTTGGTATTTGCACTTAGATGCGTTAAACAGCTTGGGACATCCCACCATTTTAATCAGTAAAGAGCCAGGTAGTCTTTGAGTAAATAACATTTAATATTTGGTTACATAACTCTTGCTTGCAATAACTGCATCAACCCTGCAACCAACTGACATCACCAAACTGTTGCATTCTTCATTTGTGATACTTTTCCAGACATTTAATGCATCCTTATTTATTTCTTGTTTTTTTGCAGGGGGGCCGGGGTTAATTCCTTTCGTCTATTCCTGCATACTCTATTGGGTTATGGTACGGATTTATCTGTAAATTGACATCATGAGCTATATCCTCAATAAATATGGATGAGCTTGTCTCAAAAGCAGCCATACAAGCCCAAGCCAAGACACTGGCCCCTACCATGTTTCATTCATGAGATTCTAAACTTTAATGCTTCATAGATGACATTTTGGATCATAAGCTGGAAGGTCCTTTCATTCTCCACCCTTTGGCCTTTCCATTACTTTGGTATAGATGGATTTTGATCTCACCAGTCCATAAAACCTTTTCCAGAACTTATCTCTGTGCTTCTTTGCAAATTCCAATCTGGCCTTCCTATTCGTACTGCAGATGAGTGGTTTGCATCTTGTGGTATGACCCATGTATTTCTGCTCTCGAAGTCTCCGAAAGGTGGATTGTGAAACCTTCACCTCTACCCTGTGTTGGTTGTTGGTGATGTCACTAACTGTTGTTCTGCGGTATTTTCTCACAACTCACACAATGTTTCTGTCATCAACTGCTGTTGTTTTCCTTGGCCAACCTGTTCTATGTCTCTTGCCGGGTACATCAGTAGTTTCTTTATTTTTCAGGAGATTCCAAATTATTGTGTGGCTTATGCTCAATATTTTCCAATGTATCTGATAGCGTTTCTTTCTTTTCTCATATTCAAAATGGCTTGCTCTCTTCATGTTGGTTTATCCTTTTTAACAAGAAATGCAGCATTTCCTGGTGAACCTCAAGTCTAAATCCAGGAAAAGTCATTCAAAGCTATTTAATGTTTAAACAATCAATAATAATAATAATAATAATAATAATAATAATAATAATAAAATAAAGATGGTAAACATGAAAACACACACACACACACACACACACACACACACACACACACACACACACACACACATATATATATATATATATATATATATATATATATATATATATATATATATATATATATATATATATATACGGTTATCAGTGATATTCAGCAGTAACATTAGTATCAAATGCAATTTTGAAACATTGTATAAACTGGAACTCAAAGCCAGTACGTAGAGAATTCGAAATATAGAAAGAAATGAAAAAAATATCTAACCATAACATCGAAAGAATTTTGTATGTTTTCAGAGAAGGTAAATTGTTTTCTGAAATTTAGCTCAGCTGTAGAGTATTATTTTAGTTGTGATAACAAACGTCGAAGTCAATGATTTCTTGTGGGGATTATTAAATGTTTATTATTCTATTCTTAAATTGTGAAGAATCCCTATGAAATTTCCATTAATTAGAATCGAAAAGAGTGGGATGATGGGCTGCTATACAAAAGTATCTATTTATAAATGATAATGAATTTTGTTCAATTCTGTCAGAAATAAAAAAAATCTCGAGGAAACCGAGATGTTGTTCTAGCGACGAATGTCAAGAAAAGGCAGAAAACGTACAGGAACAAGTGAAAATATTCTAAGCAGAATACGAACTACAAACAACTACTGATACCGGACAGAAAATGACAGCTTAATTCGGGTGGATACAAGGACAGAAAATGTCAGCTTAATTCACAGAAGTTTATAAAATATACCCAACAGCTTTAGCAACTGATGGGAAGCTTAGAGTTAGGACAATTAAAAGATCAAACAACAGAGAAAGAGAGCCAGCTTGGAAGGCAAAACTGATACAATAAATAATGGTAATCAGATGTAAGATGTCGATACTGGATAAACTCACTAGAAAGCCAAATGTTTTTACACGCAAATACAGGAAGAACAAGAGGAAATACAAAATTAAATCACTAAAGGAAATTTTATAAATCCAGGAAATGCTAAAACAGAATTGGCTGTTAAAGGCACAAAGAACAAAAAGATACGAAACACATTGTAGGTACTATCGCCAAAATGAAATATTCCAAACAGACCACAAGAACTTGTACAATGAAATTGGAAAAGCAGCTATTCACGTCGAAAAGTCACCATCTATTAACACAGTGCAGAAATTTTGGGAGAATATTTGGGGTATCACCCAAAAATATAACCCCGATGCAGAATGGATCCAACATGAAGACGAACGAATAAACCTCTACAAGAGTGGGTAAATATAACCACGAATAATATCAGGCAACGAAAACCCCAAAATGAAAATCCCCGGGAATCCCAATGAAATTGGTAATGAATGATGGTCAATTTTGTCAGAAATAAATAAATATCGAGGCAACCGGGATGTTGTTTCAGCGACGAATGTCAAGAAAAGCCAGGAAAAGTACAGGAAAAAGTGAAAATATTCTAAGGAGAATACGAACTACAAAAAACTACGGATAGCGGTCAGAAAATGACAGCCTAATTCGGCAGCATACAATGACAGAAAATATCAGCTTACTCTGGAGTATGTAGAGAAAGAAATGCTTAGAAAATTTAACAGAAATCAAAGGCCAGAGAAACATTTCAAGAAACTTACTTGATGTGTTCTAAGTGAGAAACTGTTGATGTAACCAACACAAATAGGGAACAGAGAAGAAGATAGATACATGAATGAAAAAAAAAAAGAAATAACTAAAAACATCCGAACAGGATGAGATAAATTGTCCAGTGCCTTAAGTTTTTAGTTCAAATAAAAAAAAAACAAGCGAGTAATAAAGCTGAAACTTAGAGGGCTCAATACGCTAAGTAGAGCAGGGATAAATGAAATAAAATAAACCTGTCACTTTAGGATTTTTTTCATACCTATATAAATAACCGATCCGACGTGCGAATTCCTGATAATAACTGTGACATTACTCTATTTATTGAACAATTTAGTTCATGCCACTTTTACTAAAAAAGCCTACTTCTACAAAAGAATTCTCATATTACTATATTAGTACAAGAACGCACAATTTTAAAATTAAAAAAAATTCAACCTCAGCGTCGTGACTGCACGCTCCAAAAGTATTCATACAGTTAACAATATCACATTTCTAAAAAACACTTCTTTCGGATTACACGTTATCTTTCTATGTCCTGTTATTGGATGTAAAAACTTACCTATTTCCCTACCCGAGGATGAACGTATGAAACGATTGAAAGGTAAGCTAGTAGTAAAAAAAGACCTGACAAAACCGGAATTTATTAGGTTGGTGCAAAAATAATGTCGTTTTTTGACGTTCAACTTATGTGAGAAAAACGACATTATTTTTGCACCAACCTAATATAAACAAGGATCATACCATTCATTAACGGATTCGAGGTTAATGTATTTTATTATTAAAAATTGTTTGCGAGAGCGATTATTGCCATATCATTAACTTCATTATCTGCTTTTCGTATGAATGATTCGCGTAATATAAATTGAACCCGCACCACATAATTGATATATATATATATACATATATATATATATATATATATATGTATATATATATATATATATATATATACATATATATATATATATATATATATATATATATATATATATATATATATACATATATATATATATATATATGTATATATATATATATGTATAGGTAAAGAGATAATGAAGAAACTAAGATAGTAGATAATGTATAGACTAAGATAGATAGATAGATCGATAGATAGATAGATAGATAGATAGATAGATAGATAGATAGATAGAAGAAGAACGTGTCCTCTTTGCAATAGTGTCCTTGTACCTCAGTTTCGGGCTGTCTAATTGTTTGTTGCTGTGTTCTAATTCACTGAAGGAGATTCCTTTGGAAATTCTTGAGTCTTCCATCCGACATACGTGCCCCACCCAACGTATCTGTGCCTTGATGATCTAGCTTTCTATGCTGGGTACACCATATCGTTCTAGCACTTCGACATTGGAGACTTTAACCTGTCATTTAAATTTAATTAAAAATATAGACGTTAACATATTTTGTGGGTGCCAGTTTTCATGATGCAAGTTAATAGGCGCAATGTAATCTTCTTATTTAGAAATATATAAATATATATTTATTGGCTGCAAAAGCATATATTTCACAAGCAACATACCATATATCTGAATAAATTATCATTTTATTACTTTAAATGCTATATTTCACAAGCAACATACCATATATCTGAATAAATTATCATTTTATTACTTTAAATGCTAATACGGACTCGTTGACATTTAAAAAGTTTCAGCAGTTTTTAACCTACTTTCATTTTAACTTTTTCTTCTGCTTTCACATTAATAAAATCACTCACAGGTAGAACCTGTGAGTGATTTTATTACTTCACACTAAAATAATATTATTTTGATATTATTTTCCAATTTGTTACTGATAGAATAAAGTTTTCATTTGAATTCGAAAATTTATAGACATTCGATTGATTTGGGCTTTCACCCGACTTATAGAATATGACTTGATTGATTGATTCATTAATTTTCTAAAATTATTTTCAGGTTTTAAATAACCTGCAAGGGGTTGATAAGCATCAATCCATTGCTAGTTATTTAAAAACAGAAAATAAATTTAGATTGTGAGAGTTTTTGGGTGATAATAATGGTTTAGTGATAAAATTCTTACCAATTAACCCATAGCAGAGGGGAAGGGAGAAGAGATGGATTCATGCCTTTCACATGGTTATTTACATCTAAGTGATTAGGATTCCAGGCTTTCAACCAGGTGGTCCGGGTTCGATTCCCGGCATGGGAACTAAATTTTATGCCGAGCTTGCTCGACATGATGATGAAGAATGTAATGAAACTGAATATAAACATTACCTACGATTAATAATTCCGAGCTATTTTTTATTACACTACCAATCTTACAGCAACTGGTAGCGGTCACCCATCTGGGTACTGACCAGACACGACGTTAATTAACTTCGGCGATCGTACGTGAACCGGTGCTACAACGTGATATGACTGTAAGCCTTTGTAGAATAGGAAGGAAACTTGTTTTCAGTTAATATTCTCTATGGTACCAGGATTAGATTTTTGTACTGTTCAGATTTGTCTTTCCCAATAAATATCAGCATTCATATAATCGCTACCTATAATTACAGCAGTGAAAAATGACCCACTCCTCACTATTATGTTCTATGTCATTTTGTTGAGTATTTCCTGATAGGACCAAAACTATAGCTAAAAATGTCAGCTCTATCCGATGAAGCTCTACATATATTATTGTTATGGTCCAGGTTCCTTGTACCACGGTGATGGTCCAAGGTAGAACCAATGAAGAATAACTCGAACACAGGTATGGAATAACACAGATATATTACAAATAGAATATGTACAAAAGAAGTAGAAGTGTTAGTAATAACAATCAAGTTAGGTTAGAGAGAACTATGTTGTCTCGACCAGTGTCACTATTCCAACGTCTTACAGTAATCGTCTGACGCGACTCTGCTCTGACTGACTCACACAATGTTCAGCAACACGCCCAAGTGTCGAATGTGGTACAAAGCCGGTTTAATGTGGGCTCACCGATCCCGTAGGCTCGGCCAAAACATGCCCGTAGAACCCGTATAAACGGGATCCGGTTGGTCAACCTCCCCGAACGAGGCTCTGCCCTTCGGCGGAGCCTCGTCCGGGTTTCTCCATGCCCAGAGGCAGAGAGTCCGACCGTCTAGCCGAGTCTTCCAAAAAGGACTGACTCACACGATGTTCATTAACACGCCAACGTGTGTAAAATGTGGCACAAGGCCGGTTTAATGTGGGCTCACCGAGCCCGTAGGCTCGGCCAAAAAATGCCCGTAGAACCCGTATAAACGGGATCGGGTTGGACAAGCTCCCCGAACGAGGCTCTGTCCTTCGGCGGAGCCTCGTCCGGGTTTCTCCATGCCCAGAGGCAGAGAGTTCCCCTCTGCCTAGATGCAGAGAGTTCGACAGTCTAGCTGAGTCGTCCAAAAAGGACTGAACTCACACGATGTTCATTAACACGCCTACGTGTGTCAAATGTGACACAACACCGGTTTAATGTGTGCTTTCCGAGCCCGTAGGCTGGGGCAAATTTGCCCGTAGAACCCGTATAAACGGGATCGGGTTGGTCAACCTCCCTGAACGAGGCTCTACCATTCGGCCGAGCCTCGTCTGGGTTCCACCCTGCCCAGAGGCAGAGAGTTCCCCTCCGCCCAGAGGCAGAGAGTTCCCCTCCGCCCAGAGGCAGAGAGTTCCCCTCCGCCCAGAGGCAGAGAGTTCGACCGGCTAGCTGAGTCGTCCAAAAAAGACTGAACTCGCACTAATGCTTCCTCTTGGGGCGCAGTATTTATGGTATACGGGATAGTCCATTACTATTATGGTTAAGATCCCATAACAATTACTAAATAATTGTACTGGCAAATCCGTTTTCGTATACTTCCTCGTTCAAATTACATGTTGGTCTTTGTGAAGATTAATTAATGTCGTAGTTTGGTTGCTTTTCAATATTTATCTAAAGTTCTTAATATCTGGACGTGGTTATTTGCGTATATATTTGTAATAGCAGCTTCTTAAAATGTGTATTCTCGCTGTTTCTCTAAGTTTCTTGCTTATCACGCTTTTACGTTTCCTTAAATCTATTTAATGACAATCCTAGGGCTAGTTTTATTTCTTATTTTTATCTTTCTAACGCTTTTCATTTCCCAACACAGAACATTCTCATCCAGACTTAGACTTTGTGGAGGCAAGGAGAGAAGGAACAAAGAAGTGCTAAAATGTACAAAATGAGATATCCTTTGATATGAACAGCAGAACGAGAAAAGTTTACCTCGTATACTAAATAAAAAAATTAACTTCGGTATTTCATGTCTGGATCAAAAGACACCTGTAGTCGGCCGGAGAGCACATCGGCCGAAATTTTGCTATAATAGCGTGATATATGACTATATTATTCCGAATATAAATACTTATAACTTTATATTCCAGAATTTCAATGCCATTAATTTTTTCATTTTTTTTTATTACAATTTTCCAGCCATTGTAACATGTCTTCTTCAGATGACTTTAAAATATGAAATATTTGGAAATATGATAAGCTTCACACACCTTCTCTGTGTTTATCGCAATCAGAACAGACAAAAGTGAAGTTTATATTCCCTTAGAAAAAAGTTCGACATTCAAGAATTTGACAGATAACTGAGCAATTCCGGGGAATATGGCGACTCCTGATCAAAACCAATAGGGAATTAGAAGGAAAAAAAATTCTGATTGACTTTTTAAAATTCAAAAATAATTTTGATTCTTTTTGGTTAATTTATATACAGTCGAATGTATTGCAATCATCAACACACAACTATCATTCGTAATTTTTCAAAGTGCAAGAGACCACGATCACTTTTAAACACATAAATCTTTTGCTTGTTTTTTCCTCTTATTTATATTCCCAAAGGAAAGATAATGATCTTCAGTGATGTGATCTCTTCTCTGGTTTTATGAGTCAAACAAACTCCAAATTGTTTTTGTTTTGGTTGTCAAACGAACAGGCAATTTAAAAAAAATAAATATCTTGCATCTCTTTCAGAAATAACAGTAAAGATGAAATCAAACAGAAATTGAAGATTGTTATCTCTTCGATATTTGAATTGATGATGTGGATTCTGCATCAGTGTCTCACAGATATTCGCTAAATCCAAACAATAAACAATCGATTCTTTTGTCTTTTATATCAAACGAAACTGCAATGAACGCAGTGTGATAACTGCGAACGTTGAACCAAAGTAAATCTTGTAAAATGATAAACTTTGGTTTACAACACTCTTTGAAGTTAATCCTCGGTATTTTGTTAGGCGACTGCTTCAATTAACCCCATAAGTAATGATGTTTTTTTCAACAGAAGTGTGAAGGCATTGAAGAGAAGATGAAGAATGGAGCTTCATAAAATGTTAATTAGTATCGATGAAAAGTAGCCATAGACGTGCAAAAAATGAAAAAAAAAATGAAGACATCGAGCGAAATCATCATATATTTGCTTTTTATTAAAATTCTACCTATGGACATTTTTAGATCATTAGTACACATATATGTTGATGAGATCACAGTTTACGAATGTACCTCCAATAATCAATATGTTCAAACCCTGATTGCCAATCTCGTCGCTGACATAGCTCTAACAGCACGATGGAGAAAAACTAAATGTAACTTTCAATACATCGACAAACAAACTAGTATAGTATCTTCATAAGAGCCAGATTACGCCCAAAATGGAGTACTATTGCCATTTTTGGAAGGGAGTTGCCCAGTCCTCACCTTCCAGTGTTGATAAAGTTCAAAAGCATCTTCAAGTCCTTGTGGGAGAATAATTATTTTCCACGTTCCAACCTCTCTCTCTCTCACAGGCGAGATGTGGCGAGCCTCTCACTGCTCTATGGCTACTACCACGGAAGGTGTTCGGACGAACTACAGTCATTAGTTCTTCCTCTTGTCTAGTAGCAAATCACCCACATTCCCTCCGTATTTCACCGAGAGAAGTAAGTTGCACTGAAACAGCTTCTTGATGCGAACCACTGCCCAGTACAACATACTCCTAAGTACAACATACTCATAAGTCTAGAGTTAAAACTTATCTTCCATTCCGATCCATATAAGCTACCCTTTAACATAAGCCTCAACCACGAGTAGACCTGGGCCTTGTACAGGGTGAATTATCCTAAAAAAAAAAGAAAAGATTCTTTGATGGAACCCTGCGCCTTCTTTTGTCACCTTGAACGGTTGCATTCTAAATGGGCTTCTATGCTTTGAATACCTATTGCAACTCAGCTTCATTCCAGACTTTAAGTTGAGCATACAGACGATACATCGCTAAAGATGCTGGAGAAGATGATCGGCTCCTTCTACTGTTTCAGAACATAGTTGATTCTTTCATTGATTCTTTATGTTTACAAGAGTTAAATTAGATAAATACTGTCTACCTCATCTCCAATTTCCAACCTTGATAGAGTTCAAAATCTTTTAAACGGTCTTGTAGGGAATAACTTATTTTCCACTCTGCAGCTTCGTTCTCACAGATCCAACGTTGGATGTCTATTGTTACCCCATCGCTACTGATATGGTAAATATTCTCATGAGATTCCTTATTCGGCTCCACCAGTTCAGACATTTGAAGCTAGGAACTCGCCATGCTACATCTACAGATTCAAATCATCCACATTTTCTCCGTATTTCATTTGCAAGAAAAAGATAGAAAGAGATTCTTTCCTGAAAACTTCAGTGTTAACCTCTTCAAGTGAAGAGTCAATCTCTATCTATCCTCCTTATCATCAGAATCATCAATTCCTTCTACAATTTTACAACGTTCATATCACAGACTTTGTTTACCATGACTAAAACTTGAGTCTTTTAATTGGTGAAACTTAGAAAGTGTTATGGGATCTTAACTATAACGACAGCGTGAACGCTTCCTGACACTATGAATACTACACCTCTCAAGAGAGAGGGACGAAACGGAATCGAGTCGCGCCAATAGTAGTTCACTCCAAACCAGACTGACAGTCATACTAACACCTTCCACATCTTGTATTATTATTTCGTGTAATATATCTTTGTTATTTCTCTTGTGTTCGTGTTGTTCTTCCTTGGTCCTAACCTTGGACCATAACCGTGGCGACGAGGATATTGAAGAAACGAAGTTCTACACGGAGAAACTAAAAAAATAAATCATTTTTGATATCGGTTGTCCATAACAGAGGTGACGGAGGTATTGAGCAAAGAAAACAAGTTCTACGCGAAAAGAAAAAAAAGACAAAAAAAGATAATTTTATTGGACACCACCCTTAACAGTGGTAACGAAAACACGAGTTTTTCCTGTCAGTCAAAACAGAATCGAATTCTAAGCAGGAAAATGTTTTCCTACTAAGGTTCCAGAACAACAGGCGACAAAGACCTGAAGTCTACACTGAGAAAAAAGGAACAATAGTTACACAAAATTACGGTGTAAACATGGAAGAATTTAAGGCAACCATATTGGAACTAATGAAAATGCAATTCCAGCAGCAACAAAAAAATGAGGAAAGACAGACTAGGCTCGAAGAAAAAAAATTAGAAATTCAACTGAAAAATGAAGAAAAACTATTGGAAATTCAACAGAAAAACGAAGAGAAGCAACTCGAACTACAAGAATTACTACTACGGGCAGTAACAAATAAAGGACAACATTCTGGAAATGAAGCGGCATTCTCGCAAAATGCTATATGAAGCTCTATCAAAGACTTCACTTATGCACCGGACGAAGACAGAACCTTCGCGTCTTACTTCAGAAGATATGAAGATTCATATGAGTTTGATTGCGGGAAATGGTCAGACGCTAAAAAAGTACGACTATTACTGAGGAAACTAGGGTCAAGCGAATACACTAAATTCGTAGACTACATCCTACCGAGGAAAACGAATGAGTTGACTTTCAAGGAAGCCGTGAAACTTTTAACGGATTTATGTAGTGCGGACACTTCACTATTCTACAAAAGATGGAAATGTTTAAATTTAACAAAAAAGGATCGCGAAGACTATATAACATTTGCTTCAATATTAAACAAACACTGTGATGACTTTAAGTTATCTGATCTCAGCCCGGACAATTTTAAATGTTTGATATTCGTCCAAGGCCTGGTTTCGACTAAGGAAGCGGAGATCAGACGGAGAATTCTAACAAAATTTGAGAGTGAACCACAATTTTCGCTACAAAAATTGGCTGATGACTGTCAAAGATGTATAAGCGTACAAAAGGACTCGAAAGATATCGAAGAGTCTGGCGTCGCTTACATACGAAAAGTACAACGACAAACACGTTTTTCTCCCTCCTAAAAAACAAACCAAACACATTATTTTACTACAAAAAGTCAAATGAAAGCGGAGAAGAAACTACCACCCAGTCCATGCTATTGCTGTGGGACTTTGTATTGGTACAAAGATTGTCCATACCGCTATAAGACTTGTCTGTCGCGCAATAAAGTGGGACATAAAAGTTCTTACTGTAGAACAAAGAAAGAAAGCAGAAATGTAGTAAGAGTCACTAGAACTGACCAAGCGGACGGGATAAATATACGAAAATACGTACAAGTAGAAATGTTAAACAAAAAAATCAAATTACATTTAGATTCTGGATCAGATTTAACCATTATTAACATACAGACGTGGAAGAAATTAAACAAACCGACCATGTTGAGAACAGATATAAATAGACAGGTCTGTAACAGGAAGAAAAATCAAATTTGAGGGGGAAATTATCACAAATATGACATTCAACGGAATGACCAAGAAATTAAAGATGTATGTTCTAAAAAATACGGAAAATTTATTTGGAACTGACTGGATGCAGAAATTTGACCTCTGGGATTTACCGATAAATACGTTCTGCCAAAAAGGGGAAAGGTTATCGACCGATGCAGAGAAATTGAAAGAGAAATTTAGTTTCCCCGGTGTATTTTCAGCCGGCCTCGGGAGTTGTAAAAAAATGTCGGCCACAATCGAACTAAAAGAAAATGTACAACCCATTTTCAAAAAGAAAAGAAATGTACCTTTCGCATCATTAGAAAAAATAGACCAAGAGTTGGATAGACTCGTGGAAACCGGTATATGGACAAAGGTAGAATATAGTCAATGGGCCGCACCTATGGTTTACGTGAAAAAGAAATCGGGTGAGATACGAGTATGCGCTAACATCTCGAGAGATTGAATACAGCGATTAAGATTATCACTATCCTCTCCCTAGTACAGAGGAAATTTTCACAAAGTTGAATGGGGGAAAATGTTTTCAAAGATAGACTTGAGCGAAGCATACCTACAAGTAATCTGTAGATGAGGAAAGCTCGGGGTTGTTGTGCATAAACACACATAAAGGATTATAGAAGTTCCAAAGATTACCATTCGGGATCAAGGTCGCGCCGGCGATATTTCAGCAAATAATGGACACTATGCTAGGCGGACTGGATTTCACGATCGCATACCTTGATGACGTCCTGATAAATAGCAAAAATATTGAACAACACTGGGAACACGTTCAAGAGGTTTTCAGGCAGATACAATATTACGGTTTTAAGGTAAAGGAACATAAATGTGACTTCCTTTTGAAGGAGATAAAATATCTGATCCATATTATTGACGAAGAAGGAAGAAGATCAGACCCAGAAAGGGCCACGGCAATAAAAAAATGTCGGCTCCAAAAAATTTAGCCGAATTACAAAACTTCTTGGGCTTAGTAAATTATTATCAAGAATTTATTCCTAACATGCACAAATTACGCGCGCATCTAAACGAACTGTTGAAGAAGGAAAAAGTTTGAGAATGGACATATGAATGTCAGAAAACTTTCCACAAAATCATTAAGACTCTAACAGCAGATTTATTTTTAGCGCATTATGACCCAAAATTGGAAATAATAGTCGCGAGTGACGCGAGTGCCTATGGTGTTGGGGCATGTATACTTCATAAAATGCCGGATGGGACACTAAAACCCATCATGCATGCATCAAGAACCGTGCTACCAGCCGAACAAAATTACTCGCCAATCAAAAAAGAAACGCTGGGGATGATTTTTGTGGTTACGAGTTTCCACAGATATATTTACGGTATAATTTTCACCTTACAGACGGACCACAAGCCGTTATTGACAATATTTGGATCAAAAAAAGATCTACCTGTCTACACTTCTAATAGATTGCTAAGATGGGGAACTATTTTATTAAACTATAACTTTAAATTGGAGTATCTTCCATCAAACAAAATCGGGCATGTAGATGGTCTTTTTAGACTAATACCAAAGAAAACGGAGCCATTAGAAGATTCCGTAATTGCAGCTCTACGATATGAGGAAGATATTAGAACACATCATTATGTTGTACAATTCGAGATCTCCACGTCATATTACTGGGAATAAGGAACGAAGCAGTGAATAACGAATTTATAAAGGAAACGAAAACGAAAATTGCAGGAAAAGATAAGCATGTATCAGACAGTTTTTCGTTATGTGATAATGTTCTACTATATAATGAAAGAGTACTAACCCCGAAAACGCTACAAAGTCGAATCCTCAAGGATTTTCACATGGGCCACACAGGAAAGAACAGGATGAAATCCTTAATGCGAAGTTATGTGTATTAGCCAAACATGGATCAAGATATTATACATATGGTGGAAAAATGCCAGGGCTGTTCCTTAGCAGCCAAGGCACCTCCGATCATCCATAAGGCATGGCCTAAGACAGATCGACCGTGGTCGAGAATAGATGTATATTTCGCAGGTATATTAGATGGTTTTTACTTCTTGATTGTAGTAGACAGTTACAGCAAATGGCCAGAAGTATTTTGCTGTAGAAAACCTACTTCTGAGACTACAATAAATTGCCTTCACGAGCTGTTTGCTCGTTTCGGTGTGGTTGATTATCTAATCACCGATAATGGGACACAATTTACATCTCCGGATTTTCAAGAATTTTGTGAAACTTTTCAGGTGAAACACATCAAATCCCCGCCATATCACCCAAGATCAAACTGGCAAGCGGAGGGATTTGTAGATACATTAAAAAGAGCACTAAGGAAAGCTTATGACGTACCAACAGAAAAGGATTTACAACAATTCTTGCACGTGCATAGAATTACACCGAACAGTACTACGCCATCGGCATTATCACCGGCGGAAGTGATGTTCGCCCGAAAAATTAGGTCGGTATTCGACAAATTACTGCCAAAACAGACAAAGCAATCACCAACGTCGTTTGTACCAAAAAGAAAATTTAACCCAGGTATAGTTGAAAGTTTTTTTTTAAATGTTCAAAAACAATACATCCTATTGGGAGCCAGGTACAATAGAGAAACGAATCGGGAACGTGATTTACATAATTCAGGGTCCGAAGTTCTCGCATAAAAGGCACTTAAATCAGATCAGAAAGAGGCTGTTAGAGGATTCTAACGGTCTACCTCAGGAAGAGGAGGAAGTGATGGACACAATATTTGACACATTCAAAATGCAAAGGCCTCAAGCAATTTCAGAACCGCGGAAATCAAGCAGAAAAAAGAGAATTTACAGAGCCTTTGATGATTAATCCGGAGAGTAAAAAATATTAAAGACCCCTGCGAGGTAAAAGCTAGGGAGGGGGTGTTATGGGTCCTTACCTATAACTACAGAATGAACTCTTCCTAACACTATGTATACTACGCCTCTCAAGAGAGAAGGACGAATCGAGTCGAGCCGATAGTAGTTCACTCCAAACAAGACTGACAGTTATACTAACACCTTCCACATCTTGTATTATTATTCCGTGTAATATATCTTTGTTATTTCTACTCTTGTGTTCGTGTTGTTCTTCCTTGGTCCTAACGTTGGACCATAACAGTAAGAGAGGAGACTTTACGCATTTTACGTCATTAGCACTTCAAAAGATAAAATAACTGAGATGCTGATTAACGTAAATATTAATTAAATCGCTTTTCTCCGGAACGTGTTATGGTACTGATAGAAATGAGGAGAGGGGAGCTATGCATAATAAGACAGCTCTGATGTGTACTGGTCAATTTGAAACAATTTTAGTTGGTTCAATAAAACTGTTTTAAGGAAAGGTTATACAAGACTTAGCATAATGAGACGGCTCTTATGTGACATGTTCAATTTGAAACAATTTTAGTGGGTTCAATTAAGCTGTTTTAAGAAGAAGTTATACAAGAGTTAGCATGATAAGGCGGCTCTGATGTGGACTAGTCAATTTGAAACAATTCTGAGGATTCAATAAAACTGTTTTAAGGAGGAGTTATACAAGGATTAATATAATAAGTTGGATCTGATGTAAACTGGTCAATGTAAAATAATTTTGGGGGGTTCAATAAAACATTTTTACGATAGTACATAGGAAATACCTTAAACATAAAAGAATATCATAAATTCTCTAAAAATCATTGATGCTACGGGGTATGATCCAATAAAACAGAATGCGTCGAAATTTTAATTCAAGATGGAATAATGGATAGCGGCTCGGATTGAGGAATCGGTGAGCCGAGTTCGAATTCGAATCGAATCCATTACATTCACTTACGTGCTAATGCCCTTGGGAAAGGTATTAATCCTATTCCCCCTGCCAGCTATGGGTAAATGTCAGGACTGACCGGGTTCTCTATCTTTGGATAGCAACTGGTCTACCGCAGAAAGAAATGATAACCTAGTGCGTGAAAAATCTGCCTCGTCAGGCAATTATCGAAAGATGCCTGATCGCCTAAGCATGTATCTTGTAGGACACATAACTGACTTAATGATGAAATATATGAATTGATACCAATAATATTCAAGAATATAAGCAAGAAAATTTTTTTTCTCTCTAATATATGCTATACATTGTTTTCTTTGACGCAATTTCTGTTGCCTTTGACTTTTATCATAATAAAGTGGATCTCAAGCAAGGGTTTAGTTTCCTTCAAGGTAGATGGTTAAGTTGTTATTATGAATGAGGTGTGTGATATAAATACAAGAGCTTGTGCGTAAAAAACACTAAAACAATTAAATAAAGCGGCCGCTTTCTTGCAAATTTAACTACTTGTTGCTTTTGTTTAGCCCCATATCAACACCTCTATGTGTTATTTAGTGCCGAAATTTAAATATTTTGCATGTAATTTTCATTCTATTTTATTTGTTTGGAGATATTAGTGTCTTTAGTCTTAATAATTAACCCAGACAATTGTGGTGGAGAAGAAGTAGATTCATATCGAACCAATCTGGAATTGGAACACTACTCTCCGAATATCAATTCAGTGATGTTATCCATTACACCACCGCAACATCTAAGGTTAGAACAACTGGTATTCCCAAACGGTCACCCATTCATGTACTGACCTAGCTCTTCGGTGATCGTACGGATACCGGTATTTCAACTTGATGTGACCATAAGCCTCTGTCATAGCAACTGGAGTTCATGTGGAAAAAAGAAAAATGATGATTGATCTTTGGCTTAAAGAGATCAAGGTTAAAGTGTTCAAGCCAGCACCAATAAGGAAGTCTTCCTCAATGTAGTAGTTCTTGTGAAAATCACACAGAATGAAACATTCTTCTTACATTTAAAATAGGGAGGCAATTGAGATGATTCAACTCCGTGGATGCAGCATGGCGTTTAAACTTGCGGAATTAAAGAACGGAGCTAATTTGAACAGTTGCCATGGAAATAGCGGTAGAATACCAACTGGTGGAGATGTAGAGTGGGGAGCTGCGAGTCTTGGTGTAGAGATGGGCTGAAGGATTGTAGAATTCTCGCTGGCAGACGAGAAGATCACTTCCGTTATTCTGATATGAAGAAAAGATAGAAGTAACAACGAAATTATACTAAGTGTCACATACATATCCACCAAACCGGGCCAAGAGAATACGTAGATATATAACATATATATTAGAAGAATGAGATACGTTTTCATTTCTCGTTGTGTTGTTGTTTCACTTCCCGTTCTCTTGGGAATTCACAACGGACATTTTTCAGTCTTTCGATGTACCGACGCAAACTGGAATCGAAATTCAAATAGAGGGGATAACCGTGATATAACCGCGGAAGTGTGTTTTTCAATTGTTCTGTGCTGTAGTTCATCAGTCATAGCAAACATTTTGTAGTGATATATCTTCTGCTAAAAAAATCTGCAAAAAACGTACATTAATTTCGTAAGCATTGTTTTTTTTAAATATTTTCAATCTGCAAGAATAGTCCCAAACATTTTGCGATAGTTTTTTGTGGCATGCTCATCGGTGTCGACAGCTGTTTGTTTGTTACTCAAATGTCTTTACCGCAAATTAGTTCTGCACTGACACGGAGATTTATCACCAAACACTTTCTTTAGCAGTCAGTGGTTTTCTCCAGCGGTCTTGTTAAAATTTAATGCGAAAGATGATTCAAGTTCTCTTTTCCTTATGATCTGTCATTTCAAATGGAGATGGAAATTGCTCAACAACTAAAATATAGCCTCACGTAATTCATTTTTCAACTTGATTGCTGTTTGCACACACAGACACATTTACAAAAGAGACCGATCAGGAAGCTTAGTGGTAAAACGTAAAACTACATTCTACTCGCGGACCACATAGTGATTTTCCAAGCATAGCTCAGATGCGGCAGGAGGCCGAAGGTATGGGGCACCCAGTGAGGATCGACCTCACTTTTCAATCGTAATTGTTAATACTCGTGTCGAAAAACCTTCGAATTCTTGATTTAAAAATAGCCAAATCAATCTCGAAGGGAAAAATGTTTTAATAAAGAAAGAGCCAGGAACATGAAAGTCTGTCGAAAATAATCGTACAGATACAGGTTCAAGGCCCAAAGAAAAAACCCCGATACGAGTAAACAACTAACTAAAGAGCTCGATACAAACGTAGCGCAAACCTAGCTGACCCTGACGATCTGCCTAAGTGAAACCTTGGTAGCTTTGTCTGGCTCATTAGGTTGGACTATATATATATATATATATATATATATATATATATATATATATATATGCAACCAACTCGGAGACTCTTAGCGGGTTGATCCGATTCTCTTTTACATGTCCGACTACATGAATTTAAGTGTGCTACTAGATTTGCATTTAGCTTTACGGCATATCAACATCAATGGGTTATTTAATGCCGACAAAATTTTTATTTCTGGTAATATTTTTTCTTCTTTTGGGACCCTAACAGGTGCTACCACCCCAGGAAACCTGGGAACACCAGCAATTAAGAGGTGGTTTCACGCTCCTCAAAACCTCCTTATCAGAGGCCTTGCTGTTGGACGTAGTTTATCGTCTTACCCAGGAAGCGGATGTAGTTTATCGTCATACACAGGACGGTTTGCATTTATTTAGGTTTCACCCTTTTATTGTTGAAAGAGCTAAATGCGACCGCCGCTACTTCACTGAAAACTTCTTTCCTCACACTTCTCGCCTGTGGATCTCCCTTCCGCTCAGTTGCTTCAAAAATTTAAATGTAACGTCAATCGCCATCTTCTGTCTTCTTGAAACCCGTTAATCTTGTTTCCTTTGCCCCAATCCTCCTTATTCTCCGTTTTTTTCTCTCCCCGTAACCCTACTAGTGGCATTTTCGCTTTGCTGCAGGAAATGATTAAAAACTAATATGCTGGCATATCAGCTGTAGGTGACGTCGTGGAGAAACCTCGATGTAGAATTTTGTGAGCGTGAAATAAGAAGTGTGGAAGGCGTTACTTCTGGTGTTTATAACATCATAGAACGGTTGCTATCTACGGGTGATGGGGGTATTGGTTCTAAGGTAAACCTTTCTCACTGGACTAAACAGAATGACAGAATAATAGATACAATATTGCAATATTGAATATTTAATTTATTTTCCCATCATTTTGTTTGGGTGAGAGAGAGAGTGAGAGAAGGAAATGACGCACACACACACACACACACACACACATATATATATATATATATATATATATATATATATATATATATATATATATATATATATATTTGTATATATATAATTTTAAGTTTAAATGCCTTATCTTCTGAATTAAGTTTCGCAGAGACATAATTCTGCTTGACAGGTTAAGATCATATTGAATATTTGAATTCATTAGATCTATGTAACTGTGACGAGAATATCTCTGTCTTTGCGAAACTTCAAATCGAAAGAGAAGCCATTTTAGCTTTTATCTAACTATTATCTATCCATGCTTATTTAATTTTATTTAACGATTATCTATCCATTTTTAAAAAAATATTTATCGAATTAGTTGCAAAGATCGCTTTGAACGCTTTATCCTACTGTTATTTATTGGACAACTTTTTTGTTAAATAAACGTTGTAGTTGGTGTTACTATTATTATTATTAGTTTTATTTTCTTTGATATCTGGCGTTTACACATTTCTTTCCGGGTCCCGCCAAGGGACTTAAGGTTAGAAATGGCATCATGACACTTTCCACAGAAAAAAAAAATTACATAGATAAAGCCCTTCGTAAAGTGTGGGCTGTACTTGTCAGAACAATTTTTGTATCTCTTTGAGGCATGGACTTCCAGGAATCCCTTCGATTAGTCTACTGGAATCTTTTTCAATCAGTCCAAGGGCTCCAACTTCAACAGGGATTGTTGATGTTCCCATGTACCACATTTTTGAGATTTCTATTTCAATGTCCTTGTATTTTGACAGCTTTTCGAATATCTTCAAAGATACATTGCAGTCTGCAGGGACTGCCATATCAATAAGGAGGCATTTTTTTGTTTGTGATCTTTAATAACAATGTCTGGGCGGTTGGCTTTGATTGTTCTGTCAGTGTGTATTGTGTAGTCCCATAGAATTGTAACAGGTCCTATCTCCGTAACCGGGTCTGGGTGGTGTTCGTACCAGTTTCTTTCAGTTTCCTTCCCGTAGGAGTTGCACATTTTCCAGTGCAGATATTGGCCCACTCTGTCATGACGGGTTTTATTATTATTATTATTATTATTATTATTATTATTATTATTATTATTATTATTATTATTATTATTATTATTATTATCTTTGATTTCTGTTGTATGAACATTACTTTCCGTGTCCCAGCGAGATACCTTTCGTCGGAAATAGCGTCATCATATGTTCTACTGATCATTTATCTAAAACAAAAACAAAAAAACAATGTTTACCCATATTTTACATACATAAATCTCTTCGTAATGGAATTTATGATGTCCTCACGTGACGCATTTTTTAGATATCCATTTCAAGATCCTTGTATGTTGATAGTTTATTATTATTATTATTATTATTATTATTATTATTATTATTATTATTATTATTATTAAACAAAATGTTTGATCTTACACTTTCAATATTTTGTAACATTTACAGTAAAACGTAATTTAAGAAAATAAAAATAAAAATGATACAGTGTTTAAAAATATTCAACAATATTCCGTCTGTCTTCAAGTCATGTTTTAAAAGTATTATTATTATTATTATTATTATTATTATTATTATTATTATTATTATTATACGCTAATATATATATATGTATAATGTGTGTGTGTGCGTATATATATATATATATATATATATATATTCAATTTTTATATATATTACTTATATATTATATATGTCTGGTACATAATGCAAAGCGCTCAAAGCGCTCAATATCAGTGATAGAGTTAACATATTTAGTTGGATTGATGTAAGTTTGTCAGCCTGGGTTTCACGCCTTTTGCGATCGTCCGTGAAACCCACGGTCACAAACTAACATCAATCCAGCTATATATACACGTGTATATATATATATATATATCTATATATATATCTATATATATATATATATATATATATATATATGTATATATATATATATATATATATATATATATATATATATGCGTGTGTGTACACATAAATAAACAGAAGACATTGTCAAAATCTTAACCAAGTCGGCCCACGGCTTTCCGCCGAGATTAAGTAACATGAAAACTTTATGTTTGTTGTTTACGCATTCTCTCGCTCCATTAGTTAGAAATTTGTTTCTGACAGCGACAGATTTTTCCGCCCTCTTCATACTTCTTCATTTGTAACATGGTTTGTGCATGATAACCTTAATTTACTCAGTAGAAAAAACGTCTCACATTTTCTTTCGATCATCTGTGTGCAATTTGCCCAATATTCAATGCTGTTATAGTCGAGAAAAACACTACACAAAATTTCAGAACTTTTCTTCTCCAATATTATATTTTTTACCTTTTGTTCATCGTTTGCTATTCTTATGTGAGTCCGAATTCCTGTCTCATACTCTCGGTCGTCTGTTAATACACTATCCAGAGAATTAAGTTTCTACATCTGCTGGATTTTGATGTCCCTGATGGATAGCTGACACGTTGCATCATCTCTTCTGTCGAAAAGCATACATTCTATTTTCTTGCAATTAATGTTTAGTAATATTTCTTGTTTTTGTAGACTAACTTGTCTATTTTTACTTTCAGTTTTCCTTCTGAGTTTGCTATCAACCCATTGTCAACAACGTAGCATAGATTGTCAAGATCATCTCCCTTGATAATATTTTTCCCTGGTTCGTCTGTTACTTTTCATAGAATTATGACAGGTCAAACACACTGAAGCTGACTTGTATTTGAATTTACTACAACAGAAATAGACGTTTGCTAGAATAAATAAACTTTGACCAATGGGCAGAAATTTGAGAAATTCACTACGGAGAGAAAACACTGCTTTGTCAACTACTCCACAACAAGATGTCGCCATCTTTACAAGCGTAGCGAAATTTGTGTAATAAATTATTATGAATGAAAATTACGCAAAAGTTCTAAGACATTTACTCTGCTCTGATGGTTGAAACGTTGTATAAGTTGTTTTTCTTGTTAGAATTATGATTATAATTTCTATATAAGTATTAGATTGTCTATATTGTTTAGATGAAATGTTGTAAATATTTACACTATTTGCATTATACGGACTGTTGTCCAAATATTTATTGTCATGTTCACAATGTTTTGGCCGCTGTACGCTCGTGCCGTCTTCAGGTGATATACGTTAGGATTTCGAACCGAAAAATTTGTTTAGTCCACTGAGGTAGATTATTCTAGTTCCACGTGCCATGTCACTTATCTGGCTATTTCTATTTAATTTATTTCTCTTTAGTACCTAAAACCTCCAGGTTTTTGTTCAATTATGCCGTGGCCTGGTATTGAACACACAAGTCTTTGGTTGAAGCCATTTTTTGTATTGCCTCAACTAACGCTTTTATCCACATAGGTATAATGATTACCTGAATAATGACCCGAATAATGAAAATGGTGTTAAGATTTAATTTCTATAAATAAAATTGAATATATTCTATACAAAGAACGACTGTATTGTTTTTCTTTGGTACTAGGTTTAAATATAAATCCATTCCACAGTGATATAGCCATTATTCAATCGCAGTTTAGATGTGGCACAAGGTCGAAAGTAGGAAGCACCCAGTGAGGATCGAACTCACTCGTAATGGTTCTGTTGAGACAAGCTTGCTAACCATGACACCGCTTCGAGATGCCCCACGTCTACAGTGATATATAACGAACATTCACATCTTGTGAATGTGAACTTTTTAAGACAAGTTTACTTCGAAGTTTCAGGGTTAAGCATTTTTATTTCAGGGATTACTGAGATGAGTTTTCTCATTTTCATTATTCATTTAATTTTGGGCCAGAAGAATATAACCTCAAATTTCTTATCATATCTGGAAATCATACTGTATACGTAGGATAGAATAACAGTTTTAAATCTGAGAATTCGAATATTTTTCAGTATTTGTCTTAGTCTGTTGCATTCGCATTCGAATATACACACTTGGAAAGCATTTGATCTGTCCTCGTTAACCTCAGTTATGGTTGTGGATTCCGGGAATGGAATCCTGCACAAATAAATAAACAACGCCAGCAAATGAAATAGGAAAATAAGTGTATTGAACGTAAGAATACAAACTTGAAATGAAGAGTAGTCCAGGAATACGGGTTAGGAGAAAGTATATGTAGAAGTCTCTGTAATTGGAGCCGTAATTATCTCTCTCTCTGTGGACTCTACGTATCGCAACCTTGGCTCAACGTATCTCCTTTGTATCTCCAACTCTGTCAGTATAGGTATACTTTAGACGAGTCCATCTTGTGTAAAAGGGGATAGCCCCACAACAGTTATAAAGAAAATACAGTGTAAACTAAGCTTTCTAATATTGATGTCAGTCATTATAGAATGAGTTGAAATTTAAAATGAGGAGAAGCAACAATGATCACTTTAAAATGTTCCCCCTCCAAAAAAACCATGGTTGTTAAAAAAAAGGGAAAGAAAAAGGAAACTGTTCAGAGTCACGATCGCCCACGCCTTGAATGGGTATGAGATTACGAATCATGTATCTTAGTTTATACATATTTAGCTTAATTATAAGTTCAAAAGGAACCTTTGTTGCTCATTAGCATGGTATCCAAATCTATCAATTAAATGTTAAACTGATTCTAATTATGGCTCTTTACAAGATGCGACATGTTTGTGGAAAGTAGTGAAACAGAGAAGATGACGACTAAACTATAGTAAGCGAAACAACAAATATAAGAACTTGTGTTTGTTGCGGTTAAAAATAAAAGAAAAATAATCCCTCATCATAAATATAAATTTGTAGCTTGACATTACCTAAATATTTATCAAAGATTTTTCCTTCAAATTTTTTAATATAATTAACAGTATTGGTTAAAGTGAATTAGTAATAAATGAGCTATTATTGAAAATTAAATACATATAGTGTAAAATAAATACGTTTATACTTATTAGTCTACAGAATCACTCTTATACCGATGCATGACCGAAACGCAAATGAGAATGATTCTTTCGCCGGTTGAGGGTTCAACCAATGAGCTATGCTCGCAAATGACAATTGGGAGTAAGGGAAAAAAAATAAATAAATGATCAAAATTATATGCAGGAAATCATGAATGATATATGAGAGAACAGAATACAGAAACCAAGCGAGAAATGAGACGAGAGAAAGAGATAAACACGCTGCAGACGAAATCCAAACTCTCACAAAGAAAAGCTGATAACAGTTTAAGAACTGATTGAAATCAATAAAAGTATAAAAGTTCGATGCGCAAAAGCGGTGAGAAACGAATAAATCAGCGGTGATAGTCAATTTAATACACTGGGCGCCATTTTTATCCGTATTGCGATCGGCATCACACTACGAATAAAATAGCGTAAGAAGAGCAGAAGAGTTATGTTTGCATAGATTTTTTGGCAGGCATTCAGATAGAGAGCACCAGGTTTACAATTTAAGGAAGAAAAAAATCGACAAAAAGCAGGAAAATGGATAAAATCCGACGTTCATACTAGTAATAGAACACGAGGATAATTTTCTCAATTCAAATGCATATATAAAATCCCGCCTATTTTAAATACAATATACATTCCCATATATTTAAATACAATATATATATATATATATATATATATATATATATATATATATATATATATATATATATATATATATATTAAAAAACCGCAATCGCTGCATCAACCAGATATTTTTATTAAAATTAAAATTATGTAACGGACATTATTTACGTGCCACATTGAGGAATAATATCTATCTATCTATCTTATCTATCTATCTATCTATCTATATATATATATATATATATATATATATATATATATATATATATATATATATATATATATATAATGTAAAAGACAGTAGGAAAACTGTAATAGTTGCCGACGCGTTTCGTCCGATGTAGACATTTTCAAGGCAAAAACGAAATGAATTTATCAAACAAAGTAACTAATCATAATAACAAAACAAAATGTTCTTAGCAACTGGAAGAATTTAGAGAACGCTATTTTCATACTGTTAACTGATATTTACGTCAATTACTGTCACATGTGGAGATATTGTTTTTATTGCTTCAACCATTATCTTTTGATTTCTTGATATTGTTCTGTACGTTTGTTTGGGAGAGTAGTAATTCTGTTAAGAAAGGTGAAATAGGGAACAAGCCTGGTCGTAGATTAATATTTAGGTAGTATTCAATGGCGGTACTCACGAGGATTTTCCTTCTGAGTGAGTTATTTTCTTTTTTGTCGTTGAATTTATTTCTGTGTATGACTAGTGCATTAGCTAAGTTATTTTTGTGGGGTCTCTTTTGTGTTCATAGATGCGTTTTTTTTTTAATTTCTACTTGTTTCTCCGATATATTGGGAAGGAACAATTTTGGCAATTTATTTTATAAATGCCTGCTTCAGAAATATTGCCGTTAGTGTTTGAGGATCTGAGTATATCCATAATGGTTTTGGAAGTGTTTCTGACCATTTTAAGATTATTTAAATGGGAGAGGTTCTTCTGGATAGTGGACGTTAGAGAGTTGTCCACATCCGTCGAAATGCGTCGGCAACTATTACAGTTTTCCTATTGTCTTTTACATTTATAAATATTTTTTTCTACAGGTTAAATTTTTCATATATATATATATATATATATATATATATATATATATATATATATATATATATATATATATATATATATGTGTGTGTGTGTGTATGTGTATGTGTGTGTGTGTTTGTGTGTGTGTAAATGTTGGCTATATATTAAAAATTATATCAGTATTAACAGTATTATAATAGTGGTTTATTTAATGCTTTCTGTTATTCATTACTGTATACATGATTTTGCATCTCCCGGTATATGGGTGTGTGGGACGAGCTTGTATCTGTGTGCGTGTAATAAAATAAAATAACAATACAAACCTATTTGACATTCGTAAAATTATATAATTCAAAGTTTTTGAAAGTGAACAGACATTTTGTCAATGAATTGCTCAATAATTGACTTGGCTGATAATTATTAATAAAATTCAAACATTCTCAGATATCAACTCTGAGATTCGGAATTCCTCGAGGACGTTCGACAAGAATGTCTTGACAAGTGAGAAATGACAAATCTCATAACTGACCTCCGATAAATAGCGAACATCACACACACACACACACACACACACACACACACACACACACACACACACACATATATATATATATATATATATATGGTAGAGCTTAAATGTAAATTCAATGTATTTCTCTTCATCACGAAAATGTTGAAGGCTATATGTCCTAAGTGCTTTTAAGTTGAATCCGATAATTATCTCGGATTTTATTTTGTAAAGTAAAATAGACTGAATGACATCGAAGGAATGATAGCATATACTTAAGAAACATAAACAAACTCCACATTACCTATCCCCGGTATCATTTTAAATCGAACTAATGATAACTTATAATTAAGTGTCTATTTTAAATCTCGTAATAAAAATCATCGCATAAATTTCTGTTCGCACCATAACATAATAAAATTCGGAATAATTATCACTTAAAACTTGTAGCCTTCCATCGCGCACAGACGCATATATATATATATATATATATATATATATATATATATATATATATATATATATATATATATATATATGTATGTGTGTGTGTGTGTGTGTGTGTGTGTGTGTGTGTGTGTGTGTGTGTGTGTGTGTGTGTGAAAGGATTACTGGTAAACTTTCCAGTCTTCAGGAGTTGTAGTCTTAAACGGTATTTACCAGAGATATCGATGTTGGAAAAATATTAATACGTAAAAGTTAAGTAATCTTTTTATATAATATCCTTAATGCTCTATTTTTAATATTATTTTATTATTTTTAATATTGAGCACTATATATAAAAATATCTGCTGTTTCTTAAATCTTATAAATATAAACCCTTTATTCAACATTCAAGACCATCACTTGATAAGACACCAGAAGTCTTGAAACAAAATGGCTATTTTTGTGGTGATTTATAACGTATACATGTTATTATTTTAGAATAAATTATATATATATATGTCTATATATGTCTATATGTATGGGTATATATATGCATATTTAGCTAAATACATATGAGTATATATATATATATATATATATATATATATATATATATATATATATATATATATATATATATATGCATATATATATATATGTTTGTGTGTGTCTATACATGCACATAAATACATATGCTTATATGTGTGTGTTCGTATGCGGGTTAGTATATATGCATTTACGGTATGTGTGTGATCGTATAGACACACAAACACCTCTATATAAAGTAAATATATAAGATAATTTGAAAAATACCTTTAAATATGTCGCCGATAATCCGGTGTGATTAGAAAAATAATTTTATTAAACAAAAACATAAACTATTGTCACTGAAATTAGATTTGATCCAATTCTAACTTCATTTCAAAATTTCTTTTTTGTGTTGAAATATCCCTATTGTTACATCTCTAATTTTGCAAGAAAAAGGGATATATGAAAATAACGTGGTCAATGGTAATGATCGAGATGCCATGTTCAAATCTGTGATCTCACCGGCTTCTGTTATACACAAGGGTATTGATGAATTTCAACTCATTTTCATTTTACCAATTTACACTGATATATTTGATTGGCGGCATTGTTTACATTTTATTTTGGTAAACTCCTGAATTCTGATGTAAATATATCTCTGTTTTAGATTGATACCATTTTGTTTTTGAAGTGTTTGTGATAATTTTGCGATACTGAGAAAATTTTGTGTTAATCGTGAGATTAGATTAATTTTTTTCAATGTCATTAGTTTTGGAGTTGCAAATATAATATGTCTAATTTCTGAGTGTTTATTTTTGTTTTCAGTTTTATGGATATTGTGTGTTTTGGGTTTGTCATTTTACTTGAAATAACTGCTAAAGTGGAGCATTTAAAAATAATAATTTCAGTGTATTATTCTTGAGATCGTTACTCGTATATGACAGTGAATATTCGACAACTTCAACACGGATAATACTTGAGAAAACAAAAATTTAGTTCTACAGAAGGATCCTACTAATACCGAGAATTCAACAGGTGAGCATCGGCGAAGTTTTAGAGAATATAAAGGCAAAAAGGACACTAATATTTAGAATCGGTAAAAGACAATTGAAATCTCTCAGGCACATAATGAGGAAAGAGCGCTTAGAAAATTTGACCTTCACAAGACATAGAGAAGTTAAGACGTACAGAGTCAAGTCTCGTATAACCTACCTAACGAGTTTTTGTAAAATGGTTTGCAGAATAGAGATTTGAAGCGATAGCAGAGAGAAAAGCTATATTGAGATCTACAAAGGACAGAAGACAGTGGAGAGCCATAATCGCCTATATCATAGAAAGACACGGCAAAAAAGGAAGAAGAGATATTCAGAGTTGCAAATTCTAAATTTTCTTACTTAATTAATATCCTGTGTTCATTCTACATTTTATGTTATTTCTGTGATGCGAGTCAGAATGTAATGAAGTCCCGTCCTGGATACGGCGATAAACTACATCCGCGTCCTTGGTAAGACGATAAAGTACGTCCAAGAGCAAGGCCTCTGTTCAGGAGGTTTTGAGGATCGTGAAACCACCTCTTAATTGCAGGTGTTCTCAGGTCCACCCTGACACGGGTTGGTAGCACCTGTTAGGGTCCCAGCTATGGGCAAATAGTTAACCCCGAAACTGAGGTAAAAGCATTATAAAAGTGTGAAAATAGGTTTTTGTTGTGGTAGGATCCACCTAATTTGCATAGTGGAGTACCGACTATATAAATATGGTTGGTACCGGGAAGACGAGGGAGGCGAATCAAGAGATTCAACTAGAGACTCTGCCCGACTGCGACTTAGTCAACCCATTCTCCAGGAACGGTCTTCCCAGGAATATACAAAAGACTGTATGTAAATATTGTGTACACTTTCTTGTTTTAATACATTTTGTTCTAAGTACATTTTGTGTTGCATTATTATTCCATGCATTAGTCAAGTTTCAACAGTTTTGATACAAGAAATACTTTGTAAAAAATTATTACGAGAAATAAATTTTTGAATAAAAAACTATTACCATCTATATATTTTTGAAAAAAATATTACCAGCAATACGTTTTTGAAAAAAAATATTACCAGCAATACATTTTTGAAAATAATATTACCAGCTATACATTTTTGAGGAAATAGATATTACCAGAAATAGATTTTTGAGAAAACAAAATATTACCTGGAAAAAAATGTCGGCGTTAGATAACCCATTGAGGTTGATATGCCGTAAAACAAAGCAAACCAAACTAATGAAGTAGTTTTTATGAGTAGACTTATTGTAGGATTTAAAAATGAAGCCAGTATCTATTTAAATAACAGAATAACAAGTAAAGGTTAAGCTGTATTTTGTTTTTTCCCATATGTGAATTCATTTGGAGGTTTTGATTTTGTTTCTGAGGTCTTGTAATTTAATTTCATGCGAAGATATTAATCAGGATTCATCTCGGCAGTGAAAGTATTTCGCCTTCTGAGGTGAGATATTTTTAAATGAACCGTTGGATAAGAATCGTAACATGCTCAAACATTACTGATAAGAGAACATGCAGTCTGAATGTTCATGCGTAAACTATTATTGAATAGTACAATAAAACTACTACTGAAATATCACTTGATTGCAGACTCGTTTCCGTTGATCTTATGTCGTCAGGAAACTAACTTCACTTTATAGTGAAGTTATATGCTTATCCTGTTATTCTCACATTATAAAATTGTTATAGTATATGAGAATATAACAGAATATAACAGTTATATTATTATAGAATTATGATTTTGCTGGATATCACACAACATTATTATTTTCAGTTATATCTTGATTTAATTGTTATCAACATCAACACTCTGTCTGGTCTAATATCCAGTACAAATCTTCAAAAGGCCATTTTTAACACGTTCGATCATCTACAGAACATTATCAATAAAATGCACATAAAAAATGATTCGCATTTTACAATTCATCGCATAAGACAAACGTGCCGATTTTAAAAATTCCTTTTCTATTTTCATTTGTGCGAGCAACAAATAAAACGTCGGTAATTTTGTCAAGTCCATGTTGATATAACGTCTGTGATAATGGAATCAAAAAGCGATCCGTCTAAATGAATTACGTTAAAACTCAACTGTCTTCTGCTATCTAAAGGAAAGAAAATAAAAGGAAATTTTGTATAGATTAACGCGTATATGCGTCAATAAATATATAAACTCATGACAAGAAAGCAGTTAATTTAGACAAAAGAATATTTAGCTTATACCATCATCGCTTCCAGTGTAGATACACGTAATTTCATTGTAAATATAGAGCTCGAAATATATACAATGAAATGTTCAGATGAAACTTCAGCTGATAAGAACGTGTCAGACTATGGGATTATTGTTCGCTATCGCATTTGGCTTTTGATGAACTAAAACAATGTGAAAGTTACTGTCGGAAAAATCGTGATAGAAATATACTAGTTGAAAAAAATTACTGAATGATGCACAGTGATAGGCCAGAAAACAATTTGTTAACGCTTGATTTCTTGTAATAGGCACCAGAATACGATGATATAATAATAATAATAATAATAATAATAATAATAATAATAATAATAATAATAATAATAATAAGTTTCTCTTTCCTATGCCACACCACAAGTGGAACTTTCCGTGCATCTTTCTTCCCTCCTCGGCATAATGTATGCCTGTAAGTGCGTGTGTGTATGCATGTATGTGAATATCTACGATGTACATGTTTGTATATTCGCATGGGTAGGGATCATATGGACCGTCCCCTTTTCTCTTTTTCTTTCCTATACCTCTACAGAATTACTAACCTAGCAAGGTTGTGCTTTTTGACTGCATTCTCTTTGAGTGAAAACTTAAATTTTTCTTTTAGTGGCTAGCAGGTTGAGAAATAACCCGAAATGCATTTATTTTTAATTTTATTTTAAATTGAAAAAATTTTTTAATTTAATTTAATTTTTTCCTTGTCTTTACCCCTTTGTCTAATGAGCTCTTTGATAACTTTTCCACCAAAATGTAGTAGGGTTGGTGGTCTACCCTATAAAACTTGATAAATATCACTCATTAGTGTCGGAAGGCTGAACATTGGAACGACACTTGTGTGACCCTCTCACAATGTAAGGAATCATAAATTTTATACCATTTTTAAACTGAAATTTTCCTTTTCTTTGATTTAAATCTAAATCTGTTTGACTTTATTTAACTTTTAACGTCTTTTATTTTCAATTTCTAATTTTTTTTTTTGAATATCCCACATTAATAAAGACGGATATTCCATCTGGTAATGGCAACTCCGACTTATAGTAAGTTAAAACTTAGTATAGTCAGTGCCATGTCTATACACATATGCTACCTCACTTATTACAATACTTAATTACGAACACTTTAACTGTGGATATGTTGATTTATTCCCCATCAGATTGTAGGTGATTTTTTTTTGGATCAGCTACCAAATTAGCCCGTATCAAACAGATCAAACTTAATATTAAGACAGGTAGAAATAGTTACGTCATCAGCATAGATACAGAGTTGAGAACTGATAATATCGAGAAATTATTTATTTATTAAATAAGCGTATATCTGCATAAGATAACTATGTATTTATTTACACTATTTACATTTTTCCAACTGTTGTCCTCATCTTTGTTGCCATATACACGACGTTTCGGCCGCTGTACGCTCCAGCCTTCTTCAGGTGATTGGAATTTCGAACTGAGCACTCTTATCTGTGATGTTTGAGCATGCATGTGTTACAATTCTTATACAACGGTCCATTTCAAAATATATGTCACCTTAAAGGCTAAATACTTTCGCTGCATAGATGAATCCTGATTAATATATTCGCATGAAATTAAATTCCGTCCATTGGGGTATATTGTTCTACTTCCACGTGTCATGCATCTAGCGGATGTCTCATTATCAGTTATTTTAATTTAACTCGAATCTTAAAATTTTTATTCACCTCAGCTGTAGCCAGGTATTAAATTGGCAACTGTTTGGGCGCCCTGAAACATGGCGCAGTGGGTAAAAGCGTTAGCTGAATCCAGTAAATTCACTGAAAGATACCCCTATAATCAATTCTGACAATGTCTATTCATTTGTACGATTGGATTCCAATTTCATCTCGTATAAAGGAACTTTAAAATAACACTACACGCAAGCCACCAACCTGCCACTGGGTTGCATACTACTAACTTGCCTCGCCGATGGATGCCACCAGAGGACAGCTGGCGTTACCATCGGCGGCCGGCCAGCGGGCCACTCGCTGCTTGCGTGTGGGGATGTCTATATGATCTCTTAAGACATAGTTTTTCATTTGTACCTAATGAATGACATTCCCTTTGAAACATTTCAACTGTTATCAATGGCATCTGTAATCGAATCTATACATTACATCCCAACGTCAGAACGCTTAATCCCACTTGTTTATTCTGCTTACGACCACATCACATTGGAAATCTGGTTCTAAGACGATCACTGGAGTTAAGCAATATCGAACATGGTCAATATCTAGATGGGCGACCTTTTGAAAATACCATATGCTGTAAGCGTGTGTGTATGGGTGGTGCAATAAATAATGGTTCGGAATTGTTACTCGAAGAGCACAGTTTCAATTCCCATTGGGTTCGTGAAATTCACTTACGCGTAAATACTTATGGAAAAAGGTATGAATACACGTCTTCTCCCCCAACTATGGGTTAATTAGTAAAACTTGTATCACTAAACAATTATTATCTCCCACGCAAAGAAATATTGTAATCTAAACATATTTTCTGGCTTTGGTAAGCTGTAGAAAACGAATCAATCAATCAATGGAAATTGAGTCGCCTATCACCAATGTGTCTACAACGGTGAGCGTATATTAGCATGAAATTCTAACCTGCTCGGACTAATTTTCCTATAAAAGAAATAGGCGGTCGACTTTAGACAGGCCGTGCTTTCACAAGCATTTATTGCTTTCTACCTTTTTGTACGGACAGCTCTTCTATAATGTCTTCTTGTTACTGACTCCATTTCCGCAAGTATCACGTAAACCCTGTCAACGATCGCAAATAAACAACAACAAAAAACATTTATCTAGAAATGATAGTTTTTGGTGATTGGTAACGATCTATATCATTTGAACTAAGAAGTGATATGTCTTTATACACGCAATGGAAGATTGGAAAACAGAACGCCCTTCACAAGAACAATTACTGAAGTAAAGACCTTAAAAGACCACACTCTACTATTCTCCATCATAGCAAAGATATAGATAAAGTATACATTCATATGTCGTCTTATTGGATAAAAGGGCGGACAATGTTGATTATTCGTACTTACACTAGGTCTGTAGTAATTACATTACAAAAGAAGGGTGGATAATATAATCAGTCAGTTACGTGCCATACGTGATACACGCTTAGGTGATCATGTATCTTTCGATACATGACTGACGAGGCAGATTTTTTTCCCCACAGTTGATTGCTATTTCTTTCTGTGGTAGACCAGTTGCCATCCAAAGTTATAGAAATCGGTATGTCCTGCTATTTACCCATAACTATGGGGGGGAGAAAAAGAGGATCCATACCTTTTCCAAGGGTATTAACTCGAAAGTGAATGTAAATTCAACTGGGATTCGAACTCGGCTCTCCGATTCTTCAATCCGAGCCGCTATCCATTTCTCCACTGGATAATATAGTACATTTAATCAAGCGCACTATCCAATCTGACACTGTAAAGTAACTGTACATTGTAAATATACAATATTTTCTGCTACTGTTTGATTCACCCTTTCAACTTCTCTGCTTTTCCTTTAGACGATATGGTTATAGAAAATGTATCTTAAACCACTTAAATACACCAGCAGGTAAAAAAGTGGAAAACCCGTGCAGCAATAAGCTACACGCGTGGTGACACTGGTGTATACGACGTGACGGCACGCCCAACTAGCCCTCAGCTTGCAAAGCAGCGGCGTTTATCCAGTGTTGCCACATCTCCATCTGTAACGCGTAGGACTTACAAACTGAGTCGGCTGCTCAAGATTTTCCTCTGATATACGTTAAAGGTATAAGTGAAGTTTAAGTAATTTTAGCAAAGGATATATATTTACAAACTGACTGGAAAGAAATACAGTTATGAAGTTGACTGATTTGAAAATCTTTGAAAGAAGGGGGGAAATAGAATTCTTCAGCTGGGATATCGTAACTAAGTTTAGAAGCAGCAAAAACAAAGATATGTGATAAAAAATCTATCTCATTAGAGTCCGTATCAAAACTGCTAAATATGTTACTTCTAAGGGTAGGGAATGTGAGTTTAAGTTTAGTCTAAAAATTAAATATTTGATAGAAATTTCCGTATTTTAATTTAATGACCTATGAATTGATCGCCTGAAAACGTTTTGATTGAACAAATCAACTGTAAATAAACATACGAGCCTTTTTAAAGCTTTCCATTAAAATGTTGGAATGAATTTGCTTACATTGTTTCCTACCATTTTGATCAGCAATGTAAAAAAAATGGTATTTTGATTTGAAGAGAGATTATGGTGAGTTTTTCCTGGCAGTAACTTGCAGACTTATTTGAAGCAAATGGAAGAGGCAGTGAAAGGACAATAATCGAATTAGCGGGCAGATTTTGGATGTTTAGACGCTGGCTTCTAATGTAATTGGATTTTTCGACAGACACCTGTCCATGGTTTCGAGGGGAGCACGAACACCGCTTTTCATACACTGAAACACGCAAATACTTTTACCTAAAAATACACTTAGAATTTAGAGACTGTATTCACTTGTCCATGTTGTCAGTCATCAGGACACCAACGTACGTAAGTACTTAAATTTATTGAACACATACCTATTGACATATAGATATGCAAGCACAGAAACGAGCATGAACATTTAATATAATCAATGAAAGGTTTAAGTAAATCCTTTTTAATACATATATGTATATGTACATAGTATATCTGAATATTTCTGAACATTTATAAGGTTTAATATTATAGTAAAATTAATTCCATATATTTTATTTTTCATTATTTTTATTTTATTATTACATCGGACTGACTGCCAATCAAAGACGGATATGTAAAATTGAGATATAAATAAAATACATCTGTAAAAGGACAATAGGAATAAAGCAAAGGTAAAAGCAAGGATTAATATATTAGGTCATTCCATAAGTTCTGTCCGAATTTTAACTTTTTGTTAAAATGTACGAAATTTAAAGAGTATTTTATAATGTCTAATGGAGCTGAACATTATTTTTATGTTTAGATGCATTTAAACCGATCAAATTTTATTTCAGAGAACAATAAAATTAAATTTTGTTTGATTAAAACCCTGCTAACATGGAAGTACCCAAGAATCATTTGAGGCACATAATGCTTTATGAGTTCAAGAAAGGAAACTCAGCAGCCGAAGCGGCTAGAAACATTCACTCAGTTTATGGAGAGGAATGTGTGAATGAAAGAACTTGCAGAAGATGGTTTGCAAAATTCATAGGTGGAGATTTCACACTTGAAGATGAAGATCGGACCTGACGTCCAGTTGTGTTTGATGAAAGCCTTCTTGAAACAGCCCTTGAAGAAACTTCAGTTGAGGAATTGGCAGTGGTTCTCAGTTCAAACCATACAACTGTTCATCGTCATCTTCAACAACTTGGAAAAGTTCCTAAACTTGGAAAATGGGTGCCTCATGAATTGTCTGAAAACAACCTCAAATCTCGAGTTGACATCTGATCTTCTCTCCATTCTTGCCAACTTGTTTCTCCTTTTTTGGATAGACTTGATACTGGCGCCGAAAAATGGATCTTTTATCGAAATGTTAAGCGTTGTAGACAGTGGCTTGGTAAAGGGAAGGACCCCAACCACAGCCGAGAAGGGTAATTCATGGGCAAAATGTTCTTCATTCAATCTGGTGGGATTGCCAAGGAATAATCCACTTTGAATTCTTACCACCTAATGCAACAATTAATGCTCAAATATACTGTCATCAATTAGAGCGTTTGAACCAAGCTTTGAGGAAAAAAAATACATGCTGTAGTGAATCGAAAACGGGTGAGGTTTCATCAGGACAATGCGCGACCACACACAGCAAGAATCACGTCGCAAAAGATCGAAGAACTTGGTTCGGAGAAATATTATATACATATATATATATATATATATATATATATATATATATATATATATATATATATATATGTATATATATGTATATATATATATATATATATATATATATATATATATATATATATATATATATATATATATATATAACTTTAAATCGATTATAAAAATGACAGAGTACCAGATCTATTCATTATATCACTGACGTACAGGACTTCAACATACAATCTAAGATTTGAATATAATATCCCTATTACTACCACGAAGATAACATCCGCGAGCGAGCTATTTCTTTTCGAGCACAGTGAGGCTTATCTTAGTATATCAACTGCGATCTCTGTACAGATGCTTCATATATATATATATATATATATATATATATATATATATATATATATATATATATATATATATATATATATACGGATAGGATTGGTGTATACGGAATAAATTCCAATAGCCCCAAAAAATACTGTTCTTAAAAGAGTGCTCAATACAGAGTAGAGCAAATATAATTTATTCGAAAATTATAAAATAAATATTATATAAAATCACTACAAAATAGTCATCTTGTGTCTTATCCAGTGATAGTGTTGAATGTAAAATAAAGAGGTTTTGGAGGTTAAAATCGACCAAAAACCCCTCGATATGGGAAACGCTGTTACATAAGTTGCAATAACCAGTCAAAATACAAGTATATGAGAATTCAATAAACTTGACAACGAACCTTCGTTATAATTATTAATGTTTGCGTTGAACTAAAATAGAAATCATTCTAACTAATTAATATTAAATTTTACTATAAAATTAGAAGTTTTACTATAAAATTAAAAATTACCAATTTTAAATTTAATCTCTATTAATTTTAAAATATTATAAAATTATTTAAAGAAACTGAGGAAAAATAGATATGTTTTGTTATTTATTTTGTCTTAATTAAAAATCTTTATTCTAAATTCACCATCACTTGATAAGACACCAGAAGTGTTGAAACAAAATGACTATTTTTGTGGTGATTTTATAACTTATATTATGTTATAATTTGGGAATAAATTATATATATATATATATATATATATATATATATATATATATATATATATATATATATATATATATATATATTAGATTCCATAATCCCTCCAAAAATGGCGATTATGGCTTTCCACATATTCAGTCTTTTATAATCTCTGAATTGTATGACTCTTCTTGGGACAGATAGTAGACTATTTTCCCGTTGTGTTCTATATGGTTTTTCAATTCAAAGTTGTCCTTCAACTAGATTGCCTGCCAGTCTACGGAGCATAGTTTACCGTCGGAGAAATAATGACGGTTTCCTGCATTTTCCAAAACCTTAAATCAAAATAAACGCCTTATATTAAACACAAATTTGAACTCTGATTGCCAGTTTCACTTTCTGTATAGATAACATTTAGACTTAAAAATGATCACTCCTATGGGGTTTAGTTGTCACAAGGTTGTGACGCCTAATAAACTACCATCAATATATTTAAAATATTCGTCACTTTAATGTACGTAGAAGCCATTTTAAACATGATGGCACATACTTTCGTTACACACACATTTAAATTAAAATTTCAACGTTATTACAAAATGTCAGTACTTAATTAATGAAAAATTTCCTATTCTGATAATATGTAATTTCCTGATAATGAATAGAGATGGTAGAAATTACACGAGTAAACTATTTCTTCATAATTTTAATCTGGATGTAGGGTAGCTCACACAGTGAATGGAAAAATGTAATAAAAGATTGAATACAGAGACCATGTTGGTCTAATTCATTAAAACATGCTAAAATTAATTTCTTGTCGCCTCAGTATAGGTCACATACGTACATACATATTATTACGAGGTGCTAATCATAGTTTCGGGTAAGTTATGAATCTAATACGTGTAAGATGACAGATAAAAAGATTTATCAATATCTATCTTTCTATCTGTCCCTCCTTCAGTTCGTCTCAGCCACTTGACACCCCTGATAGTTAAAATCTTTCAGGATTAATATACAGATACCAATTTCATTTGTAAACTGAACAGACATAGACCTCGTAAAATTCGTAACTTTAAAGTTGTTTCTGCGTAGTTGATTTAAATTTCAAAATATGAATAAAGAATTTGGAGAAGCGGATAAGAAGCTGTTGGAGCAGAAGACATGGCTACATTTAGCCGTTTCGACAGTGAAATGGTGGGACCGAGATGCCAACCTAGATGCACGCTTGAATTCATGTAGTTTGAGAACCAGTCGGTGCAGTTGCCATGAAAGTACTTTTAGAAAGGACAGAGGGAAGCCACAGCACGTATGTGAAATAGCGACTGCAGACAGGATGACAGATCAGAACCAACCCCGTTGCATATCCGTCTCTGGATTTTGTCGAGGATCTCAAGATGAAACGCAGGAGCACCAGACCATATATAACAGCCGGATTCCAAGCAATGACGAATGGTTGATTTGTAGATTTGAAGGATGAACTCAGGTGTTAAAAACGTTCTGGCGGGACACAGGGAACCAACTTTCCTTGTGGCAGATGAACCTATAGATTCAATGTTGTTGTTCCACATCAGGTCAGTGGACAGGGTGAGACCAAGTGTAAGAATATTATCGTTATGTCGCAAAAAATGTGTCAACGTGAAACTGTTATGGAATTTGAAATATTAAGGAAAGCTCTCCAAGTCGCTAAGAGGAAGTATGGTGATTTTGGGATATGTAAAAAACTAGAAGACCTTCGAATTTAGATATCGAAATAAAATATCTAATAAGGGTTGAAAATAGCAATAATACTGAAGTGTAAATCTATAGACGGAAATATTATAGTTAACTAAAAGGTCTAAAATAAACAACCATCATTAAGAAAAAAAGTTAGAAAGAGAAAAAACACCGGGCAAAAGAGCATCTGCTATAGGATTATGAAAAATGAACAAAATGATACATCGTGACAAAAGCATAATAAAACCCAATTCTAAGATATGAGACTATGTATGAAAACCAGTTAGTTCAAGAAACGATCCAAAATATAGAGCAAAGGCAGTAAAGTTTGGTGAAAGCAAAATGATTTGAGGCTAAATAGAAAACAACGATATAAAAAATAGATAAAAGTCCATGAAATCATAAACAATAAATTATTTTAATCTGATTTTAAAAAGTGGATCGAACTGAAACATTTCGCAAAACATTCGTATATTTTGTGAGGTTGGGCCCCTTAAAAAGATAATTATTAGACATGACCCCACATCACCGTAGCGCAGTAGTTAGTATGCTTCTTTCATGTACCATTACTACTTAGCTTAGTGGATCCTCAGAGAATCTTCAAAGTTTTTAGTGTTGTGGTTGATAACATTAAACTATATAAATAATTATAAATTTTTAATCCCACCTTGAACAATAGTTTTAAAATGGCTTTGTACTGTTAAGTTTAGCTTCATTGGATATCATTTATTTACAGTAAGCCTCGCCTTTTACAAGACCCGAGAGCAATTCCAGATAGAGGATTACATGAGGAGGCAGCTTATAGGGATGGTAGGGGAGGATAACGGTTAACTCTAGATTTGAACAGGTTAAGATTGTAGTGATCGGGGTAACATCTTCTTGGGAGTCGGTTCCAGAGAACAGTGATTCGCCGGAAGACGCTATTTGAGTGAAACTTACTTCTCACCGATGGAACACGGAATGAATGTGGGTTTTCTGTTATAATGTATGGCAAGGCGGGTCCTAGTAGCAAAAGTTAGAACTGACAAAAACATGGAATGTAGTTAGTCCTAGCACTTTCCATGGAAGTAGCGATAGAGTAGTAGGAGGCTTGATCCTATCCCTCCGTGGGTGAGAGGTGGCAGTATGGAAAACAATTTGTCACCCACAAGGACGCAGAGACGCTTTTGAACTCAATCGAGACAGCAATTGAAGACTGGGACGCACTGGAATACAACAATAAATTTTTATGCGTTAAATTACATACAGAATAGAACAATTCCGACCGGGCTCTGAGTAGGATCTGAGCAATCGCTCCTCGCTGAAGTCGATATTCTTAAGCTTTAATATAGTGTTTGATAACTGCTGACATCTGGTAGGAGGAAATTATTAGTCACTAGAACCAGAAATGTAAATCTCAGTATTTTATAAAAATTGTTTTTTGGAAATCAAATGAAGTTTATTTTAGCCAAGTACCCAGTTTCAAAAGCCTTGTTATAGACTATATTATCACTGAATAATTAATTCATTAATTACCAACGTAAAATACAATATTACAAATCGGACTAATATTTTCAGCTAACTTGAAGTAGGAAGAGTATTTTGAATTAATTGCTAAGTCTGCAACTATAAAGTTGGTTCAGTATACCGTGCTAGACCATTTTTCCCTGCCAGAATCTTTCTCACATATTTATAGGTCTGCTATTCGTATTTTCTTTGAATATTGCTGCCACATCTGGTGTGGTGGTCCTGCTATCTATTGAAGATTAGTGATAAAATTCAAAGAAGAATCTGCAATGTTATTGGTCCTGACCTGGAATATCCATTTTTAGTCTCTTTCCCATCGCCGGAACGTAGCTACCCTGTATATTTTCGAAAAAAAAAACCTTCATTGTAATTTTTCTGATAAAAAACTTTCTGTCATGGTATTAGACTTAATGAATTAAAACTTAATATTAGATTGCCAAAAAGGTTTCAGCATCTTACATTTCAAATGGGTAGATGTAACCATAAGACCTATGCTAACAGTTTCATCTATCACGCTTCTTACTTTTGGAACTCTTTTTAAATCACTGTCAACTTTGATCTTCAGAAGGTTAAATGAAATGTCAACCGTTTCTGTCTTAATTCTTGTTCATTTATTGTCCTCTTTCCTCAATATTAGTAGTTCTCATATTTTGTAATACTCCTTGCGTCCTAGTAGCTTTAGTGTCTTGTTTGGGGTGAAATGATTAAAAGCAAATTATTAAATTAATATTAAAATAAAAACCCGGTATTAATTAAAGTCGTCTAAAATATCCCGTATTAACTCTAGGTTTTTAAATAACCGGGATTACGAGTCATCATAAGTTTCTAAAAATCCAGAATCAGCTTTGGTTTCTCTCTTTAACTCATTAATGTGTTAAGCGAAAGGTGAAAACATCTCCGATAAAAAAAAAGATCCTTGTGTGATATTGATAATTGGCTCGCGACGAAAGCAAACAAAGAGGAAAAATGCCAAAAACCACTAATAACAAACGCGATGACTAAACCTAGTGCAACAAACTGTAAGTCGTAGCTTCCAACTATTTGGCCCTGCGTTCCAATTCCATCACCTCATGCAAATATCGATCGGCGTTATCGATCAAAGCCGGGTCCCGTTGAACAGACGATGTACATTTTGTCGAAAAAAGTGAGAATCACACTTGATACAATGGAGACGATAAACGACATTTACGGTTAACCGCAAACATTTGTTTCGGGCAAAACTGACCCGCTGTATTCGACAGATAATTACGAACTGACCATCAGGAGCCATTCTCTGTACACTGACTGTCAGCATCAAAATCGAAGAACCATTTTTGCTATCCTGAAAATTTCTGCAGATACTTATTACCTAGCAAATAGAGAAATGATTCAAATATGTTTTTTCAGCCCCTGATGTTGAGGACATTATTCAAAGTGTGGAACTAAATTAGCGACGTCATGTTTGGTAGATGAATTTACTATTCGTAAAAATAAGTTAGCATCTAACCTTCGCTTATGTCGCTTAAGGAATTGATTGTGGGTTGCATTGATTTTCTTTGTTATAACAGAAATGTCAAGAAAAATGTTTTGTTTGGGAGAGCTTAGAAAAAGAGAAGAAAATTAAGTAGTAATAATAATAATAATAATAATAATAATAATAATAATAATAATAATAATAATAATAGCACTGTCTGGTCACGCTTCCTCGTCAGGCGAGAATTTGGGGATTCCCAAATTCTCGCTTGACGAGGAAGCGTAACCAGACACCTTAATTCAACTTAATTTCAAAAATTATATTAGAGGGTCTCAGCTCTCGCTTTTAAAACATGAGAACTCTTATGTAGCGAAGGAATCATATTTTTAAAAAAATATTATAATATAAGCTCTACTTCTGTATGGAGCACTGTCTTTTTAAAAATAAAGGAACTCCGGATTATTTACCTAACGTGTTCTTTCCTATTTTTCTGCATACCTGCACACACACACACACACACACACACACACACACACACACACACACACATATATATATATATATATATATATATATATATATATATATAAGTAATAATGTTTATAATGTTTTAACCTCTGTCTATTTGTTATTGAACCCTTTCTATAGTTTTGGAGATAGACCCCCATAAACATATATATTATGTAACTATATTACCCAAGGTACTTGGATAAGTATATTTCATTTGGTTGAAAGTGATCTTCGGGGGACACAACCCCGACACTGAATTTTTTTACCCATTGATTTAAATTTAAATGTGAACAAGGGAATGGACTACTATACAAAATATAGAAGGAAAATCAGAAGATGGAGGTATCTTCGGCACGATCATTTTGATCAAAGGGGATCCCGAGGTGAATTTTTTTCCCTTTGATTTAAATTAAATTTAAATTTGAACAAGTAAATGGCACCTAGGAATTTGATCAAAAGGGGTTCCCCGAGAGACACAAACTCCCACTGAAAATTGTTTTCCATTTAATTTAAATTGAATTTAAATTTGAACAAGGGAATATCTTCTATCCAAAATATAGGAGGAAGGCAGAAGATGGAGGTCACATCAGCAAGATGGTTGATTAATACTGAAATGAACCATTTTTCTCTACAAATTATAAGAATGATTTAAAATCAATGATCATTTTCTTAGAATAAAATTTGCGATACGCAGCAAGGTTTGGTTTGGTTTATTTTGTTTTACGGCATATCAACCTCAGTGGGTTATTTAATGTTGACAACATTTTTAGAATAGATTTCGTATGAATAGAATATGTATTCTTTGGATTAGATTGGTTTGGTTTATTTTGTTTTACGGTATATCAACCTCAGTGGTTTATTTAATGCCGACAACATTTTTAGGATAGATTCGTATGAATAGAATATGTATTGTTTGGTTTGGTTTATTTTGTTTTACGGCACATCAACCTCAATGGGCCACTCAATGCTGATAAAATTTTTATTACTCGTAATATTTTGTTCTATCAAAAATCTGTTTCTTCAAAATTGTATTGCTGGCAATAATTTGTTTCGAAAATGTATTGCTGGTAATAGTTATCTATTTGCTCATAGGTGGGAACCTAACAGGTGCTACCACCCAGGGTCAGGGTGGACCTGGGAACAACAGCAATTAAGGCCTTGCGATACGCAGCAATGCGCGTGTAATTCGGTTGGTATTGTTATATGTTAAATTATATATTTTTATCTGTCAAGGTGAACAACATTGTTTCAGTAAAGTGCTCAATAGAGATATACAACAATAATAATTACATAAGAAATTACATAAGAAATTCCAGGATACTTACCTGCTTAAAGTTTCCCGGTGTTTAATTCGTCATGGTCAAGATAAAAATATTGCATTAATGCATTTGAATTACAATCATTGTAATATTCTTATTTGTACCCGACGAGCGAAACATCCTGAAACATTAAGTCAGTCGTCGAACTATCCTGAATTTTTCATGTTTCTTATATATATATATATATATATATATATATATTCATGCTTTTTCACATGATGCTGAAGACTACGCAATGACCAATCTTCTCTCATATAAATCACTAGTTATATATAGCTTATTAGCATCAATCTTCGCTTGTTAAATTATAAAATGTTAACTGATTTTTAATTCAAAAATACACACACATCGCAGTTTTCAACTTACTTGAAGTGGAGCGACTACATAGAATCAGTAGCTGCATCTACTGCAAGGAAATTTTGTTCCTTGTGGCGTGCCAGAATGTTTCTCTCGTCTTGCACATTTACAAATCTACCATTCGTTCGTACATCGAATACTGCTACCATATCTGGTCTGGTGTTCCTGCTATTCATCTCGAGTTTCTTGACAAAATTCAAAGAAGGACCTGTGATGTTATCGATCCTGACTTGGCGTCTACACTCAATTTCTCACCAATTTTCTACAAATGTTTGCAACGCAACTGCTCTAACGAAGTTTGTTTTACCCTACTGCTCCGACTACATGACTTTAGGCGTGCTACCAGATTGGCATCTAGGTCTCTCCAGGTTACTGTTGAAATAGCTAAATGCAAACGTCACTTCTATCTCATCAGTTTGTTTTCTCACCCTTTCAGCCTGTAGATCTCCCTTCCCATTACTTTCCTTCCTGATAATTAAAATCTTCAAAAAAAAATTAAATGCAACATCAATGTACACCTTCAATCTTCTTGAACCCCATTCATCGTCTGTACTTTCCTCTATCATCCCAATACCCAGTCTTCTCTTACACTTTTCGACGCATGCGTACTAGTGGCATTACCGCCTTACTTGGGGTGAAATTATTAACAAAAGGAAGAAAATGTATGTGTGCGAGTGTGTATATGTGTGTGTATTATAAATATTATATGTAATGTATTTCCTAATTTAATACTTATCATTTGCTCCATTTTCATTTTGTTGCTTTTTATTGAGAATTTGAGAGTTTTCAATAAACTTTTAAATAGATCTCATCTTGGGGCTTTGCCTTTCCCTGACAGCGGCGTTCGCGGTTTGCCTATAAAGCTTATACATTAGCGTAAGCTGTACAGCTTTGTCTGAATTTCTGAGATGAAGAAATATCCTTATGTATATTATTTACACTCTAATTATACTCCTCGTCTTTTTTTGTTATTATCACAACTTCCATGGAAAGTAAGCTAGCGTATCAAAGCGATAGATCATGAATTTGGTAACATATTAATTTTGCGTTCAATCCCTGGGTCGCTAATAAAAACAGAACGAGCAATAACTGAGCAGTACAAATTAAGAACTAGACGAGATAGTCATGGTCATGGACAAGTGAACGAGAACAATCCACCCCAGAAAAATGGTTTCTGCTTGACATTCCATAAAGTATACCCGGATCGATAAACAGTTGACGATTCCCGAAAGGGACAACTGCCTAGAAATGTTGATAGAAACAACAAAGATTATACCAGATATCCAAGCGTACGTTTCTATTTCAGATCGCCATTATCTTAATTGTTTGCACAAACTGGCAAGATAATGTATAATAATAGATGCATTTCTTGGATTAAGCATTTTCATTATTGTCCACATTCTATCTTCTTGAAACTCGTTCATCTTCCGCCCTTTTCACAATCCTCCCTATATCCAGTCTTCGCTTTTTAATTTCACTCCCTATAAGCCCCTGCGTACTTTCATCAAGAGTGAAGAGTTTTCCTTTACTTACATTGGCCAGACTATTGTCCACATCTCTATTGTCATGTTGACGAGGTTTCAACCGTTATACGCTCCGGCCTTCTTCAGGTGATTGGAATTTCGAACTGAAACAACGTAAATTGTTCTAGTTCCATGTTCCATGCCTCTTCCAGATGTCTCAGTTATCTTCCTTTAACTCTACTCCCCAAGCTTTTTTTTCACCATTGCAGTATTGAACGTATAATTCTTTGGTTTGGGTCAATGGATCCAACAAAAACTTTTATTCACTGGACCATGCGTACTTGAGGACATCGGCGTATGAATCTTTGAGACTTATAAACTTAATGTCTCAATGTCATTTTTTTACCAGAACTCATATTGCAATTTTGTTGTTATTATTGTTTTTCTCTAGTACTCTGTCCTACTGGTTCCAATATTTTATTCATTTCTATGCTCGGTCGGCTTAGGAATTTTTTGTGACCTAGCATATGTGCTGATTCCAACGGTCTGAACAATGTAAATGATGTAAACAATTACAATATCTCATCTCAGAAATATAGACATTATCCTTTTATATCTTATTTTGTCGAAGAATGTTAATCGTTCAGAATTTGTACTAAAATAATGCAGTGTTTCATAGAGACAATTAACGTACTGTATGCATAAGATTTATAGCGATGTGTCATGAATTATTTGCTCTAATATAATGAGAGTTTTTATTTTAAAATATTGCAGAAGAGCGCCCTCTTACGTGCACATAAAAACAAAAGATTAAAATAGTCCATTTAATTGATTATTTTAATTTGGGTTTTGAAAGTGCCTTATTATTTATCCAGTAATAAAGCATAATTAATGAAGATCAACAATTCAAAATTGTCCTGAAGAATAAATAATTGAAAATATTTGCCAATTAAATAAACGAAAATAAATATTTAAAAAAAAGTTATCAACGATTTTTTTTTTCAAAACCCCCAAATATCTACGAATATTTTATAAAAAAGTAATTAAAATAATCGAAAATAAAACAATATTCTGATTTTATTTCGTTCTGCAGGGTATAATTTTAAAAAGCTTAAAATTAAATGTTCAATCCATTTAATTTTACTGAAGATTTACCTTTAAAAATTTAGATATTAAGTTTTCAAATTATAGTTGAAATATTTTACAAAATTAAAGCAGGTAAAGTCTGGTTTCAAATTTCCGTATTTTTAAAAAATTCAAAGTGTCCTTTTCATGGATACATTTTGCCATAAATGAATAAGTATTCAAAATCGGTGTACGCAGGAGTTTGGGGCGTTATTCTGTATGTTTATCAGGTTTTTCTACTTTTAATTAATTTAACAGCTTATTGTAATTAAGATTTTAAATAATTTAATCTTGCTTTTGCTGATTGTTTTTTTTTAATTATGTCTTTTCTATAAATGCTGATGTGTTTGTTCATTTGAATCAATAATCTTTTAAAAGCATTCCTTATCTCAACCTCATTTTCATAGGCAATGCAATTGTTTTAACTAAATTGAACAAAGAATCAAATAAAGCAGTATCCAGTATCAACATGAACGTGTTCACAAAGCGTAATAATTCATTTATATATAATGACTAGCTGCTTCGTTTTGCATATACCCGTCTACAAGGCTTGCAAGGTAATCTCTGTTGTAATTGCCTGCTCTGGCACATTTATGTTTCTTCCACACCCGCAATGTCAACTCGTGGTTTATATGCAACTGAGAAGATGCTAGTTACAGTTTCTGGAAAAATGCCCGGAATTAACTAAAAGTAGTTACATAAAGCTACACAAAACACAATCCTTGAAAACTGTTGGGGCGCACCCACCTTCACAACCACAATAGACTGATCCTATTATTATAAATAGAACAGTAGTTCTAGAGGCAGTGAGGAGTGTAGCAGTGTAGTGCAGTGCAGAGTGAGACTTCTGTAGTGATCAGTTACACTTCCGTTTCTCGACCGGAAGATACCGTTGGACTTTATTACTATTACTTATTGTTACTACTAACCTACGTTCGTTCTACTACTAATCTCTCTGATGTAAATACCTCTCTGAATATACCAGTATTTTCCCTACGACTGTGTTTGTTCGTTATTACAATATACTCACGTGGAAACACTCAACATCTCAACAAAAACGAATGTCCCAAGATTCGAAAGTACTCTGGAATACATATACATATATCAATCTAACATGTTTCACTTTTATTAAAGCTTCGTCAGAGATTGAGAGAACACAGAAAAAGAAAGGACAGATTCTTTTCGTCTATTTTCTGTCAATCTCTGACGAAGCTTTAATAAAAATAAAACATATTAGATCGACATAAGTTTCCTATTTGCTCTTTTATATTATCATTGTAGTAAAAACAGAACCAGTGAATAAACTTAAACCAACGCTTTATTGCATCTTACTCTGACTACTCGTCTACTGACCGTTTTTACAAGGTTGCTTTTTATACCTCCTAGATCTTAAGGGGAGGTAACTGATGTACAATCATCCTGTCGGATTAGTTAATTGTTTGATTACTGATTGTTTAAGTTGACTATGAAAGCAAAAGTTATTGCCTAGGAAAATAAAATAAATAATAATGGATTATTTTAGTATCTCTCTTACCAACCCTGTCCGTAGTTAACAATCATGACATGCTAAGAACACAATTGAAGGTGACATAAAACATGGTGGAATTATTTCGCTCCGAATTACGAGATGCCTGGTTGGAATTCGAACTACTTTCGCCATTCTACGAGTTGATATCACTTGCGCAGCCGATCAGCATACTTGATTCTCCATATAATCCTGAGTTATATCTGTGTAACGTGAGATTCCTTAACCTGAAGATTTAAAGTTAAAGAATTTACCCTTTCCATTATTCCCGAGAAAAATGTCTTATATGATTTGTAAAAATAATTATCTTGACGTCAATGAATAATGATGTGGACTCGGCTCGGAGATACAATTCAATTGAAAACCTTTTCGCTTATTCTCCGGGGGTCAACGGAATAAGTGACCAGAAATATACAAGAGAGAACACTTAAATTACATCAGATTAAGACGTTCACTCTCGCTGATTTTCCTACAAGTCTGTGGTATGTGATTTGCTTCGGGCAAACGTATCTATTTTCGAACTGGACTGTCAACTCTCATGATATTTTAGATTGTAAAGTTTCTTTTTTTTCTTCTTTCATTTTGATCTTTGTGATAACTGACGACTAAATTTAAATAATTCAAAAAAATGTTGAAAATTATTCCAAAGCCTCGAAATTTCGTTTGTCAAAGATACTAACGGCCTAATACCCCTAAAGTAGAAGGATCGGTCAATTATTAGTCTAAGGCTATTGCTATTAAACTGTTTCCTCCAATGACTGTCCTTGATATACTTGATGAATTAATTGATCGATTTTTTACGGCTTATCAGCTCTTTGTGGAATATTTAAAACTGAATCCGCTTTTGGATTGTAAGGATAATAATACATAATGGTGTTAACATTTTTTTAAATAACAATGATTTAGCATAAGTAAATATAGAAATCAACATCTCTCTCAAAGTACTTCTGGCACTTAAAAATATCCAATAAAACATTTGGTTGTATGGGGGTGTATACAAAATTATTTTTCTACTTCAGTTTTTCTGTGCTTACCATTTTCATTTTTTATATAAGTTAGTTTTGGGTTTTTGTAGCCACTATCTTTTAGAGCTTTAGTATAGAAATTAATATGTTCATCGAAAATCCTGTCATTTGCTGAATTTGTACTTATTCTTTTTCGGATAGATAAAGGTATATGCTTAATTATAGATGTGAGGTGATTTGATTTAGGGTATATAAAGGATTCGTATTGGGTTTTTCATAAGGTGTGTAGGTATTTTTCTTTAAATATAATGTTATATCAAGGAAGTTAACTTTTAAAAAAAATTAATGCTAACGGTAGTTTTTAAGTTCATGCTTTTAAATTATTTATATAATACCTTTCTAATTTTATCTATTTTAAAGTTAGTAGAGTTTCTAATAACCATAAGTCCATCATCTCTGTATAAACCAATGTCAGTTATATTAATATCACGGTGCTCTGTAAGATTGCATAATATAAAAAAGACCTATGAGATCAGAAGACATAGCTGAGTCTAGTGATCCCATTGTGATGCCAAAGTGGTCATATGAATTTTTTATCCATTGCACACCTTAATGTATCAGTACCGATATTTTAGCATTTATAATAAGGTTCTTTTCTTCTGCTGTAATATCCATGTACTGGGTAGCAAAGTCCAACGCATTCATGAACAGTTCTTTAGATATTGATTGATAATAATTTTCAATATCAAACTGCATTAGTGTACATTTGTTTTTTTCCTTTATATAAGTGAACCAGTTTATCACGTCTTTGGTATTCATCCAAAATTTCAGGCCTTTTTTTTCTTTAATTTGTTGATTGACCCTTTCAAGGATCATTTTACTAACTTTTCCAATATCAGGTTTTGTAGGGTTTATTATCCTTGTTGTCGGATTAGCCACGGAATCTGGTTTGTGGTCTTTAAGGTTATATAGCACTCTCTTTCATATAGTTGACCTACTCTATCACTGATCTTCAGTTAATCAGAGATTTTCTTACTGCTAGTATTAATATTCTCAACCATGTTGAGGTCATTATTATTCGCCTTTTTGTAGTTCTTATGTAAATCCTTATTTATTAGATCGTTGTAGTCTTTTGTCGTTATTTTATAGAAGTTTCCTGTTTTGTCGGATTT
>OZ038484.1:43018048-43020548 GCA_964036315.1 Acanthosepion esculentum
TATTTCTAGTGGAAGTGAAACAAAGGAAAAAATCTAAAATACGGATAAGCGGCTCATTGTATGTTGCAAATTAGACGAAACTAAAAATGTTTGCTTGAAAATCGAAGACGAGTGAAAGTAAAAGGAGAAAAGAAGGAGAAACTAATGAATAATTATGGGCAAGTAAATAGGAAGAAATAATCCATACAATGAAAGGATGAAGAATATGAATGAAAGCAAGAAGATCTTCTTAAAAAAAGCCGCGAGAGAAAAAAAATATACGAAAATAGATGGAAACGTTTCACCGAAGTCTGGTTACTTGCTAATTACCTCCTTTCATCAAACAGAGAATAATAGGAATAGAAAGAAAGTAAAAGAAAAAGAAAAAAGAAAAAAAGAAAGAAAGAAAAAGAGAGAAAGAAGTGAAAGCAAAACGTAACAAAAAGGAAAATGGGATAAACGATGAAATGAAAAGAAAGAAAGAAAGAAAGAGAAAATACAAAAGAGACGAAATAAACAATAAGAAAATTCATCGAAAAATCAAGGTGTTGAAAAATTACATAGAGCTTTAGATCTTTAAACTCTTCAACAATTTTTACTTGTTGACATTGATAAAACTTTTTTCCATTTTTATGTGTGTGTGTGTGTGTGTGTGTGTGTGTGTGTGTGTGTGTGTGTGTGCGTGTGTGCACGTGTGCATTTATGATATATGTAAAGTGTAAATGTCAGGTTGCAAATTAGAAGAAACTAAAAATGGTTGCTTGAAAATCGAAGACGAGTGAAAGTAAAAGGAGAAAAGAAGGAGAAACTAAGAAAATAGGAAGAAATCATCCATACAATGAAAGGATGAAGAATTTGAATGAAAGCAAGAAGATCTTCTTAAAGAAAAAAAGTCGCGAGAGAAAAAGATATACGAAAATAGATAGAAACTTTTCAGTAAAGATTGGTTATTTGCTAATTGCCTTCCTTAATCAAATAGTTATGGTTGGTTGCACATGAAACTTGTCCAAGGCCTTTTGACCTTTTTTTCAGTAAAGTTACCATCAATGGAAGAAGTGTCCAGTTTCTGAAATTTCAGGAAAATAAAGTATTTTCTTATAAAAAAAAAACATATCACTAGACTTTTTTTTATTTAGATCAGAAGAATTCTTTGAAAAGAAAGTAATGAATAAATCGTAAAACTTGAACGCGAGTTTCTTTTGGCACCATATCAGGAGAATGGAAAAGTAAGAACTTTAAATAAAAATCATGTTGAAAATGAATAAGTACATTTATAACTGAGGACCTCATATTTTCAAAGTAACACTGCGATGCCCCATTTTGTGTAACCCGGGTTATTTTAGCGTTTCGATTTGGTCAAGACGTACAATTTTGCCGTATTACAAATCAAAGATGTATACTTAGGAACATAGCGAATCACTTACGAAGTGTAGTCTCAGCTATGGCGCCATCTTCATAAACGGCACATACCTATGTTTGTTGCTTAATCAGCATTTTTCTTTTCCGGAAATAAAAGTTTGTCAAATGACGAAAATGCGTATCTTTTCCTCTATTTTCATTTTCAATGTAAAAAAAAAAATGAATCGAATAGAAGTCCAGTAATAATGAAAATGTTTCAATCTACTTAAGTAATAATGAAAACATATCGATCCACTTATGTAATAATAAACATATATTGATCCTCTGAAGTAATAATGAAAATGAATCGATTTTCCTATGTAATATTGAAAATGGTTTGATGTACATTTGAATAATGAAAATATGTCGATGTAACCATGTAAAATATATATTTATGTAATTACGTAATAATTAAAATGAAAATGATGAAAATATAATACTTGATTTCATATTTTTGTTATTATTTGTATCAGCTCCTACAATAATGGCCAAAACATAGATTTCTCCTGGAATAAATGATTGAATTTCCGCGTTTTGCGCAATGTTTAATATATACGTATTTGCTTTTTCTAAGAAATGTATCAATACAATATTATATATGGTGTGATTCAAATAATGTATGTTAAAATGAATAAATTGAAAATAATAAATTGAATATTTAAATTAATCAAAGATTAATTAGAAAGGAAAATAAATGCATTACAGTTTAGTTCGGCTTCATGCTCGCCGACAAATATTGCCTACGCATCCTTTAACATTTTAAAAATATTGTATATGCATTCGTTAACATTCTTTTAAATAATAAATATGCATTCTTTAACGATTTTTTAAATATAACATAGGGATTTTTAACGTTCTTTAAAATGTTATGTAGGCATTATTTCAATTTTTTAAATATTACATCTGGCCTCATTAACATTCTTTTAAATATTATATATGCAACCTTTAACAGAAGGTTTCGTATTGAAATAAAAGAAACATTTCTTCAAAAATAATATTTTGCATTCAACTCATATGAATATATCTTTAGTGTTATTAGTTAAGAACTGGAATAAAACTTATCCCTGTGCATCGGGTTTAATAGGTTCAGTTATCGCTATAAAAAATAAAATATTATAACATC
>OZ038484.1:43028048-43103048 GCA_964036315.1 Acanthosepion esculentum
GCAAGTCGGGGTACCATCGAGGAAAGCTTATCAGAATATGTACCATAAAAATATATATATAGTAGAGGCAAAGATAAGCTACGTTACAGCGGTGAGAAAGTGACTGCAGCCGAGATGCCAGATCAGGATCCATAGGGTTGCCGATTCTTCTTTGGATTTTGTTAAAACTCTCTAGATATAAAACAGCCCCTGGCATTATTTCGAATGAATAGTAATTTTCTAGAGAGGAAGAAAGAGAAAGCGATTTAAAGGAGACATAAGGAGAGAAATATAAAGGGAGATGTCGGTAGATATATTCGAATGAGGAGATGCCTTGCCTATAATTTAGGTCATCAGGATGTACTAACCACATAACATTACAGCGCATAGAACACAGAACAAAAGCCGAAAACATAGGATAAATTAATCACTTTCAGTGTCTTACTGATACCTTTGTTCAGTACAGAAGATTTTTTGATACGATTTGATGCTAGCATAAGGCCAGGTGGATGAGATGAAAATGCGTAAGATTTTGTTATACATATGGCCAAGTGAGAACGGCCTAAATCCTATTGTGTAACATCGACCACAACCTGGAATAGAATATCAGCCACGGAGGATGTTTGAAAGATTTTCCCTGCTGTTCAACTAGTTTTATTGCAACCTGCGCGAAAAAAAGAAAAGACTTAAAGTAACAGAAATGGGGTTCTACTGAAGGAGGCTGAGAACACCATAAGCCGAACCTGTGAGCAACGACAAAGTTTTAGAGAAAATGCAAACATAAAAAAAACTTAACACCAGAAAGAATCAGTTGAAATTTATAGGAAACATGATGAGGTAAGGAAAGATGTCTTAAAGATTGTCACGCGCAGGAGATATTGAAGGAAAGGCCCTTATACTTAATATAAAAAAAACTGACAGTTGAACATCAGGAAGAGATAGTTGAAAATTCTAGGGTATATAATGAGGGACAAGTGCTTAGAAAATCTGACACTAAAGACATATTGGAGACAGTGAACTTATACTTAACATCAGGAAGAGAAAGTTGCACATTCTAAGGTACATATCAAGGAGAGAAGGATTAGAAAACCTTGCCGTCGCAAGGACCCTTATAATTAACATCAGAGATAGGCAACTAAACTTTCTAGGATAAATAATGAGGAAAGAGGACTTGGAAAATTTGATACCCATAGGACAGATTGAAGAGAGAAGACGAAAACAACGCATAAACTACCTCACGAATTTGAGTAAATGGCTGACAAAACAGGGTTTCGTTGAGATAAGAAAAAGACACAATTTATTAATAATTAGAAAAGAATGGACATTGTGGAGAGACATGTTCGCCAACTTCCTAAAAGGAATTCACACATATATGAGGAAGAAGTTTCGTATTGCTCAAGAAGATAATATCATATATTCTTAAATTAACTTTTTTGCTTTTAAATTAAGAAAGTTCAAAAATATTTTCATGTTCTTTCTCTGTATCCATAAATAAATAAAATTACTGTTTTATATATTCCTTTTCGTATGTCTTATTTTTCTTTTCTTTTTTCTAAAATTAAGCTTCATTTAGTACAGACAAAAAATGAAAAGTTTGACTCGAAGCTATTTTTCATACCGAAAAAAGATACATCATTATTTCTGCAATGCTTCATTTAATTACGTAACTGCGAAGAGATAATAGACTACGTCTTTGTTCTCGTAGATATGCTCAGAATATTACTGAAAAAATACGAAAAAGAAAATGTGCACTTTGAATCAGTTTTACAAGATTTGCAAAAAAAAAAAAAAAAAACTTTCCAAAAAATCTATGAACATCCTCTTCTGTTTGTTGTTCTCTTGTTATAAAAGAGGAAGACAGTCATGTTCGCCGCAAATTAGATTATAGCAAAAGAATAGGTTACCATCAGATTCAAAATATTAGTATCTATTCAAGTCAGTATACTGACTGGTTTCAAGGGTATTGACTTGTGTCAAGGTTTGTCATAAGTGCATCAAAGATGCTCTTCTGACGGAAACATTCTCTCATTTTACTGATTAAATCCAGGAGCTGGAATGGTGGTTGGATAGATGCATATTTCCCATAGTTTGCAGAAGGTGATGATAGTTTGGATGCTGATTTTCGAAGCGGATATCTTTCCTTAATTTGAAAATGTTGCTCTGAGAATCAGTAATACCGCCTCCAATTTACTTATCGGTTGGATTTATTTTGAGATCTTATATTTTAATTTAATTTCTACTAGCTTAAAAATTATTGGCGTATAATAAATTATCGGTGGTGCGAGTTCAATATCTGGGTTAGACCGTTTCATTTACTATCGGAGTAAAGCCTTGTGAAAGACATGAATATATTTTGACTCTCTCGGTAATCCATGGGATATACAGCATGATTGAAAAATAACTCCCTATTTTAAGTATGATGGACTCTTCCGTCTTGTGAAAATTACAGTTAGATCGGAGAGTCCATCATACATAAAATAGAGAGTTACGTTTCAATCGCCGTCTATACTGAATTCTTTGAATGAATCTTTCTTAGGTGAAACTTTACTTGCAATGCCGTACCAGGATTTATGCAATGGCTTTCAGAGATATCTGACATTTTGAATTATAGATTGAATTTCAAATTTGAATTTTTAAGTTGAAATTTTGGTCTCCTTCTCGAAACTGAAAATTTGTATTCATTTTAATGTATAAATTGTCCTATTTTCTGCTGCTTTTGAGAAACTGAGAATATTAATGTTTCATCACGCGTGGGGTAGTTTAACACCACTTCCACAAAAGTTGAAATATAGGCTGGAATTTCCGGTATAAATTGTTGAGTAAATCCCTGTGCATATGTCCTCGCCAGCCGAACTTTCTGCATTTTAAAGTAAGTTATCTATTCTAAGACGAAACTTAACATGGAATACCGTACTCTGGGTTATCTGAAATTTTGAATTTTAGCTTGAATTTTTCGTTTAAATTTTAGTTTGAATGTTTCATTTTAATTACTCGATTAGATTTTTCGTCTCTCCCTGTCGAATCTGTAAATTTCGATTCAAGAATCTTAACTTTGAATGCTGAGCCATGATTTGTCAGGGGCACCTCATACGCTAAGAGTAATTTTAACTATCCACCCAAAATTATTTTGGTAATTGATATTAAATTAAAACTTAAACAATTTTCCCTTTTTTTAAAAATAGGAATAGATACGTCTTCCCATCACCCGGTCCATATTCCTCCCGTTTTCTTCGAACAGGAGTCGAAGCGCATGTTTCTTGTTTATAAATGGCTTACCGGTTCCTTTCTTGTGAATAGCTAATAATATTAGCTGTCAAGAATTTGGGGGGATATGAGTGGCTACATCACTTCATGCTGAGGGTACCTGATTGGCAGTTTTCTGGTTGCTGCATGCCAAGTTGTATTTTGGCTGTTCTGATCAAGATTTTCATATCGGGATTCTTGCAGTGCCATGTCTCTGCAAGCACTTCCTGCGTGTAACCCCGACCGCATACTATACTGCAATCTGTACTAATTCCCAGCCACCACATGTTACTTTAGACGACCAACAGCTACCATTATTCTCGGACTTTTCCTAATCTATATAAAAACACCATGACGATAACTAACCAACGAAATAAGACTAAAGTGGCTGAACAAAAATACCTGAACTCAACGTTTTTTTTCTCACAAATTCCTGTTATCCGTACCAATTTCTGCAGTATGGAACCGTTCTTCTTTGAACACTCTCCTGATATCCTAGTTCACTATAAAACTAATTTTAATTATTCAATCCTCTCATCGGAATTTTCTAATATGTGGTTATCTTCCTCTCTTTAGGAAGGACTCTATTGTCCGCATGCACAGCCTGGGTGTTTATGTTCAGGCGTACCTCCCACTGACTAGAGATCTCCCTCTTGAGTCTCCAGAACATTCTTACATGTGTCACTGTCTTTTTCTGATTACCTCAGTCAGCTGTTTATTCTTTCTCTATCGGTACCGTTCCTCTCATGCCTGTTCCGTGCAAGATAGTATTTCTAGATAAGGCTTTCTCTCTATACTCGTTTGAAAATATATTTGTGTTCGGCGATAGATGCCCACCCTGTCACTGACGTCGCTGATATCCAAACCTTGCACTTGTCTATCGCTCAATCTCTCACACAAGAGGTATACTTCCCCCACGATACCCCATTAATTCCGACGTACACGCTTCTCTACTTGATCTCTTGTTTGTCTCTTCTCCTGATTCAGTCCTGTCCGTTTGATAACTCCGATCATGTAGATATCTCTTTTTGCTCTCCAAGAAGTCATGAACCTCTACCAACAGAATATCTTTGTTATCAACGCGTTGATTGGGACTTGTTCCGTGACGTTCTTCGTGGTTTCCTTCAGAACGAATCGTCCTGTTTGAAAATGTTCCACTGAGTTCTTCTCTTTGTTGAAAACCGGCATGGAAGCTTTCATTCCTGTACTGAAGTACCAAGTGAAAACTCGATCTTCTCTTACGTTCTCACCTGCATGCTCACCACAGAAATCTATTCTTCCATCAGTACCAGAGAGATATGTCCGATTGTAACAGACGTCTCTTTGTCGCTGCTTGTACTTAGTGAAAGCGTGTCCTCAAAGAAGCCATGTTACTGTTTGCTGATAGAATACTGTCATAGGCTCTCACGACTTTGGTTCTGGAGATTACTGGCGAATCTGCAAGAGTGTGCGGAACAGCAACAAATTCTCAGTCCCTTCTCTTTTCAATCAATTTGAACTTCTGACAGTTACTGCAGATAACGTAGAGTGCTTTGCTCGAAAGTTCCCTTCCAAATCCACCCTCGACATATCTGGAGTACCCCTGTCTAATTTCCCATATAACGCCGGTTCTACTAAGTGATAAGCACATAAAACCGTCACCGGGTTCAGACACCCTTTTTAAACATGAGTCTCACAAGGCAAACGGATCCCTGCCGTCGCCATAAAGAAATGTGCGCCTGAGTTGGCTCCTGTTCTCTCCAAAGTTTACAACAATTGAAGTTCTCCTCACTTGTACCCTATTTAAGTACTTTGGATAACATTATAACACATGGAATTATCGCTCAACGGCAGAATATTCGAGGCTTTAATCAATGCCGAAGTGACTGAGCATCTACTACTCGGACAAACAATTTGGCTTCCGTTTCGCCAGGCCTACCGCAGATGTGTCAATGGTCATCACTGAATGTGTATATCAAGCTCTAAATAAGAACGGCGAAGCTCGGGCTGTAGCTCTATATACCTCGAAGGCGTTTGAGAGTGTTTGGCATGCTGACCTTCTACGTAAGCTCAAAGTCTGGATCGATTACATTACATATCCTTCTTTCGATTTGTTCAAGAACCTCAAGATGAATAGCAGGAGTACCAGGTCAGATAAACCAACAGTATTCGACGAACGGACGAATGGTAAATTTGTAAATGTGCAAGACAGACAGATATTTTCAAGAAAAAAAAAGAACCTGTATATTTACAAATGTAATTTGTACACCTATTCAGCTTAGAAGAATTTTTTTCAATAAAAAAGTCTCAATCTGGAGGATGGCTTCAATTTGCTTTGGGAATGACATCATTCTTGGATCACGGACTTTCCATTAATGTAATATTAGGTTCAAATAGTCCAGAGGATTTCAATATAGAGAGCTAGCATGCCACATATCGGTTGCGGTTATATAATCAGAGAAATCGGTTCATGCGGTTCTCCCAAATCTTGTCGACATAAACAAATATCTCCTCATCATATCAGACTTTTGCCTGATGACCTCATTCATTGCATGCTCGACAACATTCACTGCCATATTTGGCTACTTTAAGTTCAAACCGATATGTTCACATAGCGCTTGATGTTTCAAACTGGGTGGGTAGAGTCAGCCGTCATCGCAATATCAGACCGTTTTACAGTGCTTCTATCCCATGGCCATGTAAGGAACATTACCTCCAGGCATTTCCAGCTCAATTCTAATATTGCCATGAAGGTCGTGACTAATTTCACGGAGCCATGTCGGAAGTGGTATAATTGATATCGTGTTTGTCTTTTCATTTCTTATATCAAACTGGAAGCTGACATAATAATATTTTCGATAGGTCTGAAAGAAAAAAATGAAAATATTAAAGTTTTGCACGTGATATATAATATTATGTCATCTTCCGTTTTGGGGCCTGCGAGCTGTTTGTTCCCTAATACCTGGCGCACCCAGTATATCATGATTTTTATCAATAATTTTTTCTTTAAAATTCATCTTATTACTTCTAATTGAACATGGAACATTCTTTCTAAGACATTCTACAAGGAAACGACAAAAAATGACAGACATTTATCCAAGGCAATATTGAATCGATATTATAAAAAAAACATAAAACCAAAATAAACAGGGCGTAGTTATACTTAGAAAAGACTTGGGGAATTATTATCACTTTGTTCTATGATATTGAAGGATGCGAGGAAATGGCTGAAAGCAGACTTATTAATAAAGGTATTTTCATTAAAAATTGTTTTAAGTCAAAGATGTTTATGAATTGCAACCGTCAAAAGTATTGACTGTTCCATCGATGAATGCCGAATGTTTCCTTATAAGGAAATGGCTAATATTACTATTACCATTACCGACAGTTAACGCAGAGAACACGGTTAACACATCGGTTGAGGCTGCTTATATCGTTTTAAGAAAGACATGAAAGGTCTATACGTATGCAGTTATTTCGTCAAGCACCGTCGTATAATTTCTAAACTTTAAATGAATTTAAATAGGATATATTGCGTTAGAGGTATCTTTGTCTAACAACGTAGGATGATAAAAATAAGGAAAAATATTAACCTGAGAACTTGAGTTATGTTTTTAAGTTGCCTTGCCAGATCTCAACTATTACATGGATTTTGCATGGCATCAATCTCGTTGAGAATGATCTCTATACAAACGTTTTCACAGACTGACTAAAATATGGTTTAAGCAAAGGAACACTTATAGAATTAATGAAAACAATCATTCATCGGCTTCTATAGAATGACAATACAACATCATAAACAAAGAGAGCTTTAACAGATAAAAAGAAAACATTTAGATTGGACACTTCTTCCTTGGCTACATGTTAAATGGCAAGGCAGACTGGAATTTCTCACAATGGTTCGTAGGCAGTAGATGAGAAGGACAATTCTGAATTCAAAACCATATGTTACCCTGGAGAGGCACATACTTGAAATGTAATTAAGGAACTCTTAGAATCGTTGCAGTATAAACCACAGGTTGTTGTTTTTTTATGTTGAACTAACATAACCAGGTCTGATCAGCCAGCCATGCTCGAAAACCACGAAGCATATTGAAAATTGGAGATCACACAGATTTTCTGTGTGACGTTTTATTAAAAAAGAACTATGATCATGACCAGATAGTTGGAGGTTCGTTATCAGAGTTAAGGGTTAAAATATGATTGTCACACCTAGCTCTATAAAGTTCCTTCATTTTCTTTGATATTTTAATTCCAACAATTCGTCAGGGTTGACAAATACAGACTCTTAGCTAATACCATTTAATTATCAACTGTCTTGCATGGACACTTCAAAGAGTAGCAACAAAAAAAACACTAGAAATGAAAATACCGATGCAGTCAACGGGTTAACTTTCCACATTAACTCAAACAAAAGGTTTGGAAGGAAACTCCCATTAACATCAGAAAGAGTGATGGCCGTAGCCTTTAGAAGTCAAATTTTATAAAATACTTTTATAAGAGAAACATTCCATTAATACCAAACGAGAGTAAGGTCTAATTTCACCTTTACCAAACTATGATTCCTGGCAAAGAAAACGTAAGTATTTAGAAAAACCGCTGGCCGATAACTACTCAATTTCATGCGTGTAATTGCTCTCGTGTAGTTTGTAACACGTTTATTTATCATCTCTCAGTTGCGTCTCTGTCTTTGGGCAGAGTGTGCTTAGGGGCGACTCCGTCGAAGGACAGAGTCGCAACTGAGGAAAAACTATACTGAGGCCCTGGGGAATAGTTACCAGAGGCCCCGCCCTCTCATTGAACTAGAGAGAAGGATCGGTGCTCGCACCGAAACCAGCGCATCCGTCAGTTGCAAGGGTTCGGCCAATTTTTGTTCCTAGCCAGGGTGTACGCATTCGGGCTTCCCACATTAAAACAAACTTGTGTCAAAACTTGACCTCGTGGAGAGGGGTGTTTGAGTAACTACAAACTACTCATTTTCATTAGGTAGCAGTCGCCCCACCCAAATAATCTATAAAGTTAGTTCTGATCCCTGATAAATACCCGTTATACAGTCACCCGAACAGTGTTTCTAAGTGCTTCTGTATAGAAACATTTTGAAACACTTTTGGGTCCAAATAAGGCAATATTGCAATATTGGACTCTTTTGGGTCCAAATAAGGCAATAATGCCACTAAGATAGAAGTATTTACTGAGAGTAGAAGTGAATGAGAAGACTTGTGTGAGGAAAATGGGAAATAAAAGAACAGGAACCAGAAAGACATAACATGGCGATTGGCGTTGCATTTAAATTTAAGGTTGCAGGGAGTACGAAATCGGAAGATAGTTTTTCACAGGTGAGAAGTCTGAGAAAAAGAAACTTACAGTTATATTTAGCGAGTTCAAAAGTAAAGCGATGAGACCTAGTTGAGAAACTAGAAATACGTTTAAGTTTATGCGGTCGACGTACCAAGGTGAACTCATTAGATAAACAGTAACGGAATTATTTATAGAAAAAGCCACAGGGAAAGAAACTGAAATCAAGATTTCTTCACAGAATACCATTACAGACCCTTCCTTTGAGTTTGCCGAGAATCTCGGAATATATGATCAGACGCGATCAGCAATATCCAATACACGGACTAATGGTAGATTTATAAACGGGCAAGATGGATTCTGACGACAAAAACAATTCTAACACAACACAGTGAACCAAACGTGTTAGAAGCAGACCAAGCAAATGATCCAATAAAATCGCTCCACTCCATGTCAGTAATAAATGTGGAACCAAGAAGGCGAAATTAGTTGCTTTCCTGGAGGTTATCCTCAGCCATGCTGATTGAGCGCAAAATGATATTTTATGACGATTAAAGGAGAGCAGTTTCGTGCTAGAGGCATTGGGATTTACAAGCCATTTCTTGCCCCAGTTAACAACTGATTATATGTCATTTTCGAGAACAGTTGCCAGTTTTACATTGTCGAATCTATCAAACAGGAGTAAAGAGTTATAATTAGTATAAACCCCCAGTTTAAAACTTTCGATATTCACTAAGATCGTTGTGAAACTGTTATGGGAAATTACCCATAATATTAATAGACTGTTCCGTACCTCATAAATACTGGGCCTCAAGAGGAAGCAGCAGTGAGTGTCAGGCAGTCCTTTTTGGACGACTCGGCTAGCCGGTCGAACTCTCTGCCTCTGAGGCAGAGGGGAACTCTCTGCCTCTGGACAGAGAGGAACCCGGACGAGACTTCACCGTATGGCAGAGCCTCGTTCGGGGAGGTTGACCAATCTGATCTCGTTTATACGGGTTCTACGGGCATTGTTTGGTTGGCCGAGCCTACGGGCTCGGAAAGCCCACATTAAACCGGCCTTGTGCCACATTCGACACACGTGGGCGTGTTGTTAAACATCGTGAGTGTCAGGCAGTCCTTTTTGGACGACTCGGCTAGCCGGTCGAACTCTCTGCCTCTGAGGCAGAGGGGAACTCTCTGCCTCTGGACAGAGAGGAACCCGGACGAGACTCCACCGTATGGCAGAGTCTCGTTCGGGGAGGTTGACCAATCTGATCTCGTTTATACGGGTTCTACGGGCATTGTTTGGTTGGCCGAGCCTACGGGCTCGGAAAGCCCACATTAAACCGGCCTTGTGCCACATTCGACACACGTGGGCGTGTTGTTGAACATCGTGAGTTTCAAGCAGTGAGTGAGTCAGAGTCAGAGTCAGAGACATAGTCGCGTCAGACGATTACTGTAAGACATTGGAATAGTGATACTTCGAGACAACATAGTTCTCTCTAACCTAACCTGATTTTTATTACTAACACTTCTACTTCTTTTGTACATATTCTGTTTGTAATATATCTTTGTTATTCCATATCCGTGATCGAGTTATTCTTCATTGGTTCTACCTAGGACCATCACCCTGGTACAAGGAACCTGGACCATAACAGAAAGATAAGAAAGAATTTCGGTCCAAAGATAAAGAACTGAGGTACCCTCTTATTAAGGTGAAAATATCTAGAAGCGTAGCCCTTCAAATGTTTTTAAAATCTAGATTAAGAACAATTGGGTGAAGTCAAATATCCGGCCAGAGACATCATATATTTTTAATTTGTCTGTAATGTTTCGACTAAGGACACCGGGTCTCAGCAAGCGGGATAGAGCATTGGTCTTGTAAGTAATAGGTTATAATTGCTCACTCTGCGCAACTCTCTCCGCGCGCAAATGCAATGTTTTCTTGTGCACAGGTTGGCTGTTTTATTAAATATTTTTCATCCGAAATGATTATTTTTCCGAAGAACAACATGAAACTTGAAAAAAAACACACACAAAAAAAAACGCAGAATAGATATATATAATCTATTTGATATTTTTTTTACAGCAAATTTTAAATCGTACATATATGTCGATATTAAACGCAAAAAAGAATTATTCAATTAGTTTTTCAAGCGCCGAAGCACAAAATATCTTCTTTGACTTGAACGAAAACACAAATAGAAAAAAATATTTTTCTTTGTTCAGATGTAGTCATGTCAGATCAAAACCAGTCTTGCAAGAACAAAAAGATTTAAAATTTGATTGGATTATCACACAAGATTTCATTCTTTTCTGACGATAATTCATTGTGTTTGATTTTCCTAATACAGATCTGTTTGAATGTTTTCCTACAAGTTCAGTCTGCCTGGTGGCTTTTCAGTCAGTATTATTTATTATCAAATGTTAACAAGAGAAATAACAATTCGATTTGTATTCCTATTTGTGTAAACGTTTCGCATCATAATTCATTTTATCAAATGAAAAGTATATATATATATATATAAAGAAATATTGTGTGCTATATTTATGGGATAAAGTGTTCAATATCAGTGATAGAGCGTGTGTAAATATAAAAGTGAACATAGAAGTCAACACTTAGAGGCGACAGTCTGTTTCATGCTAGATGCAACCACGAGTGGCCCGATCATTGCATCTAGCATGAAACAGACTGTCGCCACTAAGTGTTGACTTCTATATATATATATATATATATATATATATATATATATATATATATATATATATATATATATTTATATATATATAGGCTAAGAAGAATTTGTATATGATAAAACAAAATATTTAATAATCGCCTTCAACCATTACTCCATCTTAATTGAAGACCAAAACCTTAAGTAAAAAAGATTACCCATCTAATAATAGTTTTAAATTACATTCATGAATTAGACTCAAACTGATAAAGATGTTGCCTTAACAATCATTTACAATATTGAAAGATTAATATAAGGAAACTGTTATAATTTAAATAATTAGTTTTAATGTACTTTCTATGAATGTAGTTTTAAATATACTATTTAAATAATATTAAATCCTTAAATTATTTGTTAAAAGAGTTAGAATTTTAGATTGCTAGCAAATATCAATTTAATTTCTTCGGTGATTTTAAAAAAAATAAATTTCTATCAAACATTAAAATATTTTTTACATAAATTGCTAAGGTTATCTCTCCTACTGTCGCTTAGCAAAACTTAATGACAGCCTCTTTCTCTCTACTCCCCCTCCCTTCTTTGCTTCCTTCTTCTACCCCTTCCCTCTCAATATATCACTTCCGATAAGTTAACCGATTAAATAGTTCAATGTCTGCCCCCTACCTTAATACTAAGTATGATAGATAGAAATATTAAAGTAAACCCTCTCTATATACGATCCTGTCTCTCACACTACACCTCATTACCCCCCTCTGTTAAATTACATAAACTTCACACTACCCGTCAAAAGGGTATCATTTCAATTTTCATTTATCATTTTTCGTTTCACCGTTTGGAAGTGGAGTCTGATGAGCCAGTGTCCTTTAATAAAGTGCTTGGAGAAATAAATTATTACATGGAGCCTTAAAGTGGTCTGTTTTTCCTTAAAATATATATATATATATATATATATATATATATATATATATAGAGAGAGAGAGAGAGAGAGAGAGAGAGAAAGAGAGAGAGACAAAACATTGAATCAACACACAGTGGCAATTGCGTTTAGCATGAAACAGTCAGTCGCCTCTGATTGTTAACTTAAATGTTCACTTTTATATTTACATACGCTCCATCTCTGATATTGAGCATTTTATCCCATAAATATAGCATACCTTAAAACTATATTTATTCACACACACACACACACACACACACACACACACACACATATATATATATATATATATATATATATATATATATATATATATATATATATATATATATATATCGTGTGTAGCAGCAAAATTGTCAAAATCGTATAACACCATGCGATAATTCTCCATGTCGTAAAATGTTTAAGACACTAAACTAATTTTCTTTTTTCCAGATTTTCAGATAATACATTTACCCATCTGGACAATATTCTTTGTAAGGATCATTGAAAAACCCTTTGAGTTATTCAGCTAGAAAGAGAACACATTAAAAGCATTTTGCGTCAGCCCAACTGTCTTTCAAACTGAACAACATTGAGAGGAAAAAGATCATTGAGGCCTTTAGTAATGGTACAGATATTCTTGCTTTGGCTCGCGTCTTCAATTTCCAGTCACTAACCATCACGAGAATGGTGAATATTTTAAAAAATAAAGAGGCAATATTAGAGGAGAAAATTAGACCAGGAGGTCACAACAGAAAGTGGTATCATCATTTCAGCTTAGAGCTAAATACATTTTTATTGATCAAAGTAGTGCCCAATAGTGCTATAAAACCCCCGAAAAATTTCAGCAAGATATCTTTAATCATTTCTAAGATACAACGATTCAAAACTTAATCTAACAAATAGATAATTTTGCTGTTAAACCACGTATATATTGGGCAGTAATCCCTATTTTATACATGTTTCATTAACAATGGCTGACAAGTTACTGCGGTTAAATCTTTCTTGTGTTCTTATAATTTCTGTTTTTTCTGGACATACATTCTATAGAAATTTTTCTGTTTGTCCGAGCGTTTCCGGAAATACTTTTAGCCATTATCAAAGATAATTTTATTTTTTAGTTTTAACTGAATGTATGGAATGTTTTATATTTGTATCTATGGTTATAGCAATGTTTTATTTTATGCTTTATTTTAGAATGTGCTGACCGTGTTTTGAAAATAAAACATTATGATAACTGAATAAAAGTCTTTTAAAAAATTATTGAGTAATATATATTTCATTTTTATTATCTTCATTCTGGAATTTTTCAAGCAAATTATTAACTCTATCCTCGCATCATTTTTCATATTTCTCAGCAAAGAATTCATCTATCCTTCTTTGCAGTTTTCCAGGGAATATCTACTTTGAATTAAAAGAATTTTGCAAACAATTTTATGCCTTTAGTACAGATATTTCGTACATAATTTTATACTTTAATGGTAAACGTGTTTATATATATATATATATATATATATATATATATATATATATATATATATATATATAGTTTGTATATAATAACATTCATTTTGGTAATTTAAAAAAAAATATATTACTGGTAATTCCATGAATAATTTATTATTGGTATTTTTATATACAAATGTATTGCAGGTAATTTTATCATAAAAATATATTGTTGGTTACTTTGCCATAAAATGTACTTTTATATTTTTATTGTTGTATTGGTTGTCATTTTACTATAAAAAAAATCATGGTTCGTCATTTAATATAAAAATATGCTGTCCATAATTTTGTTATAAAAATGTATTTCTGGTAAGTAGGAGTTCCTATCAAATTTAAATTAGATTCCTTCTTATCTATTATGTTTCAATATGGATTTTTTTTGTCGTGCTACGTAACAGAACAAAAACGCAAAAGAAGAATGGGAGGAAGTTATTTATTTGTCTTGGCATGCAGTTGCCATTTCATTCGTTAACGGATCAGTTAGCGTGATAAAATGATATCCATAAAGTACAAATATATTCCAAACTTTCATTAAGCATTAAACATATTTCGTTAGTGTGATTCTAAAATATTTTTGCGGCAAGAGCTAGTTACCCTGCTTACTATCACGAATGAACTGATCGATTCATGATAAGTGGTCCTGGGTAATTGTCTAGAAAGGATATAATATTATTTCAGTGACTTGTCTAGGTGAGTATTGAATACTATCACGAGTGTTTCTGTTGAGTTAACACTTTCACTGCTACTCATTTGCCCAGTGCAATTAGATACGAAACTACCATGACGTAAAGAAAAATCGAGGCTGACTAATAATTTGCATGATAGAATAGTTAGAATTTTCCGTATTTTACGATAGATGGCCCAACGGGACACTCATACCAGCGGTATGCAAAAAACGTAGGTTTCCGTACTTAGCCAGCTGGAGCAAGACAATAAATTAGCAGCGGAAGTGTGAAAGTATTGTTGTGTCAGACTCCACATGACAATAAATAGTATGAGAAAAATTTGTAATAGGACTAACTGAAAAGAAACTTTTCTTGCATAATAAGATTTGGAAAAATTGGATCCAAAATTCAAAAAAACATCCCTGTCTATATCGTTTTTATAGAGAACATTTTCTCATTCACAGTATGGAAAAACAAGCAAAAAGGCCGTATCTTGAGAGACGCCCTTTTTGCGCATGTATCATTTTGTATAAGTAATATTTAAACATCAATTTTATTGTGTTTTCTTATAATTCAAATCAATTCAAAATGTAAGTTCCATATGGATCTTGAACTTTTTCTAGCACAAAATGGTTAATCGATAATATTCATTAAGATATTATTCTTCATAAAATTATAGAAAATCAAGAATTCAGTTTCATCAAATTCCTGAATGTATAAACCACAATTATAAATTTATAAATCTTTTTCATTTATTTAAATATCAGAATTTTTTTCTTATAAAAAAAAATGTTTCGTCGAATTTCCACGCCTATCGCATATTATATTAATTAATTTTGAAGTTTTAATTTCAGAAGAAATCTTTAGCAAGTAATGCGTTATCTTTGACGAGGTTAATAAGCTGACATGCAGTTAGAACAACATCGTTCAGAGTAATTTAATAGTGATGACGTCTGCTAGGGTGGCTAACTAATGTCTGTTTCATATACATGATCAGGCACAGAGACAACCTGTGGTTTATACAGTAATTATGCTGTGTGGATTATAGTTACGGCGTCTAGGAAAGGCAACATAATCTGGCGTAATCACTAATTAAACAAGACCAGAACGCCCAAACGCTCTGTCACAATGATTTCGGTCTTCAGGCTAGCACAAATGGAGACGGTTTCCGAACATTTTTCCCTACTCAGTTTCACTCACAATGTTGTGTTAACCAGTGGAAGGATTTTCAGTGATTTGCCAAATCTTATATTATCATGAAGTCATTGACGTCAATGCTGAGATTTGTACGCATGTCTCATAGACGACTGCTAACCATGCAACACCGCATTTCGTTCCTAATATACTAACAACAGTTTAAAAAAACAAAAAACAAATCTCGATCTAATCGTTCTTGTGAAATAAAATCACAAATATGAATAATCATTTGGATAAAAAAAATTAAAATTAAAATTAAAATTTCATATAATATTTTCTACGCGAGATTTCATTTCACCCCAGGCAAGGTGATAATACTACATAGACGCAAAGGTTTACTGTTGGTGAAAGAGACCGAGAAAAACTTCATTGAGGCAAAAGAACATAGTTCAGGAAGACAGAAGAGAGTTCCGCAGGAGAGAAGTACCAGAAAAAAAATTATTAGAATAAAACTTACGGTTACATCTAGTCATTCCAACAGTAAAATGTTTAGACCTAGTTGTCAATATACTAGCAGGATTAAATTTACACATTTGAATCACCAAAAAGAAAGACAACAAAAATTGCCAAATATTGAAAATATTTTTAGAAAAGACAGAGCTAGGATATGTCACTGTAAGAAAGTGACTGAAGACGAGATGCAAGGTCATAAGATGGAAATCATAGTGAAACTATGTAAAGAGTATTTCTTACATCTATAATTACGTTTGGACGTTGTTAAGTACGTTTCCTGACATACTTATCAACCTAATCTTTTTCTTATTCGTGGCGAAGACCTTTGGAGTTTCGGATATTTTCACTAGTCTTTGGATTCTTTACACGGACAGTTCCGATTTTGATTTATTTCAAATGTAAATGAGATTCCTTCTTATCTATAATGTTTCAATATGTATTTGTTTGTCGTGCTACGTAACGGAACAACAACCCCAAAAGAAGAATGGGAGGAAGTTATTTATTTGGCACGCGGTTGACATTTATGATAAACAAAGTATTATGACTTGCATTGACATGGATTCTATAATTAAAGTTTCTGTTAAATATGAATAAAATGTTGCTGCCGACACTTTAGTTTGAACATAGATCGCCAGGGAGCAAACACAGGCGATGCTATTATTGAATTAAGTAGACCACGTGATCATAGAGCAAAGAAGTAAGAAGTAGCATGACATCCAATTGATCGCCTTTCTAGTCTATTATATTACTATTCGAATCACTATTTCTAGTCTATCCTCTATTACTACACGGATTGCTATTCTCTACTCTATTCACTACACTATTCCTCTATTCGGATCACTATAGGGGTTATTTGTCGAGCGAGTATTATCGAGCAAGTACTCTTAGTGCGAGATTATTCGACCTCGTGGTCAAAGACAAAAAATAAATAAATAAAAAATAAAAACAGAATTGGTCTGTCTATATTTCTGAGATGAGGTATTATGTACAGTATTAGTACGACTAATGTAAATACTGAACAGAATTGGTTTTCTAATTTTCATCGCAGTCACTGCATATTGTAATGTATATTTGGATCATCATTTGAAATCATGCACTGATAGCACCAATTCTCATCAATTAAAGGATCCCTACCGGTAGATTATCATAATGTTTTATGTGATTTTTCATACAATCATTTCCCCAAGTCTTTCTTCTGAAAACATAAAGAAAGACTTTTCTTATCAATTTATGATATGATTTTTACGAAATATGTGACCATTTCACATTAATGCAATCTTTTATATTTCAAATACTGATGGGTTTTCTTGTATTTTGTTAATGTATATATTAATGTCCTTCCTAATCAGTAATAACGATCCTGTAGTAGTGTTTGTGTTTAAATATCACAGTTTGGGGAACTTTTATTTCCAGTTTCATATATTTCGTTCTGGGTATGACGATAAACTATATCCGTGTCCAACGTAAGACGATAAACTACGTCCGCGTCCTGGGCATGACGATAAATTACATCCAACAGCAAGGCCTCTGATCAGGTTTTGAGGTACGTGGAACCAGCTCTTAATTGCTGGTGTTCCTTGGTCCACCCTGACCCGGGGTGGTAGCACCTGGTAGGGTGCCCGCTATGGACAAATAGTTAACCCCCAAACTGGGGTCAACATGTATAAAAATAGGTTTCAATACAAGTAATACATTTTTGGATTATTTTTTTTTTACCAGCAATACCTTTTTGAAAAAAAAATATTACCAGCAATATATTATTAGAAAAGGAAATATTACCAGGAATACATTTTTGCGGAAAATAGGTCCAGAAATATATTTTTGAAAAAATATTACCAGCAATAAAAATCTTGTTGGCATTAGAAAAAACATAGTTGTTGATATGCCGTAAAACAAACCAAATCAAATGAGAATGGAGTAAGGTAGTTCTACAATCAGTAAGAAAAGAGTTGATGCTCAGTATTTGACGAATATTACTGTCACTTGATCTCTTCATCAATAACAATGAGTATATCGTGTACAAACATATTTAAAGAAATGATAAAAATAAGAGATTTTTTAATCATGTCACCGCAAGCAAACCAATAAATCCACTAGGAACAGAAGGAGTTGCTGAGTGTTAGAGAATATGAGAAAAACTACTATTAAGGAGAGAGGACAATAAAAGAACAATAATTCTGAAGAGAGAAGATAGCGATTAACACTGCATTTTAATTTTGACTGGAAAGCAAGTAGCCGGAAGAGAATTCCACAAGCAGGAAGTGCGTCAGAAGAAATTGTTAGCATAGAACTTACGGTTATTTCTAGTTATTTAAATTGTAAAATAATGAGAACTTATCGCCAATGTAGTATTGAGCCTAAATTCATAACGTCTAGGGACCATAGGGGAAAGTTCATCAGGTCAATTACCATGAAATTATTTATAGAAAAGGCGTTGGGGAAATGGATTGAAACCGAGATCCCAGGTCAGGATCAATAACATACATTTGATAGGTTTTCCAATTTCTTTTACCGAATGTTTTTATCACAACGCATTACTATGTCGACAAGATACTATATAATATTATTATTTCCGTGTGTTTTTGTTGTATACACATTTCCTTCCGGGTCCCAACCAGGGACCTAATGTCATATATAGCTTCTTGACATCTTTCCCTGATGATTTTTGTAAAAATCTACAAAAGCCCCTAAGACCTCACAAAGTTTACATAGATAAAGATGTCCGTAATGTGTGAGCTGCACATTTTCTTTATTTCTTTAAGTCCACGGCTACCAGGAATCCTTTTCAATGATTCTATCGGAAACCTTTCCAGTCAATCCGAGGGCTCCAACTTAGTTTGTTGAACAATTAGACTGAAATATTTATAATATATTATTATTATTACTATTATTATTATTATTATTATTATTATTATTGTTATTATTATTATTATTATTAATAATAATAATTTTCCTTCAAGTAACTCTTACTTTTTCGATTACACACTTCTGTCATCATTATTGAAAATCATGTCCACTGCCTGATACAGTTCGCCAAATGACGTCATGTAGATATTTCGCGTTCCTTAATATTCCAGGAGATTCCTCTAGCTCTTTCATTTCCACAGAATCGATTTTACTTGGTATTTCAATATGTTCCAGTTTACAGCAAAGATAATTAGGGACAGTTGCCAATTCTTTATTTATTTTGGAGCACAATTGACATTTTCACATTTCACTATTCCTGGAATGATCAAGTTAGATTCTGTTGTGATTATTTTTATTACATATTTATTTGCGGGTCTTCACTCGGGAATAAGCGATAACATGCCTCCTTGCATTGTCAGCATTTCCATCGTTATTTTCGTTTGACTCCAAAAGCGCTGGGACTTATAACATCTTCACCCTTTCCTGGAATCTCTATTTCCAGCGATTCAATTCTGGATTCCTATTAACCAGTTTTTTACACATAAATTCTGCACATTATTATTATTATTATTATTATTATTATTATTATTCCCTTTGATATCTGGCGTTTACACATTTCTTTCCGGGTCCCGCCCAGGGACCTAAGGTTAGAAATGGCATCATGACACTTTCCACTGAAAAAAAAAAAAAATTACATAGATAAAGCCCTTCGTAAAGTGTGGGCTGTACTTGTCAGAACAATTTTTTGTATCTCTTTGAGGCATGGACTTCCAGGGATCCCTTCAATTATTATTATTATTATTATTATTATTATTATTAATTTCTTTGATTTCTACTGTATACACGTTTACATCCGGGTTCCAAATAGAAACCTAAGGTCAGAAATGGATTCATAACAATTTAGAAATATTCACATTTGTAAAAAGAAAAATAAGATAACATATATACATTTTAAAGACAAAGCTCTTCGTAATATGTAAGCTGTACTTATGGGTACAATTTTTGTATTTCGTTAAGGCATGGGCTACCAGGAATCCCTCCAGTAAGTCTACCGGAACCCTTTCCAGTCAATCCGAGGGTTCCAACTACAACTGAAATTATTGATGTTCTCATGTGCCACATTTTGGAGATTTCCGCTTCAAGATCCTTGTATTTTGATAGTTTTTTGAAGATCTTCAAAGATACAATATGCAGAGACCGCAATAAGAAAGCAAATTCCATTTGTATTTATTTTGCTTTTTATTTGTCTCTGATCACGATGTCTGAGCGATTAGCTTTGATCGTTTTGCTTGTGTGCATTGTAAAGTCCAATAAAATTGTTACAGGTCTTATCTCTGTAACCAGGCTGGGTTATGTACATATCAGTTTATTTCTGTTTCCTTCGCGTAAAAGTTGCAGATTTTCCAGTGCAGATATTGGCCCACTCTATTTTAGCCTTGCACTACGTAACCATTGATGGGTACGAGGTTTGTCTACATCATCTTGTTTGGTTTGATCAGAATATTAACCATGAAGAGGCTAATCTGTCAATCGTTTTTGCATTTGGAAGATTGCATTTGCTTTTGCTTTCATTTATAGGTACTTTTCCGCTAGTTATATTAAAGTTCATTTGCAATTCTTCACCCACTTGGAATTCTTTCTTGGATTTGGTGGAGTCGTTTATTACTGAGTTATTTCTTTCATGTTCTTAGACACAGATCATCACCCAGTTTTCTGTCGTTTCCAGGTATCTGTGAAGACCACTTCTTGTCAGACAATCCTAGTTGAACGAATCCTCCGCCTCCCTCGGATCTAGATATATTGTGAACCTAGGAGAGATTACTGAATAGAATAATCACACGAAGGTTGGTAATGAACGATAATACTTAGGAGAAGAATAACACATACAAGATACGTCAGCGGCACGTAGAAGTAGTCAACTGCTAGGAGTGAGTCAAGTGAATTCCACAACGAATTTCCAACTGCAGGATATCTGCCAATCGAGAGGCTCGGCAAAAGATTTCCTGTATACCCTGTATAAAAGACGAGACTGCCCTTAGACATAGCTTCGTCTGGGGATTGACCAGCATAGCTGGAGACGAATCTTCAACTGCAATATTTATTTGTAATAAAATACAAAATGGGGCCAAAAATGTGGTGGAGAGAAAAAAAGGTCATCATCTGTCTTAATTTTAAACATAGCTAACCACAAACACTGACCCAGACATAAAAACAATATTCCTAACAGCAGAACAAGGCATTCTTACGTACCTTTCTACATCCACCATAATACCTCTTTGTTTCTATGAAAATCTTAAATATACCCCTATATGTAAAATTGATTATCGTTATGGGGGGGGTCGATAAAACAAAAATTTAAAAACTAGACCCAATGAGTATATACAATATGAATACAAATTATTTACATGAAACTAAACAAAATAATTTTAGTAATAAAACCCCCCACAATCGTAAAAATGTGGCAGAAACGTCAGTTAACTGGACGAAATCAATGAGGAACTATAACAATATAAAAAAAACATTCATTCATCCCAAGAACTCACACTGATACGCACTCCTTCAGACACAAAGACAAATACAAAAATCACATACGCGAAAACGAAAGACACCCCGCATCTACCAGAGAACTCATATCACTGACCACCTAACAAGGGAAGGGATGGGGAATTTGTTGACCATGTTCACCATAGTCTATGAATATAGAATCCAGCGCAGTACGTAATCTGTTCAATGAAACAATGTTAAAGATTAACACTCACGAGTCAGACACTCTACTGAATCTGACTATATCGTCAATACTACCAGCAGCTGTTCCGTAATTCTTCAATCTTCGATATCAAAGGCTGGCACTGAATATTCCGGATAAAAACATGGCCGCCTTTATACACGTCCCCTGGAATATTTTGAGCCTTCTGATTGGTTAACACTTCTATTGCTGAACTATAAAATGAGTCAGCTCATTTAGGCTGACTCACTATTACACCTAGGTACCAAAAACTCCAACATAATTAAACTAAAGAAAAATAGGGATAGAAATAAAAGATACACTCCCTAGCTAAGTTAACTGGGGAAAAAGGGAAAAATAAGGATTCAAAAACAAAACCTAAACTATTCTAATTTCGGAATGGGTGGCCAAAGTTCTAACCAGGAAGAACAAAATCCTGATGCCTAACCGGCATCAAAACGTAACTGTAGGTCAGCCTCTTTTACTCGACACAAATGCGCAAGATTCACTTACCTTTTGCCAAATTATCATGAAGTGGGTTGCCGCTTTTCCGTTCTAATCTTGACTTTAAGCTGATGCTTAAATAACAAGATCAGTTGAGAAGAAGTGAACTGCTCGCCTTCAGAGAATTCCTTTTGACGTGTCGTCCAAATGGCGACTATCATAACACCTAGTAACACAAGAACACATAATGTTCAGCCTTCGTCATCGGTGGCACCACATTGCTACAAACAGAACTGGCCTTAAGAACAAAGAGCTTTCCACGCCGCATGCGGACCATGAGGCCTTCAACAAACTTGCACAAAGGCGCTACCACCCTGCAATGAAAGAAGGTTTCGAATTTCCCATTACAGCGTCGGCAGTCTGGAAATTACTCCAAGCCCGCTGAACGAAGTTTTTGGCGACCAAGAGAGCCCCACAAATCATCAGCCAGGTGAGTGATGCTTCATCGTTATTGAGGCATTTCAACCCGGGCGCCCAAGGCCATATTGAGCGAGCCTCCTGCTTCGTCAGAACGAGCTCGTTAATCATATCATCCCGAATGGACCCGCTGACTAACACTTAATATAATGCCCTACGAGACAACACATGGACGTTGGAGAGAACATCCAACGCCCATAAGAGGCGTTTCAGAGCACGACTACATTCGCGATAGAAGGTGCATTCGGTGGTGTAAACGGTGGGCCTTCTCCTCGCTCTAGTGAACACTTCTCAGGGGTGGGAAGTTCTTACGGGCCTCCTACTTCCATAAGGCGCTCTCCTCATCCGATTCGCAACACATTCGGTCTAGAAATTCGATGCGATGCATATATTGACGAATCTCAATGCCAGGCATATCCAGACTGCCTTTAGATAGATGGAGGCAAAATATCTCCCGATATACCATAGCGGCCTTGCCTCTCCACAAAGAAGAGAACAATAGCCTTACTAATGACATTAGTGTGGCATACGGAAGTGGAAGTATAGAGAGTCGGTAAAGACGAATCGAGTAGATGTGTGAAACACGTACTTCCGCCCTCACTTTCAAGGAAAGATTCCTCCAAGACTACGGATTAACTTCGATCTCGGCCTTCCCTTGTACCCCCGACCAATTCATATCCAGCTGGAGATAAGGACCGAACCAGACGCCGAGTATCTTGACCGGCCCACCTGTAAAGAGGAAAGGTCCGGGAAGAGAAACTTCCTTCCACGCCCCCAAGCGCAAGCCAACAAGACTTATCGCCGTTGATCCTGGCCTCTGCCATCATCTCATAACCACTGATTTCTTTGCTGGCTTCGTTAATTACGGCTCTGCTCGACGCAAGAACCGAAACGTCATCAGCATAGGTAGAGGTGGTAGCACCAGGCTGGGAAATTCCGCGTAGGACCAGATTCGTCTTTAACTTGCGAAGGAAAGGTTCCAACGCAAGAAGGAAAAGCAAAAGTGAAAGCGGAAAACCTTGACGAATGGAGCGAGACAACACGAAAGATTCCGACCATGCCTCATTCAATTCCACCATTGCATCGGGAGACGCATACGGAAGTCGGATCCAGGTGCGAAATTCCAGCCCGAAACCGGCCACCGAAAGTACAGCCTCCAGGAATCGATGGTTAACCCTATCAAAGGCCATGGACTGGTTTAAATTGATTAGCGCGGCTTCACTGCCCACTTGTTCTAAGATCAAGTGTACCATATGAAGGTTGTCCGGAATAGTCCTGCCCTCGACAGCAGAAGTCTGTTTTAAGCCAATCAGACAAGACAGGAAAAACTGCAAACGATCTTCACCAAAATCTTTAACTCTTTATTTAACATAGTTAAAAGGCGAAAGTTATCTAACCCATCCCCACCGTTCTTGTCCTTGCGCAGCAACTTGATCATACTCCTCATGAAGCGATGAGATAGAGACCCCTGCTTCATCCAGTTGTTGTAAATCAGTTCCAGCAAAGGAACAAATACGGACGACTGCCTCAAATAAACTTCGTAGGGAAGACCATTTAGTTTCGGAGATTGATCCAGGCCAACCTGTTTCAGCGCTTCCCAGATTTCCGACTCTAAATAGGCGTCGAACTGATCAGGGCTCGTACCGGGCTCTCTGGTGAAAGGTTCCTGAAAATAATCACGAATAACCTCGCATATGCACGCGTTTGTAGCCACGGTCCGCTTATCCGACAATGTGACGCACGAAATATGTCGCTGAGACGAGCTACGATTCTACTCTGTGCGCACTTCATCGGCCATATTTGTCGCCTAAGAGGACATTCTTCTTAACCTAGCCTTAACTACCAGAGCGTCATCCTTCTTGATAAGCAAGGAGGACAACCTTAGCTAAGGCTATTTCTCCACTATCACTGGATTTAACTGCTCGATCGACGTTTTGCTCACAAGCCGTATGCGCCGTTAGTCTATCTAGATTGGGTCGACGACTAAAATCAGCACCAAACGTGCTAATTTTGGATTTTAATTTGCCCACCAGGCATTCCCAAACACAGGGCCCGTCAATTCCTTCTGTATCATTAATAGCAGCTGGCCCCGGAAATCCTGCTCACCAAATAATGAGCAGTTTAATTTCCGGTAGCCAGCCAACTTAACCTTAGGCTTATCTAAGTTTACACGGACACAGACAAGCCTATGATCCGAATAAACTATATAATGAAACCTTGGAAACCCTAAGAGCCCTACATCGACACTTCTAAGTAAGATTCGGTCGAGGTAGCTAGAAAGCACCCCTGCAGCCGAGCCGCCACTATTTGTCCAAGTCCAAACGACCCCCTGAGTGTGCTCATTATCAAATTTGTCGATAAAGTTCCGAAATGGTTTCACGTCTCGGTTGTCAGTACCCGTATTTGGCCAGCTACAATCTATGTCGGGGTCAAGGTCGGCATTCCAATTCCCCGCTAAAACTACACGACGAGATGTCGTCAAAAACGGGTCGATCTGAAAGACCCCCCCACCAAATAACCCAACACCAGCAGGCCGCTCATAATGCTTATTGGGCGCATAAACCTCAATATGTCGAAGAGCCTTATCCTTTATGGTAATATCTAGCATGCAAAGCCAGCCCGGCGGATCTGTGAAGACAAGAGTACACGCATCCTTCTTCAAAGACTTGCTCACTAGCCAAAAGAACCTCTCGTAGCGACCATCAAAATATGCTGAATAGGGGGAGAACCCACTAGATAATACTCTCATGCTCATGAGTAGAAAACCGGGTCTCCTGCACACAACAAACATTCACCCTGAGGCGCGGAAGGTCACGAGAGAGCCTCGCCCTGCGAGAGTCTGATCTTAGGCCTCGGGCATTTATACTTGTTAACCAGAGAGCTATAGTGAAAACAGATTAGTGTTGCTTTCCTGTAATGGACATGGCCGGGGATAGGACGCCGACAGCCTCACCCATGGAGCCACTACCCATCTCATTTTAGATAGTGCCATCAGGAGACAGGTCGCCAATATCCAGGGGGAAAGTTAGCTTAAGAGCTCTATACAGGGAGGGGTGAACGGAAAGGGGGAGCCTCCCTGAACAGAGTTGATTTAGTTATTTCTCGTCTTCGTTATCAAAATAAGCTAACGGCGGATAAATATGAAAAGCGCTGTTAGCTTCACGTAACACGGACCTGATGTTTTCTGAGCCATATCCCGCTCTTACAACAGTTAATATTCTTTTGGCAAGGGGTAAATTTTTTTTGATCTTCAATGTCCAAATTGTTTATTTTTTTCATATTCAAAAGTATTTTTAGGTCTTTTGATTTGCTGGATAGGTAAAATGCTCTGTCGGATTGTTATTTTTTCAACTGGCACACATCTTCCTACCCTATTGAAAAGTAATTTATGTTCAACTTTTTTCATTTGTTGGGTTCTGCGGAGTCCGAGGAAGGCCTGCGTTGTCATTTTGTGTTTCAGTTTTCAGTGGTGAATTGCTGGGTGTTCTAATAGGAGATTGATTGGGAGTTATGCACGGGGTAGGGGTTTTTCATGAGGATTTAGAAGAATTTTTTCAGTGGAGTCAATTTTGATGGGGTCATGGTTATTGTTGCAAAACTAGGGGTGGATTCATAGGGGGCTGTTTAGCCCATGGAGACGATGGAGCTGATGTTGAATGTCTTATTATTCTGTCAGGATGATGTTTTAAAGATTCTTTCTACTTTTATAATTTTTCTTTTTTTATCAAAAGAGGGCTCGTATCTAAGCCGCTGTTGGCGCAGTTTATCCGAATAGGTGGTCGAAGAGCCGCTCTTAGTACTGGTAAAGGGAGTGGGGCTGTGCGTGTCTTTAGCCGGTGGAAATCAGTGGAACGAGGTCATGCTTCCCGGAGCTTCCCTTTGTCCTTACCAACGGCCTGTCCTTCCCCCTCTTCCTTCTCCGCAACCGCACGAGCGGCGGGCAAAGGCTTTCCGGGGAATAGGTGCTGAGAGACAGACCCAACCGGAGGTCTAACCACACCGGTCCCGGTAGCTGGCATACCTATTACAGGCGAGACGGATGTAACAGACTCTGTCGCAGGGGGGGTTGGGTCGACAGAGGCCAGAATCCCAGAGACCTTCTCCTCTGTGCAGGAAGAGGACAGATGACCAGTCTGTCTACATTTCCAGCATGTCTGTCTACGCCCGGTGACTATAATTGGAATCTTCTGGCCCGCTACATCCAGACAGTTGGGGATGGAGATGAAGTCTTTCTGGTCTATCATAATTTCAAAACTCCATCCACCGGTCAAATCGTCAGAGGAAGCACTGAGTATCTGACCAAATTGGCACAGATAAGTGGCGAAGTGCTCCCCGGCGATATGGGGAGGAACCTCAAATACTGATACAAGGGTCTTCTGCTTGCCTTCATATTCTGTATGCAGAATAAGGTCTTTAATTATGAGATCGCGACTCGATGCGGCTTCACAGTCGACAGGCGTGGGTAACAGTACATCCCACATGAAAAATCCTTTTACTTTGATCACCCTCTGGGGATTGAGCCCCAGAGAAATTCATGATTTAATTACGGTGTTTTTGTGAAACGACAAATTTTGCGCGAACTTTGTCCACCACAAAGACTGACACAATTCTTTTATCAACTCTCTTTAATTGATCGGGATTGACCAAAAGCCTATCTGCTGTCACGAGATGTGCGTTATTTTTGGCTTTCTCGCGGAGCGCCGAGATTTTGATTGAACACTTTGGTGGGGACGTCTCCGAACACTACATTTTCATCTTCAGCTGCTTTTGTCAGTTTTTCTGAATTTTGGCCTCCTCAGTTTGGTCAGGTTTCGTCCGGTTTCCAGTATTTTGGGACTTTCCAGCTATCATACTCTCGCTTGAAATATTACTATCGGCAACAACCTCCTACTGTTAGCTTTTTCCGTCGTCGACTGTCTCCATAACATCCTCCTGTTTACTCTCCTGTTCCTTATCGGGTGGATCTTTCTTTTTCCTTTTGGTCCCGAAAAGATTTTTACGGACCATTTTGAAAAGTGGGTGTCCTTTTTGTTTTATTATTTAAACAAAACCAAAAATCAGTAAAACTTTTCAGATAAATTAAAGTCTTGACAAGAAAAACGTGAACAATTGTTCACAAACAAATAAAAACGAAAAATAAATACACAAAATTAGAACAGAAAACAAAATTTCAAACGAAAAATACCAAAAAAAACCCAGTTGTACGAACGAAGACCCACCCCACAAAAAATTACACAGAATAAGGTAGACTATAATGAAAACACTTTAAACAGCAGTAAATCTTTTTAAACTAGATATAAAAGTAAAAAAGACCTTCTACAAGCACGAATACAAAACAAACAATACGTATAAGCTAATGAAAAAAATTAATATGTCTGCTGTAAATAAAAAGTTTCGCCGATGAACGAAATACAAAAATAAAATTAAAAAAGCGGACAGACTAGACTAATTAAACACAAAAATGTAGTACAAATAAGAACACGGAAGAATTAAACAAATAAAACACAGAACACTTAACGGATATTTAAAAGGAAAAAACAAAGAACGAAGTAAGATGCAATAAATCACACGTAATAAATAAACAAAGAAAAAATAAAGACGGATGACAACAAAAAATAACACGTAGAAAAAAAAAACAGATGAACTCTGGAAGTGGGGTATAGAAAATCAAAAGAAACAGGAAAATAACTTTAAAAGGAGACTTAACAGTAAAAATATAAAAAACAATAATAGAAGAACAAATACGAAATAAAAGGAAAAATAAAGATGGGAATGTAATAAATTGAAAAAGAAAAGAAAAAGAAAAAATCAAAATTTTTTTCAAATAACAGACAGTAAAAGAGAACGTAAAAAAGATTCAGAAGTTAACTAAAACGGAGTTTGTAGAACAAAAATGAAATTCCCTATGGTGGCAGAATAACGGTCGTATCACTCCTAGTAAGGACATCAACGCTGGCTGAACGTTCAACTGCAGACCAACATACAGTATATACTACTGTATTTATGTGAATGGGGACATACCCATTATCGTCCGTAGGTATGCTACAACACACATAGAGACGATCAACATCTGCCTTAGGACTATGAGAAGATTTCTCGTTTTGACATCCAACGCCTAATGTTAGGCAGGATCTAATTAAGGCTGCTACACCACTCTATTGTATTATTATTATGTTCTTTTGCTTTCTGTTCAGTACAATTCCTTGTCTGTGGCAATGGATAAGGTAAATATGTATATTCTGTTTACCAAACTTCTTATGTTAAGTGATATGTAACATTCGTCGTAACATTTCCTTTCATTCAAAATAAGCTACTGACTAGGCGAGCTGTTCCAAACAGTGGAATATTTTTAATCTCTTGTAAATGAAGACTTCCAAGCCTCTTATAAATGCTTTCGTCTTTACATTTTGGACAGTACCCAGTGGTACAATTACTATAGGTATAACAGTTGTTTATAGGAGCCATATTTCTCACTTTCAATTTCAAGATCCTTACTTCTTTTGTCATATTCTGTAAAAGATACATTTTTATGCCACTGTCATATAAAAGCAAAGTGGACCCACGTATTAACTTTTATAAAAGTAAATAAAAAGAAATTGATATTCGTGTACTGGAGCCTTCAATTTAGAGTAAAATTCCATCAGCGACCAAACCCCCCAAAACAAAATGAAACATTTATTATTTCTTGTAGCAGTTCATATTATACAATCCCACCCACTAGTAGCTATGCCAACAAAAACCTTGGAGAAAGTGATCGTAAGCTGATTGTCTACCTTGAAGTAAATTAGGACTGTATAACTTCAAAAGTCCCTTGTAAAAGAATCTCAGTAAAATTAATATAAACGTGTGTTAACGCAAGCATACATATATCAGGATATAATCTACAAGCTGATTCAAAAGCCAGTAGAATTAACTGGCATTTTAAGTAGTTCTACTATGGATTTAACCCACAGGCTACACTTTCTTGTACGTTTACACGGATATCCGAGCACAGACAGAAGAGGTAGCAAGAAGAAAGGAAGTTATGGAATAGAGGTATCCATTTATTTATGGCAACACACAATAATGCATACACACATACACATACGCATACACACAGAATATGTGAACACACGGATAGAGAAAAATAGGCAGCGAAATGTATGAACAGGTATGTACAAAAACGGAATGAAATATAAAAAAGATACACATACGCAACCAGATTATTCATGCTAATAAGCAAACACATACACAAGGATGGATCTATCTTTGCCTTTCATACAGTGTTTCTCTATCTATATATCTATCTATCTATCTAACTAGCTAGCTATCTAGCTATCTAGCTATCTAAGCCTATTCATATCTATCTATCTATCCATCTATCTAAGCCTATTCATATCTATCTATGTATGTATGTATGTATCTATCTATCTAAGCCTATTCATATCTATCTATCTATCTATCTATCTATCTATCTATCTATCTATCTATCTATCTATGTAAGCCTATTCATATCTATCTATCTATCTATCTATCTATCTAAGCCTGGTCACATCTCTGTTGTATCTATACACACACACACACACACACACACACACACACACACACACACACACATATATATATATATATATATATATATATATATATATATATATATATATAAGCTGGTTATATCTATCTATCTCCTGTTTTTGTTACAGTTTATCTGTTCATATTCACTGTCTTGAAGACGCACATTTTGTAACACATACACATATAATTATATATATATACATATATATATATAGACATATATATGCACAGAGAAAGGAAAATAGTGTGAGAAAAAGAGTAAGAGAAAAAGGCGGAAGCGAGAGGGAGACAGGGAAATAAAGAGAAGTATGATAAAGTATTTTGTATGATGTCCAGAATCGGCAACAGTCACGTTCGCAGTAACGAGAACTCGGAGGCGTTTGGAGGTGTGGGTGTTTCCGGTTGAATCATAAACGTGTCTACTCACTTTTACGAGAGGATTGTTGCCGAGGCAGAAAAAGGAGTAATTTTATTGCGCGATCATTTCTCTTTTCATCCGCCTCATTCCAGTACTATTTTAAAAGGTTTAGGTAAAGAGCATTCCGACATTTTAGATCTTTCGCGCGTCTGTTCGCTCGTTTTACAGGCAAAAGTGAATAATCATTGGCGAACAACGGCGACGAAGAATAGAATTACGGTGGAAAGGAATGAAGGAAAAAAATAAAGCCTAAAGATGAATAGTAGGCGAGGCGGATGTTGGTGGTGAATGATGGAAAAGAGTTACGAAAAAGGCATAGAGAAGGAAAAGATAAAGAAGAAAAAGAAGAAGAAATGAAAAAAAGAACAAGAAAAGAGAAAGAAAAAGAATTTACAGAAATTAGGAAAGAAGATGACAAACAGAAAGTTAAAGGAAGAGAAAATAGAAAAAGAAGAGGAAATGGATAAAGAAATGAAAAATATGAAAAAAGAAAAAAAAATAGATAAAAGAATGACGGGGATGTAAGGCTGGAAGAAAATCAGCGAAAGTATCAAAGAATGAAGAGGAAAAAAGAGAAAAAAAGACTACTTTTAAAAACTTCAGAAAAAGGAAGAAGTAAAGAAAGGAAATCTGAGAAGAGAAACTTCAAGAAAGAACGAAAGAAAGAACTTGCCAAATAAGAGTAGTTGAAGAAGTAAAAGAAGAATTATTTGGATATTATTGTTTAGCGTCATATCAACCTCTATGGCTTACTTAAATATATTTGCATATAATTTTATCTTATTTTTGGAGATAATAATTGATTAGTGATACAGATCTTACTAATTAACCCATAACTGGAAGAGAAGTGGTGGATTCATCCCTTTCCCAAGAGTATCTAATAATATATAAAATAACCTCGCAAGATCAAATCGTTGAGGGCATTCGATCGACATCATTGTTCACTGGGTCTACCTTTTTAAACTCACTATTTATTCAGATCCCTGGAACCTTTTCGTAGTCGTCAACATTTTAGAAATAGGAAAGAGATCAATTGAAATATATGAAAATTATGTACGGTTTTAATCCAAGATATTTTCAATAAATTAATTAATTGATACGTTTTCTTCATCTTATCATCTATGTGCAAGTTATTTAGAACCAAAAAATATTTTTTTAGATTGTTACATCTTTTTTCAAAAAGTAAGGATGTAGTAATACAAGGCTTACTATTTAACCCATAGCCGGGGGTGAAGACCCATACTTTCCCAAGGGTAATATAACGTGAATATAACGATCACGACTGCGACTGGAACCCGTCCCTCCGATTAACAATTCCGAGTCATTATCCGTCACATCACACAATATCCAAGCTTACATTACCTGTTATTCCCAAGTGGTAATGACCGGACTTGACGTTGCTTAACTTCGATGATCTTACGACAACCGGTGTTTCAGTGTGATGCGGCCCTAAGCCTAAAAAGAACAGACAAAGAATAAAAGTCAAAGATGTAAATTTTTGCGTCTAAAAAAAAGCAAGAATAATACGTTCTCCATTGCCTTAACCGGGTGTTGAACTTACACTCTTTGTTTATAATACCCAGAAATTCATACAGAGATGTCCTCAAGTACGCATGGCACAGTAGATAAAGGTTTTAGTTAGATCCAGTGACAGGACCCAAAGAGTGTGAGTTCAATTCCCGTTTAAGCTAGTGGAGAACTTTCAGATGGAAATTAGCAGGAGATAACTGATAACTGACATCCATTAAACATGGCACATGGAATTAGAACAGTCTACTCCAGTGCGCGAAATAAAGGGTTCAGTTCGACATTCCAACCACCTGAAGAATGCTGGAGCGTACAACGGCCGAATTACAAACGTTGTAATAAATATGGCAACAAAGATGAAGACAATGGTCCGAATAATGTAAATAATGTAATTTCCACCTGATTTTTAAAAGCCAGGTTCACGACAACGATTTTCAATTTTCACATCGTCTTTATAATTCCCATTTGACGCTTTATAAATAGATTGTTGTCCAGTTCATAGAGGATATTTGCATGAAAGAAGAGTTTTATTTTCAAAAATACTGGTATGAATAATCTCGAGACTTCTCGACGCTTCTAACTAACAAATCTGCCGTTAGCATTGATGACATCTTCAATACGAGATCTAAAAGGTTGACATGCCGAATCAAATGATCTTTATCTATTTTGGACATTGTGCTAGTTATGGCGGACATCAGATATTTTATGGTGTTATCGGGATGTTGACTGACTTCCTTCCCGACTACACCCATACATATTAATCCAACAATTTTAGTCCTGGCGTGCAAGAAGGCAATATGTCTGTTTGGGGGACGTGATTGTCGAGAATGTTACTGATTCATTTTTGGATCGTCTTGGTCTCATGAGTTGGCGCAGAATGTGTGAGATCTAAGGCTTCATCACCCTCCGGCTTACATTTCTGGGAATGAAACACGGCGTTTTTTATTTTAAACATTTATATTTAGTTTATCCCCAATTTCTGAACAAAACAAACTCTTTTTTGAACTTGAAGATAACTGTAAATTCTATCGGCCGATATAACTAGATAAGGACACATTGAATGACTTCGGCATTTCAATGACACGGACTCTTCCTAAAATTAATGACAAATGTTTAACTTAGATATATCTGTCTATATTTCTGAGATAAGGTATTATGTACATTATTTACATTAGTCGGACTATTGTCGTCATCTTTTTTGCCATATTTATTACAACGTTTCTGCCGTTGTACGCTCCAGCCTTCTTCACGTGGTTGGAATGTCGAACTGAATCTTTTATTTCGCTCACTGTGGTAGACTGTTCTGCTTATAATAGTGGAGCATCCAGTGAAAGTGTATGCACAAGAATAGTGTAGGTCTATAATTCAAGCTGGCGATGGATTCATTTAATTTGTTTGTTGAGCTTAACTTATGTCAAAGGCGTAGACGCAGCAGGTCATTCAATGAAAATCAAACACTTTAGAAATAATCTGCTAAATATTGCTGAAATATTGCTTCTTTTTATTAACTTGAAAATTCAATAGTTTTCGACGAGGCCATTAATTTACATGCTAAAATGTCGTTAGAAGTGTTGAATCATCTTCTTTGCATTTTCGATCAATTTTCATATTCTTTTAAAACAGTTGTCTGAATTCATTAATGATATTTTTTCGTGCTTGATTTATTTTTTTTACATTTAGACTAATGTTGTTATTATTCTTACGTTTCGTTCGTTGCGTCGTCCGGCTGCTTAGTAGTATTTTTGAAATATTTCTTAATAGAAATATTTACTACATGAAAGCCATTAATAAAGAAATAAAGAGAAAGTGACAGTAAGGCTTAACAGCAGCAGCAAGTAAAAATAAACTGATTGCAGGCATGCGTGACAGTGACAGCAGTAAGAAGCAAGATATAAGTCATTAAGGTTTAAGGCTGCAAGTAGTATGTTCAGGATTCTCCCACATAGATTAAAGCGTAGGTTCTTGAAGTTGGTGACAGCGATTGCGCGCTCAATCCAAGGTCGCGTTAGTACAGATTTAGACTCAGTGAAAGCAGCATGAGTATTACTAAAAGTAAGTGTAAAAGAAGATATCTCCATACAGCGGAACGAGAACAAGCTATCTTCTGCTCGGTTCGAACGTCCCTCAAGGTTAACAAGATCGACAAACTACTGATAAAGATTAAACGTTGTGATAATGACAACAAAACCTAGCGCATTAGTTTGAATGTAAATAATGATAACCCTCCTTCCAGAAATCCGGAAAAAATCTACTATTTTTTCCGCATAACTCCAACATGCAATGTCCTGTAAGTTTTTTACGCTTTGGTATTATATGTAGTCATGCATAGTTTTATGGGGATAATATGTTTTGCCTTTTGACGTGTTCACTACTTAACAATTCCCATGACTGTTTCTTTCCGATAGTTTCTTGTCGACTTTTAAATTTACCCTGGAGATTATTATTATTCCAATTTTCTGTCTTTGTTATCCGTTGTTCCTCGTAATTTTTAACGTCTTTTTTGTCTTGTTTTGAGCAAATCTATATCCTCTATTTTGGTGTGTAGATTTCAAATTAGTTTTGGACTTATTGAACACCGTCTTCGATACAGGTAAAATATCTCACTTCCATTTAACGCATAAAACTTTAAATTCAACTCCTGAGTATAGAACATTGTGCCGGATTCTTACCCTACGTGTCCGTCGAGTCATCAATTTGGGTTTCCTTTTATACAACTTGGGATGTGTAGTGAGCATCTCAATATTTCTATCTCTTCATATTTTATACTTGTATTTTCTGTTGAGGTCTAAATGACTCTTAATTTCTAATGGTGCTTGTGTAATTATATAAAATTATTGGATAAAAACATTTCATGTGGCAAAATCCGGTGAAACGTCAACAGATTATGCAGTTAATTTTCATTATTATAATAAAGGTGAACATACATCATTAATAAAAAAAAACAGAAGAACAAAGTAAGTTTTTGTCATGACATAAAATAACATAATCGAAATCCACTGAGATCGTGAGTGAAAGACTTATGATGGAGAAAAAGAAAAGAATCAAGATGGAGGAAGAGTAAGAAAATAAAATTAATTAAAAACTAATAGGGAAAATAAAGAATAAAATCATTACAGAAAAACGATGAAAACAAATGTGGTTCGGCTTGGGATATAGAAGTGTGAGTATACGTGCGTTTTTCGAACAACAAAAAAGTGAGAATTTATTCCGGTGAAAAATCGATTCGTAACGATTTCTTTTTGGTAAACTTCTCTTCTAGGTTCGACGATAATCTCATTTATTTCAATGAGAACAGTCCTTAAAGTTAATGAGATTTCGCTGGGCCTCATTAGATTCTATACGATTATAAAAAACAAACAGAACCAATTTCAAATAGATTTAAAGATATTAAATTGCGTAGTGTAGAAATAAATAGAATGAAATGATTTAATTTTATTTTAGAGTTTCTAAATAAGAACGAAATTTTGTATTAGGCCTTATATATATATATATATATATATATATATATATATATATATGTGTGTGTGTGTGTGTGTGTGTGTGTTTGTGTGTATGTTTGAGTGTCTTTGTGTCTGTGTGTGCCTTGCATTTACTTTTTATCAAACATGGAAACATTTGAACTCTGTTGGTTGCGCATGTTGAGGTCAATACTAATTATATTAGAATAATTCGAATAAAATGACAGAAAATAATTTAGGTAGCATACTAAGAAGTAAACAAAATAATTTAAATTTATTGTACAGATTCGAAATAAGAAAAACATTTTGTATTAGGCCACACATATATATATATATATATATATATATATATATATATATATATATATATATATATATTATGAAATGGACAAAGTCCGACAATTATTTAAAAGACATTTTTATATTTAACATTCTTTTTTTTATAGATACACGTATTTAAGTATTCGGAGGACGAATATTTTCTATGAAAATTTCTCGGACATTCAGGCCGGTAAATGTTATTTAATACTGTTTATTATAAACAGAGCATTTACTTAAAATACTTGTATCTATAAAAAAGAATGTTAAACATAAAAAATGTCTTTAAATACATCCATCCATATATATATATATATATATATATATATATATATATATATATATATATATATATATATATATATATACAAATGTAAAAGAACGAAAAAAATAAAATTCAAACTTTCATAACATTAATTTAAAAAGGGCTCCAAACAAAAGTAGACCAATAAACATTTATTAGAAATTGTTACATCAGAAAATAACAAGTTGCTATTACAAAATTACATAATTTGTTTCGACGTTGAACACGTCTCTTGAGGTAGTTAACAATAATGGTAATGAAGGATTTCATTTAAAACTATAATTTATAGAAGAAGTGATGTTTGATAAATTATAATTTTAAATTAAATCTTTTATTACCATCATATATATATTCAAAAATACGCTTTTAAGTAGGCGCCCGAGGCGTTCGTCAGTGATGTTTTGACTTGGTTCATCAGGGAGATTCGGGTCTTTCAACATCATACACCCCATCACCAAATCGACTCAATCAGGGGAGATCAATCCCTGATTCCCCCTCACAGTATTTACTGTCCCCCCCACGAAGGATAGATGTGGCACAAGGCCCTCAAGGTGAAACGCTGACAACTACTTTGGCCTTTTTAGAGAATTAGACGAAGAAAGACAACGTATTCCGCACATCCGATTGGATGTTTGTACAACCAATCCGCTGCGCGAACTATCTTTTAAATGGCCCGCGGTGGGGACTTGCTTTTTTTCTTTTGGTGGATAATAGTTTCAATGGATAACCGAGGAGATAATCTTAATATTCCTAAGTTTAATCCTTTCCCTAAGTATTGTATCGTTTAAATATTTGCCGTTTGTATTTTATTTGTGCTTTTTTGGAGGGGGACTTAAACACAACCCTACTATCACATTTTATCGTTTAGCTCGATTCTTAAAATCTATTACAGGTTAACTTTAAATGAATATATTCACTAAATTTAAATAAATCCATGAACATCGAGTATATATCTTTTCCTGTACACACAAAAATAAAATTAAAAAGGAAAATAAAATAGAGTAAAATAAGCACCACAATATTCCTTAACATTGATTTAAAACTATTTACAAATTTAAAGTCGTTTAAATACAATAGATTACGAAATACTCCTGGAATATATTAAGTATTGAACTTCACATTTATATATATATATATATATATATATATATATATATATATATATATATATATATATATATATATATATATATTAATCGCTTAAAACCGATAACAAACTAGTAAGATAAAGTAAAAATAATATACAAACGATTTATAGCAAAAATCGAGAGAAAAATCTCTATAAATACACTATGTACGTGTTATGATTCCGATTAAAATATACAAAATGCGAAAAGTTCGTATAAATATAAAGTTTAAAAAAAAGAGAATAATAGAAAAATGTCTTACGAATGGATCGCGCCGAAACCGCTAAAGGTAAATAGTAACTTAAAACTACCGCGTATAAAATGGGTTTAACATAAAAACAATATGCAGTGTAACCCGGATATATGAGAGTTGTCGGGACCGGAGAATGAGTCTCTTATATCCGGGTTTTGTCTATTATATATACATTAACACAGGCTCTAATTTGGGACCAGATAAAATCTCTCTTATATCCGGGTTTCTCTTATATCCGGGTTACACTGTATTTACAAATAACACAATTTACCAATTGACATGATATGTTCATTGACTGTACAAGTCAAGTCATGTATTTAAATAAATATAAAAAAAAACAAAAAAAAACGATGATTATATTATTGACATGTTACAATTGTATAATAATTATTTACAGATTTAACTTGCTTAATAATTTGACTTTGTAGTCCAGGAGCTATCACACTTAATCCATAACCATTTTGCTGTCCTTTCTGCTGTATTAGTTATGGTCCGAATCGCCTTTCTTTTGTTAGCACCTACTAAGCCAATATCAGTTAGGGCTTTGCATAGAGACCTTGCAGCAAAACCCCTTACACCCATCTAGATTGGTAGACAGCTTGATTTCTATCCATTGTTTTTACAACTCGTTATTAATTCGTCATATTTTAACATCTTCCGTTCGTGGGCTTATTCTGCATGCTCTTCCCATGGCACTGTCAGTTCCCACATTATTACTTTCTTAATATTGTTAGAGAAAAATACTAAATCTGGGCGTAAAGATGTTTGCACGATGTGGTCAGGGAATTTTAGTCTTTTCCCTAAGTCGACCCTTAATTCCCAGTCTGTTGCTGGTGACACAATATTTGCTATGTTTTTGGTCTTTTGGAGGGGTGTTCTCACCAGTTCTATGAAACTCTATAGCTCTTTTATCTAGGTTTAAGGTATTATTTCTGATGGCCATACTAACTATCTTTGCTATATCCTTTAAGATTTCATCATGCCTCCATCTATACCGGCCTTCCGTTAGGGGTGTCTTACAGCTACTTAGAATATGTTTTAGAGTTCCTTGACGCGAACACAATTGGCATAGTGGCGATTCTCTTTTATACTATAGGTGGAGGTTGGTAGGACTGGGAAGAGTGTCGTATACAGTCTGAATTAGGAATTTTTTATTGATATCATTACTACACATATCCGACCATTTGATTTTTCTATAAATGATAGATTCCCAATTGGTCGACGCACCTTGTTGCCTTAGTCCTACCATCATTGCAGCCCTTTTCTCCTCCCCACCCTTGCGTACTTCTTCTTGTATTAAAAGGTTCTTTTCTTTACCTTTAGCTCTGTCCACCCGAATGGTAGGAAAAAAAAAACCTAAGCCTGCTCGTCCAGTAGCCACAGCGTCTAATATGGCCTTTTCGCGGAGCCTTTCTTTCGCGACACTTAATTCGTTCTCTGCTCTCCTTTTTCTTCCTGAGTAGACTTCAATGCCTGCTCCAGCCACCTTTGGATCTTGGGATAACTCGAAGTGCGTTATTGTTCAGATTTTGGTGACTTTGAATTCCTCTACTAGATTCTAAAAGGAAGTTGCAGAGCATTGGTATTACCGTATAGAGCAGCACTGGTTAAACTCTTCGGTAGACCTAACCATCTTCGGAGTCGCATGTTAATACTTTTTTCTAACTGTTCTATATGAGATGTTGTAAATTCGTAAATAGACAAGAGCCATAAGATTTTGGGAAGAATGGCATGCTGATAAATCCAAGTTTTAAATCGGCCTGATATATATATATATATATATATATATATATATATATATATATATATATATATATATATATATATATATGCATATATATATATGCATATATATATATATATGCATATATATATATATGCATATATATATATATATATATATGTGTGTGTGTGTGTGTGTGTGTGTGTGTGTGTGTGTTTGTGAGTGTGTGTGTGTAGAAGTTCCTTTCAAGACGACTGACAACGCTGTCCGATTAAACTTTTCATTAAATAATTATTGCATTCGTATAAAGTGATTCCTTTCCTGGACATAAAGTTTATAAATACTGTGCCAATGATCAGCGGATTTGAGCGCTTTCCATTAATCTCTTGGCCATTATGAATGTTTGTTTTACTGAATTTATAGATTTTTTTTATAAGTATATATATGGATGGGAATGATATTTTTTATTTTGTAAACACGGTCAGCACGTTGTGCTCGTCTTCGTAATTGATAATATTGACGGTTGACATTCTCTTTTTTATTATTAACGCTTGCATTATTTCTAACCGATTTTTACATGTCGATGAATCTATTAGGGTCGTATTTTCCACAATATGTTGTGCCCAGTGTGTCCTCGGCCTCCGTGAGTATTTAAATGGGGACCAATGGAACTATCATTCGAGAGAGGCAACGAAAAGTCTCCTTGATAAGCATGTAGTTGTGTGTCTGATTTAATTATTATTCATGAATTTGTTTTCGTCAGGAACGCAGCTCCGTAAAGGGCTCGTAAATTCATAAATAATGTCTCACGTCTCACGTTGCTTGTTTTCTATGGTCTTATCAGTGACGTCATGAACCCAAGGGAGACGCTGTTTACATGGTGACCAAAGTGGATCTTCTTCGCCCATCTCCTTGGAAGTTAATAAACGCTGAACTGACATACGTCTGACATCTGCATTAAATGTGGATCTCATTTGTGGTGCTAGTGTTACTTGTCTATTAATACAGATGATTCTAGTGAAACGCATCTGGTCACGGTCCCTAAGGAGACATTGTTAATAGCTGGTGTTAATAACTTCAATAACATACTCTCGGTACACACATGTCACTTTAGATGGACAGATATCAAATGTTGCCCAAAATTTTGGAAATAAAATATCCCATCCGCCATGTAACCGCTATCGAACGCTAATAATTAAGATGTTAAAATGTACATTGGATAACGTTATAGATTAGCAGGACCCGTGGAATATCCACGTAACGACTAACAGACTGTTAAGTAAACAAGAAATATTTTCTACATATATGTATGTATAAAAATAACGCATTGAAGAAGGAGCAATTAAAATCTCTACATATATAAAAGAATGAGATACTTAGGCAGCAAATACTAAAAATGCGTATATTTGTACGGGTATATTTACAAATATATACAGTTAAGCTATTAAATCTATCCTTTTTTAACATGCAATATTCATAGGTTGGGAAAATAAAAAAACACATAGAGATACTTAGGAGTGGCCACCATGTGTATAAATATTGCTAATGCCAATCAGTCCGCGGTACTTCCCTCTCCCAACATAGAGCCATACCAAATTCCGCAGGTATGTATACACAAAAAATAGACGTATATATGTAAAAATAACTATATAATACATGCCACACATAAATAGTTTCCTCTTTTCAAAAATATTAATTTTATATATATATATATATATATATATATATATATATATATATATATATATATATATATATATATATATATATAAATAAATGTAAAAGTGGACATGGAAGTCAGCACTTAGAGGCGACAGTCTGTTTCATGTCCACTTTTACATTTACACACGCTCTATCTCTGATATTGAGCACTTTATCCCATAAATATAGCACACTTTAAGACTATATTTCTTCATATATATATATATTATAATTTTATCATATAGACAAAAACAGTTTACTCACTACAAAGATGTAACTTCGTTTCGGTGCATTTCAATTGCACCTCGACTGGTGAGACCCAAAATAGTTATGAATAATTCTGCTTGTAAACAACCAGGTTTGCAAGCAGAATTGTTCATAACCATTTTGTTTCTCGCCAGTCGAGGTGCAATTGAAATACACCGGAACACAAAGTTGCATCTTTCTAGTGATTAAACTGTTTTTGTCTATATGATAAAATTATAATAATTAATTATCGCACTACTATCGGTATCGAGCCCTCTTTTGAATTAATGCTGTGAACGTTAGAATTTATATATTATTTTCGTTATCATTGCACCGAATATATGTATGTATGTATGTATGTATGTATGTATGTATGTATACATATAAACCAAGGAGACATACTTAATGTAATCAAAGTTCTCTAGAATTTCTGAAGACAATCCACTACTTCCAGTCACTACCTGTCAGCAATGTTCTTACTGAAAGTTGGGTCTCTTCTCCTTCCTTGTCTGACTGTACCATCACATTAACCCTTACATATGAGAGTTTGCGAGCTCTAGACTATGCGATATACAATTGCTTGTGACTGAACACTGGCCGAGGTAAGAACAATTCTACCATCTCAAATGTATGCCCCTGTGACTTGTTACTAGTCATGGCATATGACAAATAGATAATAAACTGGGTTCTCTCCAAGGTGAATGGCGAGTCGCTTGGAGCCAGCTTTATTATGGGGATGAGAACGAATCTGCCATTTAGTGAGCCGCTAATCAAAGTTGTATCAAATGAATGTTAATGCATGGCCACCACTTCGGGTCTTGTACCATTGCAGATTCAATTCTGGATAGAAATGTTATAAAGAAGCATTAGTATTGAGCGGGGTTTTAAAAGTCAATTTATGAGGATGCATTCCTGGTGGTGTCAAAGAGTTTAGAAATTCAAGTGGGTAGCGTTCATCCTCAGGAGGATCATCTTTCTAAACTGTATCTGTATTATAATAGGTACAGTAGTCACCTGGACTTTGTCTAAAAAATTCTTCATTAATCAGGAGGCAGTTTGAGTTCTTTGGCGAAAGAATCACTCTGCTCCTTCTGGCTTCCTCAGATGGATTTTGAAGATATCATCCACCAGAGAGCCATCAACGCTTGAAATTTGAGGCACGTCTATGTCATCAACAGCAACATTAGGATCTTGTGAAGCTTCTGATGATCCATTGCCATGACGCAAGAGCCATGCTGCAAATCCCCTTTGAACTGCTGTTGTCCTGATGTTTTAAAATAATCTGTATTAGTTGAAAATCAGCCATAGTGGAGAAGGTTTAATAAAGATTTCAGTGATTTCTTGGCGCGTTCCCCTTGGCAATAAGGGTAGGATTCGCCTAAAGTCTCCCACCAAGAGCACAACTTTAACACTAAAAGCAGCAGCAATTTCCAGTTATATCTCACAATGTTTTATCAATGAGGTGCAAATGAAGGGATCATAGAAGCCTCATCCAAGACGATCAAATCCAGGTTTCGTAAATAATTCGCATGGTCTGAAGTAGCTGGTACATTAAAAAACGTTGGTTTCTATGAGTGACATAGGCAATTTGAACAAACTATGGAGAGTCTTTCCACCTGGAAGTAGCGTAGTCTCAATGCCTGTCCAAGAAACACGACACGCGATGCCGCTGTTCCTTTGCAGATAAGAAATTATGGTATTATACATATAAGTTTAACCACAGCCTCCTGGTCCATCTACATAGAAACAGGAGTGGTCGGACAACTTAACTCTTCTCTTCTTATGTACAGATTCAAGCACAGCATTAGCAATCTGTCTCTCTATGTGTTGCAATGCCTGGGTGATCCAGGTCTACATGATCGTCAAGATTCTTCGTCTCAGGCATGCTGCGTTAAATGATGGCAAGATTTTTCCTTCTCCCTGGAAGTTCACGGTGCCTGAAATATGCAGCAGCATTATTTACAAGTGAAATTTGTCTCCGTCTCTATGGCTCACTGTATAAATTCTACTAATGATATTAGTATTGCTTTGCCTTGGTATCCATGTTCTAGTGTGCTTATTAAACACACAATGCAGCGGAATGTCAGGGTACAAGTGGTTCCTTGCATCACCATCATCATCATTCAGTTTAAACCGTGCGGTGAGAGTAGTGTCACGGTCCCTGTGGGCCTGAGCATCTTGCTGAGCGTTGCCTCTGGGAAAATAAACTCGTGATGGTCTTCAAGGTGTACAGCAAGTCTGTAGACATTTTGAGATATGTCATGTAGCTTGAACTCTGACAGTCTCCACGTAGCTTCCGCAGTAGAAACATATCGGCAAGCACAATAATTAGTAATTTCACGTCCTGCCACTGGGTTGTCTTTTACTTCAACAGAAGCACAGTCATATTTAATGTTTTTCGCTGATGAACAATTTTTTAAGGACTGTTGAGACACGATAAAACAAAGAAATGAAATGAAAGAATTGCACTCCCAAATAGTTCAGTGGGTTTTCCCAGTAAGGGGGAGACAACCCTTAAAACATATGACCTTTTAACAATAACGTCATTTAGAGGCCACCATAAAAAAATTTTGAGAACAATTTATTTTTTCCAAATTTCACGAAATTAAGTAAATGGGTTGTATCATATGTAAAAAAAAAATACGTTTACTATAATTTTCTGAAAAACAAAAAACGCAAAAATAATTTCATTCATTTCCGAGTAAGTTCTGAAAGTTAATAATTTCAAATGCTAATGAAACAAAGTCTAAAATAATTAAATTAAGCATTAGATTTAAAATTGAATTCAAGTTTATCCTTCAAAAGAACTCTAACAAAAAATTGATAAAATAAAGAAAACGTAAAATAAAAACTAAAACTAAAACTTTTTATGAAATATGAGTTAAATATAAAAATAATCTGAAAGGAAATTGCAAAATGACATGCAAATAAAAAAATAGGAATTTCAAATAGATATTTAATGAGAAAGATGAAATAAAATTTATTTTTTCAAGTTTTAAGTTCTAATTACTTAAGGGAAACTAAAAATAGCAAATGGGATGTAACATACAAAAGAATATGTTCACTACAATTTTCTGAGAAACAAAGAACGCAAAAATAATTTCCTTCATTTCCGAAAAAGTCCAGAAATTTTCATTAAAATTCGACAATTATTTGATTTTTTTAAGAATTTCCAAATCAATGTGTTTTTAAAAGATTTTACCAAAATTTCGAACGTGCTAGAAAGGATTAAAAATTTAATAAAATAATAAAATAATACTGGGTATTTCATCTTAATAATAACAAACATTTCGACGATAAATATTCGTTTTTATTTAGCTTTTCATCATGCTATACTGTTTTTCGGCGAAAAAATGTAGGTACAAAGAAATACAAGATAATATATATATATATATATATATATATATATATATATATATATATATATATATATATATAAAACAGAAATAAAAAAAATTATAAAAATAGACTGCGATAGGCATCCTATATTGAGGCACAAAGCGGGTGAGGGTGTTTCTTTGAAAATCTCTGGCATTTGTTGACGGCAAATTTGAAAGGAAGTGGGTGAGGGTATATCTTTGAAAATCGCCTCCAGTGAAACGCCGAATACAGATCAGTACTGAATAGTGTTACGGACGGATGAACTAAGTAACCAACTAAGGAAGGAACAAACACAAATATAATAAGATTAAAGATAAAATGCAAATAACGTACAAGTGGTTGCTTAAGTCGGTACATTAATTACTGCTCACACACTTATAGGAAAGAGTAAAATGCGGAAAAACTAATTACTATAAAAAAGCGTATTATTATATTCACATTTACAGTCGTATTAATGTCTACGTCTTTGTCGTTATTAACATAACCATTAGGCTGTTGTGCCGTTCTTCGATACGGGTACCATTCAGAAATTTCGAACTGAACACTTTATTCAATCTACAGGAGCAGATTGCTCTCGTTCCGCTGTCTGTATTTAGGGATATTTCATCTTTTCATTAATAACTCAACTTATTTTCAAAATAGCCCCAGATTTGCGAGATTTAATAGTCACACAGGGCTTTCAAAAACCTCAGAGCTACAATCTCTCTTAATTTAAGATTTACACACCTAAGTAACAATTTGATAATTATGACGATTTTAACTTACGTTCCGTCGAGAGTCCTTGTCAGTTATCTGGAGTTCATCCCTGAGAATTTAATAATGCATTTCCAGATATTGTCTGCCATACCAGACTTTTCTAAAACCTATTTGTCTATAACTTTATCCTGCCTGTAAGGAGACAATTGTTTTTTTTACACGCAAGCACTTATATATTTTTCCACATTCCATAAGATGATATAAATACAATAATTAGTCAAACCTTTCTGTCAAAGGATAATTCTAGTATGTGGTTGGGAAGAGTTGTTATTACGTCTGAAAAAAATGGATACGTTTCACAGCAGCTGTTACAACTTAAATGTTTGTTGTAGCAACATATTTGATAATACTGGGAACTCTCTTGATATTTTCGATTCTTGAAAACAGTCAAGGGCGTATCTGCCTATATTTCTGAGATGAGGTATTATGTACACTATTTACATTATTCGTACTATTGTCCTCATCTTTGTTGCCATATTTATCATAACGTTTCGGCCTTTCAGTATCTGTCTATATTTCTGAGATGAGGTATTATGTACACTATTTACATTATTCGTATTATTGTCCTCATCTTTGTAGCCACATTTATTACAATGTTTCGGCCGTTGTACGCTCCGGCCTTCTTCAGGACATATGGCACAGTGGATAAAGGCGTTAGTAAGATCTAGTGACAGGACCCAAAAAGTGTGAGTTCAATACCCGGTTAAGGTAGTGGATAACTTGGAGAGGGGAATTAACAGGAGAGAGATAACTGACAACTGACATCCATTAAACATGGCACGTGGAACTAGAGCAGTCTACAACAGCGAGCGAAATAACCGGGTGTTGAACTCATACTCTTTGTTTATAATACCCAGAAAGTCATACACAGATGTCATCAAGGACACATCGCACAGTTGATAAAGTTTTTAGTTAGATCCAGTGACAGGGCCCAAAGAGTGTGAGTTCAATTCCCGGTTAAGCCAGTGGAGAACTTTCAGATGGAAATTAGCAGGAGATAACTGATAACTGACATCCATTAAACATGGCACATGGAATTAGAACAGTCTACCCCAATGCACGAAATAAAGGGATTAGTTCGACATTCCAATCACCCGAAGAAGGCCGGAGCGTACACCGGCCGAAACGTTGTAATAAATATGGCGACAAAGATGAGGACAATAGTCCGAATAATGTAAATTGTCAAGGACGTATCTCAAAACATAGAGGTATTCATCTGCTGGAATCAAATTTACAATTTTCTCACTTATAGACTGCATGCAAAATAGATAAATTTAAAACTTTCACATATTTTAAACGGCAGTTTATTTTGTTAAATTTTGGGATTTTATGTTTTATGGGTAATACAAGTAAACTGGTTGCCCTATACTTTCGGCCTTGTACCACGTCTAAGCTAGGCTTGGACAATCACTACGGATATCAGAAAAAATTACGAAAATTTTCCTAGATTATAGGTATAGTCTTATTTATAGATTTCTTTACACGTGGAAATATACGATATATATGAAATTATTGGCAAAGTTTGCTATTTTTCAATTTTCTAATGTCTCTCGTGAATCGAGTCTGTGGATGGATAACGGTAAATCCATTCGCAAGACTGAAATAATCAAAACACAAGTCATGCTAAAATAATGTCAGTATAACATATCTTAGTAATCTTTAATGTATTCTAGATGTTCTACCTTTCTCTTTAATTGTAAATCGACTACTGAAATAATAAAAGATTTTAAAAAAATGTTTATTACTTGGAAACCAAGGTATCAGTAAAAGTAAGAAACAAACTAGAAATAAATTTTAAAATGAACACGATAAATCAGAAAACTATCATATTTAATTGCATATCTACCTATAAAATAAACATTAGCCAACAATTATGCTGCTCTATATCTCAGATGATGCACAGGACTGAATATGTAGAGCTCCCAGTGAGCACCGAACTCCATACTCAGTCGTAATAAATATAGCGAGAAAAGCTTACTAACCATTACACTACGTCGAAATGTCATACCTAAATCTCATATGATATATCTGTCGAGGAAACTACTAATCAATTCTATCGCTTTAAAAATGTCCACCTTAAGGAATCTGGGGAGAGAACCGATCGAAATATGAATCTATCTATCTATCTATCTATCTATCTATCTATCTATCTATCTATATATATATATATATATATATATATATATATATATATATATATATAAGAAAAACATATGGACGGACTAACTGAAACCATAGAATTTTATATAGATTCACATTTCGACCAGTTGTCTCTTCAGATTCCTTAAGGTGAACATTTTAGTGGAATCCTCAACACTGATATGTCTTGAAAATATGCTACCAGAACAGGTAGCGTATTTGATTGCTTATGGGATACCCACTAAAATTAGATTTAATTTCACAATTCTGTGACTTCACTTAGTCCGTCCGTCCGTCCGCCACACACTCTAAAATAGCCATATATTCACTGATCAAACCCAAGTTTTAGGGAGAAGTCCAAATAGGTAAGGAGGTACAAAGTACAGTTGATTTTACTACGGTGAGTAGCTTCGTACACTAAATTTTCATTAATATTTTTGAAAAACTAAAGGTTCTGTAATTTAACATACATAATACTTCCACTAATTTAAAAAACAATTTAATGATTAAAATAACGATTTTTTATTTAATAAAAATGCGATATTGTTCTTTGCATATCTTTCTTTAAGATTTTATACATATTATATTATGGTAAAATATCATGCACACTAGTATCATAGTAATATAAACACAGTACACTAGTAGCACTATAAATATAAACACAGTAGGAAGAATTTCAAATGGACAGAGGATTTCAAGACTAGTAGTGATATAAACGAGACAATGCGTGATTGGTTGGCAGGAGATTCAATAAAGTGAAAACAGATAGCTTTGCTAATACAAATGATATCCTACGTTTCCATGTTAAGTATTTCAATACATTAGTGCCAAACGGATTTCCAAGATACAACCTATTGTTGGAACCAGAAATGCTATTGCGAAATATAATGCTATTACCAAATATAAATCAGGAAGGCCCATGTAATGGAACAACCTTTACGTTCGACAAACTTATTGATATCAGACTATTACAATCTACCGTGTTTGGAACAGGATGCGAGGTATTAGTCCCAACAGTAAAGTTATTCCTATACCATCCGAATATTCTTTTGGATCGACAAGAATCAAATTTTAAGTTCGTCCTGAGTTTGAGAGAACTACAAACAAATCGGGACAAACGCTTCAAAAACTTGGAATTTGTCTCCAGAAACAAATACTGTTGCATGCTTAAGAGTAAGAAATCATAAGAATTTATTCGTCCCTGTCGAAATGGAAGAAGTAACAAGTATTGTTTACCAAGTAGTCCAACAAAATTAGATTTAATTAAAAATAAATATTAAACCGCGATGTAGAGATTTGAACAAAGTATTGTTTCCAAACAAATCAGCTTATTTAAATTTCATCGTTTGATTTGCGAAATTGGACGAAACGGAGTTTGTAAATCATGACAAAAATTTTAGTGATAACAATACTTAACAATACTTAAATACTGTGAGGGTTTCACGTAATCGTGTTGCCAAAACATTCCAGTAATATATACTTAAACATGTGTAGAAATTAAAAATATTTAATTAAACTCTAAGCCATACAAAACTTAGAAAATAACGTACCGAATAAAACTGACAAGTTGACGTTATTTTTCTCATGTCAATACTTTTGTCTATATGTTCTCGCTGGTTAAAAGACATTCGAATGTTAAATCTTCAGATGATCGCGTGGGAACTTACACACATTCTTTATTAAAGTCGAAGTAAAGGCCAAGACCTGTCTGTCAATATTTTATCCGAAAGCTGTTAAGTAGTGTCGGCGTCGATTGATTAAAATATATCGACTCAACTTATTGAAATCTTTTGTGTCCTCTGGCTAATTAATCTTTTCAATTAGTGCTGTTTTAAAAAAAAAAAAAAACTACTTGTCAATTGGACTGATGGGAAAGATACGTTCTTGTGGCACGTCATATTTCATTATGTTTTTCTCGAGTCTTTACTAGTAAATTGGGCGTTAGTTAAAGTTAGATAAGTGAAGACGGTGTCAGAAAGTGACATGAATAATAAGAATATAAGCAGATAAAATTAGATACACAAAGACTGACGTAAAATTGTAAAGACTGAAAATAGAGAGACATAACATTGTATAGAGTGAAACAGGCTGGTAGATGGATTTCGTTAATCGGACTGACTTCCTCATCTTGGTTGCTTTCCTCACAACGTTTCGGCCGTCTGATCCTCCGGGAACCGTCGGTCTGGAATTTCGAGTTCGAGATGCACCTGAAGAAGGCCGGAGGATCAGACGGCCGAAACGTTGTGAGGAAAGCAACCAAGATGAGGAAGTCAGTCCGATTAACGAAATCCATAGTGAAAACCCCTCATCCCAAAAAATATAGACAATTACTAGGCTGGTAGATAATATGTACAGGCGTAAGTATGTTTATATAAACTGACTTTGATAGTTAGGAATAGATATAACACGCAGATATCACGCAGATCCCTGAATTTGACAGAGTCTGTCGAAAGTCCTTTAATTAAAACAAGAACACTAAATGGAACTTCGGAAAATTTACACATAACAACTTATACAAAAATTTTAAAAATAAAATAAAAACTTAAACGGAGTTGGTTGCTACTTTTTTTATCAAACCTTCTTTGGGATGAATATTTGCTACAATAGACACACACATGCACACACACACACACACACACACATTGATATATATATATATATATATATATATATGTGTGTGTGTGTGTGTATATATATATATGTAGCGGAGGTGTCGGCTTTATCTCGTATCCAGGAATTTAATTTCCTCTTTGCTGATCGCTTCCTTTATGATGATGGCATTGATGACTAAATTCGTCGCCAACGTGTAGGTTCAGGACTAGAAGCTTCCAGTTTCAGCAAAACCTGATCCGTCCTCCATTCCCTATTGCCGTTTGGCTTTGTAAAATTTGATTGGAGGTGAAAGAAAATCAGAGTAGAAGAAAGTGCCAATGGCGTGAATTTGTTTAAAGCAGACCTCAACTTATCAGGAATTGACCCACAGAGTTGATCTCATTACCATACTATGCGACACAAATGGGACGAGACATGCGGAATACAGTTATGCAACTGCAACATACTGCCACTAACTCATATATATATATATATATATATATATATATATATATATATATATATATATATATGTATATATATATATGTGTGTGTGTGTGTCACTGTGGCTTTGCCACCTGCCGTAAAACAAGCTTTACCGTATACTTGCGGAAACATGAAAATTGATCTTCAGCGACTCGAGCGAAATGAGTCTACCCCAAATTTCTTGAGTTTAACAGCCTGCAAAATACCTGCATGAATCAGGAGATACATGTGTTCATAGATGTTGAGCACCTCTTCATTTTAATTGGCCCTCATTTGTCGTCCGCGATAGAGACTATATATATATATATATATATATATATATATATATATATATATATATATATATATATATATATATATATATTATAAATTAAAAGCGGGCTTATGTTTAGGGATGGTATTTTTCTATTTGTATATTTATAGAATTTGAGGGACTCAAAGCAATTCAAACACTGAAAAGAATCCAAGTGAACACCTAAAGTCAAATGAAATTAATAAGTTAGAATATAATATTGAACATTAAATGTCCTTTGTACATACATGGGGAAATTTATATTACTAAATTTATAAATAAAAGTTTACTGAATTAGTAAAATAATTTAGCCACCTTTGCCGTCATTGTCATAAAGTTTACATAAAAAAAAAAATAATAATAATCTGGCAATATACATATTTACTTATACTCGATAAGAATAAATAATTTTATATACTGTAAGTAATTCTAATACATTTACTTGGTTTTAAAAAGAAGTATAGTATATTAAATATTAAAAATAATTTATTTAGAAAGGTGGTTAAAACATATTCTAGCCTAAACAGTCCCTCAAAATCTTTAAATATACAAATAGAAAAAATACCATAAGAATGTTTGCCGTTAGAAAAAAACCCAATGACATGAATTTAGCGGATGTCAGAATTTGTTAAAAGATACATCCCCACCCATCCCTAAACATAACCCCGCTTTCAAATGTAACTATTAACTGATACAACGAAAATTAAAAAATTGAACCCTCTACCACCCCTTGTCTAGATGAATGGATTTATCGGTAACCTTGGAAACCCTCAATTATGAATCTTTGCAGTGCCGTTAAGTAACTCCAAAATTCGCTTGATGAGGAAATGGAACTAATGTCTTTGGTTTAATAACAAAATTAAATTCAAGGGCTTTAGCTTCCATTTCTGAAACGTGGTTATCACTGTGTAGCTGTAAAACCATATTTTAAATCTATTAATTTATAATATTAATGCTCTGTAAATTTAAATTTACATTGATCACTATTGTGTAAAAATAAAATTATCCATAAGAACACTGGACTTTATATCTTACTGTTCTTTCCTTTTCATATATATATATATATATATATATATATATATATATATATATATATATATATATATATATATATGTATAATTAGATAAAAGCATGATTAGTCCACTTATGCTTCATATAGTTTATAAAGTAGAGTAGATATGTTGGTCAAACGGAAGGGTACCAATGGAATCAGTACGAAAAACATTTATTAATATTAAACAGGTGACAAGAAGGTGAACTCAGTTATGGATGTCAGACAGTTTCTGCGACCACATCACCCTTAATATCTGAACTCCTAACTCCCCAGACTACAAACTCTTTGATTATTATGTGTGGGGAACAGTTAAACGAGAGATCAACAAAACATCAAAGATGAACTGAAGGAAAGTATTATGGCAGCATACACCAACTTTAACAAGGAGACCGTCCAGAAACGTTTCCCGAGACGAGACTCTGCCCTTCAACAAAGCGTCCTCTGTGGATCCTCTCTGCTCGGAGGCAGAGAGTTTGACCAGCACAGCTGGAGTCGAATCTCCAACTGCAGACCAACATACAGTGTTTACTATTGTATTTATGTGAATGGTGACATAATCATTATCGTCGGTAGGTATGCTACAACAGTATTTCAAAGGTATTTTTTTTGTAATTTTGTTAAATATATCTGTACAATGAGATATCTGTTTTATTGTCATATTTTGCTTAATTTAGACGACAACTTATCTACTGCGTCCATTATATTATGATCTATAAGTTTGCCGTATCGGTTAATGTGGAAGTTAACATCTTGCAAAATGTTTGCAAGCAAGTGATAGGTCGATAGATATAAGGGATTTCCATGTAATTATGCTTTTGGTAGCAAGTATGTGACATCTTCAGATAACCATTTTTGCTTTGTTATAAGCTCCAGGATCATTTAATTAAGTAGCGTTGCCATAATGGCATGAGTAACAGACAAAAAGCGTCAAGCTAGAATCTCTGAGTTTTTTTCAATACTTGGCGATTTCTATTTGTGAGACATAATTAACGTTTTATTTCTTTTGTTGTAATATATTGCCATTGTGGTTCTTGAATGCGTCACAAACTTTTCTCCAAATGTTTGAATCCTTTTCCCATTCTACATTGGAACATTTGTCATCTACTAATATGTTAATCCAGGATATGCTTATTTCTTTTTTTTTAATTATATTTACTCTATTAATTGTTTGGCTTTCTCTTTCTCTTTAAAATTTTTTTGGGTGTGATTCAAATTTTTTGTTTTGTCTTTAGAATTTTTCTAGATTCTCCAGCCTAAAGTGATGTTGCGGTTTAGCTTGGATATTTTGTGTCAGTTCTTCTTTCAATTGGCGCACTTGTTCTTTCTTCAATTGGTATTTTCTTTTAAATAAAGATTCTGTTGGACTTGAACACTCGACTTGTACACCGTAATTCATTGTATTTATTTATTTATTTGATTTATTATTTTATACTAATTCTTGTGGTAATATGGAAAATATATTCAATTTTTAGTGGGATAATTTTTTGGTAGCCTGCTGGAGTTACAGTAAGTGGTGTACAGTAATAATTAAGAGGGCCGTCCCACTTGTTTGCAACTAGGTTGTAAAGGTTTACATTTTATACCCACTATATTAGTCGACCCTTAATTATGGAAAGAGTTTTTTGGACTTGAAGAATCGTAATTCATTGTATTTATTTATGTGTTTTTTTTATTTTATAGTAATTCCTGTGTTAATACGGAAAATATATACAAGTTTTAGCGAGATAAATTTTTGGTAGCCTTCTGGAGGTACAGTAAATGGTGTACAGTAATTGATAGGAGTGTCGTCCCACTTGTTTGCAACTAGGATGCAAAGGTTTCTATTTTACATCCACTATGTTAGTCGACTCTTAATTTTGAAAATATTTTGTTGGACTTTATATGGTTTTAGTTTATTATTTGATAATGTTCCGACAATATAGGTATTACTGATTTCATTGTTTTCATTGCTGCTTTCATTGTTTTTATATTTTTCTCGGTGTTTAACTTATATCTTGGATTATTATTTGGTAACGTGTGATTTTTTTTCTTATAGCTCCACATATCAATTAGTTTCGTTCACTGAAATTAGAGCTGGCGATGCTGATGCTGATGCTGATGCTGATGTTGAGGATACCATGGACCGAACTTGTGAGCAAGAACGAAGTTTTGAAAAAAAATGGAAACAAATCGGAAACATATTTAACACTAGGAAGAGGCAGTTGAAATATATGGGGCACGTACTGAGGAAGAAAGTTTTGGAAAACCTAACACACACGGGGCATACAGAGGAAGCAGCACGTAATATACTTGGTAAGCTTGAGAAAATGGATGCTAGATCATTGTTTGGGAGAAATAGCAAAAAGACAAAACTTAATATTTACAAAGGACAGGAAGATATGGAGGGCCATGATGGGAAATGTCACATATAAGAAGACTCTGCACATTTCTCCTAAAGAATAAAATTCAACATAAATTGTATGCTCATTTACGATGTTCGAATGAGGCTCTCTTGCAGACATGTCAATGTAGCCTACTTTCACTTTCACTTTCACTCTTCAATTATCTCTTCTTTCATCGTTCGAATATAATTTACATATTTTTCTTCAAATTCGGCTATTTCATGATACCCTTAAGATATGTTTTCGTCTACCTAATTCTCAACTTCATTCGGTTTGTCAATATTTATTAGTTTGTCGGGGTCTGCTTCAAACAAATTGGTGTTCTCACCTTCAATTTCAGTCTTAGCAGTTCTTGATCAATTTACGCACCTAACCAACAAGCCGATAACTAAAGCTGCTTTCAGCTTACGCTCTGTGGAGAGCCCTTTTCAGTTATCTGGAATTCATCCCTAAGAATTTAATGTACGATTCTTTCTTTGAAGATATTGTCTGCCATATCACATTTTTCTAACACCTATTTGCCTATAACTTTATCCTTGATGTAAGGAGTCGATTGTGTTTTTCTGCAAGCACTCATATATATATATATATATATATATATATATATATATATATATATATATATATATATATATATATATATATTATGAAATGGACAAGTCCGACAATTATTTTCAGACATGTTTTTATGAACATTTCTCGGACATGCAGGCCAGTAAATGTTATTAATACTGTTTATTATAAAACAGAGCATTTACTTACATATTTGTATCTATGAAAAGAATGTATAGACATAAAAAATGTCTTTATATATGTATATTCACATTTCATAAGATGGTATAAATGCAATCGTTTGTCAAACCTTTGTTTTTATGGATTGTACAATACGTTTTCATTAATTTTTGGGAAAAATTAATTAATTGTTTTATTATTTAATATACAGCATACTAACACTATTTTAAAACAGTATAATGATTAAAATAAATGATATCTATTTAATAAAAATGTAATATTGTATTTGCATATCTTTTCTTTAGATTATATATATATATATATATATATATATATATATATATATATATATATATATATATATATATATAAAGTTTACGAAAAACTAGGTAATCCGTATGGGTAGACCCAATGAGGATAAAATCCAGAGAGCTCAATGTAAATCAGAGCTAATAATTTAAATAAAAACAGATGGAACCTTAAAGTAATCTGTTTTTATTTAAAATATATATATATATATATATATATATATATATATATATATATATATATATATATATATATATATATATATATATATATATATATATATAATTCTTGTAAAATATAATACACAGTTAGTAGCATTTTAAATATAAACACTATGGAGAGTTTCAAATGGGCAGAAGATTTCAAGAGTAGTAGTGATATATACTAGACAATGCGTGATTGGTTGGTTGGAAGAACATTAAATAAAAGAATCCAGAGAGCCTCGCTAATGCAAATGATGTTCTACATTTCCATGTTGAGTATTTGAATAAATTAGTGCCAAACTATTCTTTTTTGTGCTGCTTTCAAATCTTGATTCAGTTTCTATTAAGTTAGTATCTGCGATGTACTTTTGTTTCATGATATATTTAATGTCATTTGCTAATTTTTTTGTCTAAATATTTTTACTTGTCCTTATTTAATTCCCACCATAGTTAGGAGATATATTTAGTGCTTTTCTTTGGTTTATTTCGTGTACAGTAGAATCAATACAGTCCGTTTAAATTCAGGGGACTGCAGGCCCTCACAAAGACACTTGAGCAGCACACCGAAAGAGCCCCGCGGCGCCTTACGTCCAGTTTTGCACAGGTTGCACGACTCTTCGGACTCGAGGTTGAAGAAGACGGAGGTCCTCCACCACCCTGCACCCCGGTAAGAGTATCACTCTCCCTACATCACCATCGGCGAGACTGAGTTGAAAGCAGTTCACCAGTAGACTTACCTGGGGAGCGCCATCACCTCGGATGCCAAGATCGATAGGGAAGTAGACAACAGACTGGCCAAGGTAAACAGAGATTACGACAGACTCTGAAGAAGGGCACTAAGATCAGCGTCTATAGAGCATTTGTACTCACCACCCTGCTGTACGACTCTGAGTCGAGGGTAACCTACTGCCACCGCCTACGTCTACTTGAGCGCTCCCATCAGCGATGTCACTGTGACATCCTCAACATTGACTGGAGTAACTATGTTACCAACGTTGAGGTCCTCGAACAGAAGGAAATCACCAGCATTGAAGCCATGTTGGTGAAGTCATAGCTAAGCTGGGCAGAGCACGTCTCCTGAATGGTGGACCATCGCCTTCCCAATTAGCCCTGTGTGGCGTAATCTCCACTGGCCACCATGAGAGCGGGGCACCAAAGAAACGTTATAAGGACTCCCTCAAGAAGTCCCTCGGTCGACACTTTCTGCAGACTGTCAATCCTGGCGCCGCAGCGTTCACCAAGCCGTCTCCACCTTTGAGGACTCTGGCAGGACCAACCTAAAGTAGAAACGCCGCGGGAGGAAGGACCGGAAAGCCTCAGCAGCTATAACTGAACAGACGTTTAACTGTAATCGCTGCAGTCGGTCTTACCTGTCCTGCATCGGCCTAGTCGGTCGCAAAAACAAGCCAAGAAGATAGACGAAGAGAAACAATACATCACTTTATATTCTCTCGGGCAAGCTTGTCTCGCTAGATCAAGTACAACTAAAATGTGAGTCGGATCCTTACTGGGTACTCCGTTACTTTCGGCATTGTGCCATGTCTAAAATGCGCTTAGAAAAACATCATTGCTTCTTTATATTCTTCACTTGACCCTTTACTTTTGTGATTTCTTTTGACATTTGGAGATGGTAAAAAGTACGTATCATTGTTAACGGTGACTTCGTTCTGGTGACCTGTCAGGTTTTTGTTTGCTGAAGAATTAGATACCGTGCCTAATCTTTTTGATCCCAGATCGCATCTCCCGAGGGACGTGCTCCCTGTTGCACCGTAGGACGTGCGACATGTTTTTTTTGTTAGAAGTCTTTTGTTAAACATTCGTTCTCAGTGATCCCACGAGTGATACATCCCAAAATAAATAAAGCCAAGTATCAGAATAGCAACAAAGTCTGTAGTGATTACTATTATGTTTGCCATGCCTACATTTTTCTCAACTGTGATTGGTCAAATAATAAATACTATCACAGGACAATTTAATGATCGCATTCACCACACTGAATTTTTCCTACTGTTAATTCACAAACATGCTTTTGTTATAAAATCACCGATTGGGTAATTTTTCATCCAATCAGATATTTTTTGTGTCCTTTCGAAATTTCTCCCGCCGTTGTCCTGGGAGCCTACCGATAGCAATATAAACCAGGATTCGTTCCAAAAATAGACAGTAGAAGCAGATCTCAGTAGAACTCAGCAACTCACACGCGTCTACACAGACTATTCACTCTACTCGCTGTGCACACACACACACAGAACTTAAATATCATTCACCATCAGTTCTATGTAACAAGCCAAGTTGCAACAGCTCTGTTAGTTATATATAATTCACAACTGAATTACTACATGTTCTTCTGAAAACATTATCCTATCTAATACAGATCTTTGAACATTCTTATTCAGAAAACTTGTTTTATTACATTTAATCTTTCAGCTAACAGATAAAGGGAAACTACTTTTTCTTTCTTATTGTTTCACACATTACAAAAAATGTTTTGTATTTGTTGATTTTAATATATATTTTATCGTTGAAACAAACATCATTTTTCCATTGTTTTTCCTTAATTCAAAAATGTAGAATTGTTAAATGCTATTCAACACGCAGCCACACCAATCTTTTCAACACAATCAGCATTTACAAGTCCTTAAATTCTTATAACAATATATATGTATGAGGAAAAATGGAAAAGTTCAGGTGATAATATCTCTATATATTAATATATACTTAATAGCTCTGTTGGATTACATCAATCACTGTTTTATCGACACAAACACTATATATATATATATATATGTGTGTGTGTGTGTGTGTGTGTGTGTGTATATTCTTGTGTGTGTCGAATGTTAGTCAAGAAGTTTGTATAGCAAATATGACAAAACACTGAAATATTTTGCTTCTAATTAAGGAGGAAAGATTATAGGCTCAAAATTAGCATATTTGTGAAAATCGAGTCACCTCAATCGGAATAGAAATAAGATTAACTATATTTAGTAAAGATTGGTGTACATATTAGAACCATTTTTACTGCCATTACGGAGTATTTCAATCTTATGATGCCCTTAGGTTTAAATCTTCACACAATGACCTTATAAACATATATTAAGTATTTTTAATAATTTGACACATCAACGTTACATTCTAGCCTTCCTATATACAGTATTTTGACTAATGTTCATATGGTTTAGATTATGTCACCGTTAGAACTTAAATTTTACCAATAAAACATTTATTAATCTCTTTTGTATGTTTATATTTGCCAAAAAGTGTAAAAGTCTTTCGGATTCTAATTTGTTAGTTTTTAAATTTATTCATTCTTAATTTTACTCAGGATTAAATATCTTTTCTTGAATCTCGAATAACACGAAAGAATTAAAATATTTAATTAAATTATCTGAAAATAAACATTAATTTCTATGCAGTATTGAAATCATCTTGAATTATTTATAACCTTTGTGTAGAGGCTGACCCAATGGGTCATGATTGTTTAAGTTAAATTTAAAAATTAGTTTCCCCAGTATTATTTGTCATCTAGATAACAATAATTATTTAAAAAACGGGACCCACCCGTGGTTTAATGGTCATCAAGATTAGCTCTCAGAACATTGGTAGTGAGCGCCGATGACAGTCTGTAAAAAATAAAATAAAATAAACAAATAAACAAATAAAGTCACTCCGATATTTTTATTTGACATTCAAAAGGATATCTTGCTTTCAGAACACATGTTAAACGTGGTAATAATGTTACCGAAAAGGTACACGCTTGACAATTGATCATTCATGTGTGTAGCTTATGAAATGTTCGAATATGTATTTTATCTATTCCACAAAATAAGTGGCGCTTTGACGATCGTATGAACCTATTCTTTCAAGTTAAGGTTTTGGCAGAAAGATGGATTCGTGGGTAAGCTTTCTTTAATGCGATGATTCGTTTGCGCTTTGTAAATGAAGATAAAACGGTAAACAGCAGAAATGCGGTTCTACACAAGAATACTGTGCCGAAGAGCGTAAACAACGAAGAATTCAAGGAAAATGGAAAGGAAAGGCATTTATACAGAGAATCAGAAATATATAACTGAAAGTACTTGGATATAGAATGTGGAAGGAGGGTTTAGAAAATTTAAAACTCACATGGCAATAGGATAATTAGAAACAAATAGCTGCTGTGGCGTAGGCAAAATGTGCATTTATAAAGGCAATGTGTGACGTGTGTTTATTTGTTTTTACTTTTTTAAAATTTTTTTGAAGATTGAAGAATGTCGAAAGCTGGGACCATATTTGATCCGAAATGGACTTAGGACAATTTTTGACATAATTCTCTCCTTGTTTAGAAAAGCTGATCTATGAAATTAACCGACACCATATAATAATAATAATAATAATAATAATGATAATAATTGTTGTGGTAGGATCCACCTAATCTGCATAGGTGACTACCGACTATATAAATAATGGTTGGTACCGGAAGACAGGGGAGGCGAATACAGAGATCCAGCTAGAGACTCTGCCCGACTGCGACTTAGTCAACACATTCTCCAGGAACGTCTTCCCAGAAATATACAGAAATACTATATGTAAATATTGTGTACATTTTCTTGTTATAATACATTCTTGTTCTAAGTACATTTTGTGTTGCATTATTATTCCATGCATTAGTCGAGATTCAACAATGAGTCAAGACTCAACAATGGATCTCATCTTCGTCGCCATTGTTGAGTCTTGACTCATTGTTGAATCTCGACTAATGCATGGAATAATAATGCAACACAAAATGTACTTAGAACAAGAATGTATTATAACAAGAAAATGTACACAATATTTACATATAGTATTTCTGTATATTTCTGTGAAGACGTTCCTGGAGAATGTGTTGACTAAGTCGCAGTCGGGCAGAGTCTCTAGCTGGATCTCTGTATTCGCCTCCCCTGTCTTCCGGTACCAACCATTATTTATATAGTCGGTAGTCACCTATGCAGATTAGGTGGATCCTACCACAACAACAATAATAATAATAATAATAATAATAATAATAATAATAATAATAATAATAATAATAATAATAATTTTCTTTGTTTAAAGAATTCCGTAGTGACTCTTCTGCTAAGGTTTTGCTCTTGCTGCACAGGCCAAATGCTTGTTAACCAGAAATTACCAAGAACACATACTGTAAAAATGTGTGTAGCCCCAAATGCAGATTCTGTGATAAATATCTAGAAACAATTGAACATCTTGTATCAGGTTGCATGGTATTGGCACACACTGAATATAAAACCCGGGAAGACATAGTGGTCAATATCGGCATTGGAAAATGCGCAATTTTTACGGAAAATAAAATGCAAGAAACTGATATGAACACTACCCGGACACGGTTACAGAGATAGGTCCCATAAAAAGTTAATGGGAATTTAGAATAAACAAAAGCAAATAATCAAATCTAATCGCCCAGTCACTGTGATCAAAAACCATAAACAAAATGTGCCTTATTGTTGACATGGCGTACTGTAATATATCTTTGAAGATCTAAAAACTATCAAAATAAATAAAAAAAAACGAAACCGAAATCTCAATATTGTGAACACATTAGAGAGGGAAGCACAGACTCTAGTTGAAGTTAAGCCCTTGGATTGATTAGAAATGATTCCAAATGATTCAGTGAAGGCATACATTAAAGAAATACAAAAAAGAACAAAAAAAAAATGGAATACTGAGGAGTACAGTCCACACCTAATGAAGGGCTTTATGTATGTAACATATGTGTGGTCTTAGGTGTGATTCGTTTTTCTTAACAAATGCTCAATGGAACATTTCCTGAAGCCATTTCCAACTTTATGTTTCTGGTTGGGACCTGGAAAGAAATGAGTATACGCCATGATAGTAATATAATATAATAATATATACACATATGAAATTAGCAGTGGTGCTTGGTCACTTCCCACTTTAAATTAGATTTAATATATATATCTATCTATATCTATATCTATCTATCTATCTATCTATCTATCTATCTATCTATATATATATATTTATATATATATATATATATATATATATATATATATATATATATATATATATATATATATATATGTATGTATAGAGAGAGAGAGAGAGAGAGAGAGAGAGAGAGAGAGAGAGATAAATTCCCAGATCAACTCTGTGGACAAGACATATTGGTATAAAATGACAATTGGAAAAATCTTAGATCTTGCCGACGCGTTTCTTGAAAAAATCGGAAGACGAAACGCGTCGGCAAGATCTAAGATTTTTCCAATTGTCATTTTATACACACACACACACACACACACACACACACACACACACACACACACGCGCGCGCAAATATATATACATATATATATATATATATATATATATATATATATATATATATATATATATATATATATATATATATATATATATATTGAAAGATGAACCATGTGTGCTTCATATAATATGTAGATTTATATGACCGTTAATGAAATTCCATTAATAAAAAAAACAACAAATTGATGAATTTTTTCAATAAAACTGATAGCTTTTATTTTATGTAAGTCTTCCTTTTGACGAATATAATACACAAACACAGACACACACACACAAACACACACACACACACACACCTATATATACATACATTCATATATATATATGTATATATATATATGCATATATAATAATGGACTCTACCGTCGGTTTCGATGTATGAAGATCTGACAGCTTAGTTGATTCAGTTATGAAAGTTTGTGCGATAATCTTAAGTGGCATTTAAGACCCGCTAGTGATTTACAAAGGAGGCCACATATGGAGTAAGTGTGAGGATTGTGAGATAAGATCACTGTTAGATCGGCTGAACTTTTAGATCTTGAATATCTCTTCTTGATATATATATTGCCATGTATTATTACAAACGTTTTTCCCTAAAACCTAGTAAGAGTTTCAAGATAATGTTTACTGTATTTATCGGACAATGCGGAGAGAATATACCCAATTTACTCTTATCCAATCTGCCTAGAAGTCGTCAGGATGTTTAATAAACTTCTTCATACTTCAGACGGACTTGTCGATCATTTTCGCAATTTCCGGACTTTTTTCTAACTTATGAAAACCCTGAAATCTTTGAACATTTATATTTACACGTTAAATCAAACATAACGCTCATTTTGCATGTGATAGCTTGCAATTGGGTTGTTAAATCAAGATAGGAAATTCCGGACATTCCATAAAAAGTTCGCAGAACGAACTATCTTTCATTCTAATGGTTGCCATCATTCAGCAAATCGAAATTTAGATTCTAGTATTTAGTTGATAAATCGATAAAAACAGAATTTAAGCGAGTATTTGATATCTATTTTTGCAAAATGAAAACATTGCCGTCGACATTGTCTAATGCAATATATAGACCTATATCAAGTGGATATTAATACCATGATTAAACACATACGTGATAAAATTAGTAATTTAGATATATTCGCCTGTTGGTGTATGTGCCTAAATGTGTACAAATAGAGATGGGTGAAATGTTAAATAATTTGGTAGAAGTTTTTACTTTGACGTGTTACGGTTATAAAACGTTGTCATTAGAAAGAGGATTATTTCATAAGAAAAACGTTGACATTAGCGTTTCCTTATAAACATTTAGAAATCTTGAAAAAGAAGTTTAACTAATTGCACTTATGTTTTTATCTTTACTTATTTCATTTTTCATTTAATTCCTTGTTTAAAAATGGAAATAATAATAATAATTTAATAAAAATAAAATTAAATAATGATAAAATTAATAAAATAATTAAATTATTAGTAAAATATTGTTAATGAGATAATAAATTAATAAAATTAATAATTAATTAATAATAAAATTAATAATAAAAGCTAAATTGTAGTTGTAAAATTTAGAGAGGACATGAACCAGTTCAGGAGCACATTTCTTCAGGACAATGGTCAGTATCCTGTCCCCACAGACTAATTAAGAGATGATGTCCAGTATCATTGTCGGGGTTATGTGCATCTCACTCAGTAGAACATCAGTTAAAGGGGGAAAATCAGGTGTGGGTACACCAGATGAGGCTAGCATTGAATTGAATGAGAATTTACGAGTAAAGCATTCAGGCTGATCAGCTGTGGAGGTTAGGACCTCAAATTAGTTGAATCAAGTGGATACTGTGGGTTTGCTGTTGTTCAGCACGCTTTTGCAGAGCCACAAACAATCTTTTGAACCAAACTTGCGAGACGCAATACGTTGATTCATACTTTCAGCAATGTGTAACTTTACTTCTTTGAGGACATGTTTGCACTTGTTACGGGCAGTGGCAAAGTGACGTCTGTTGTAATCAGACTTGTCTCTACGGTATAGACGGAAGTAGAGATTCCTGTGGGCAATAGTTGTTGAATAAGCAGCTGAGAACCAAGGGGATGAACGCGATTTCACTTTATATTTTCTTGTATTGATGAAAGCCTCGATTTCAGCTTTTACGCAGGATGAGACCTCAGACGCAGATTTTTTAGACGGGGAGGTTAAAGACAGTATTCCAGGGGACATCACGAAGGAAATCGCGGAACGAGTCCCAATCTGCTCGTTGATAATAGAAAGATGTTCTGTTGGTAGCAGGTTCTTTACTGGGGGAGGAATAAAAGGAGACGGAAACAGATACGACAGCATAATCAGAGTTGCCAAGACGGAAGAGCTGAATGGCACGACAAGACTCGGGGATGGAGGAAAAAGAAGAAGGGAAGCCTTGCCATCATGGTTACTGGGGAAACGGGTCGGAAAGTCAACCAATTGTGTGAGAGATTCAGTGAATGAAAAGTTATGTGTTTTATGCCAGCAAGATCTGTCACAGAATGTTTAAGCCATTTGGTATGGTGGGCATTGAAGTCACCAAACGAATATGTTTGCAAATGAATGTAGAGAGATAGCCTTGTCAATATTATCGGAAATGCAATCGAGTACACCAGTCTTGGGAGGATGGAGAGCGATAGAGAAAGAAGAAATAGTTTATAGACGGAGACACATGTACGAATGATTCGAGAGAGAATACCATAGCCAGTGGGAGATGGTCTAGTGCGGAAACTTCCACACCATGTATGTGGGTAATAGGGTCCTTTTTAGGAGAGGAATCAAAGCCGGTAATTTGCTGAAGAGTGGGTGGAAAGGTTCGTCTACGAAACTCTTGAGTCGGGATGTTGAGGGTAACATCAATCACCTAAGTGAGAAACTTTTACTTATATCAATTCTTTATATATTTTTATATACAGGATTACTGTAAATAAAAGTTTTGTCACTTAGCTGATTGATCACCATCCCGACTCCAGAGTTTCGTAAATGGACCCGTCCGTCCACACGTCAAGTGGTTAGAACGTTCGCTTATTGACCACGGGACCCCGGATCGACTCTCACCATGGTTGACTTATCAGGAAGAAAACTTCCTGACGTTATCGGTCTTTAGCGGGACAATCCCAGCGTGTGGCACCTTTGAAAAGTGCATGAAAACCAGATCAATGGTTGACCAAAGCCTTGTGAGTGCAATTGTGTAGACAGAACAGTTGGGGGACGTCGAACAAGTCGTCATGACCGAGGGTTTATAGGGTGCTGGCGTTTTACAGATTGTTGATCATGCTAGATAACAAGTTCTCTCCAAGAAACTGTAACTAAGTTTTGGTCAGCAATGTTGCCGTATAAATCACAGGTTGACTCTGTGGGTGTTGAACAAACACAAATATGTCTGAGCGAGAGTCTGCAATTGGGATGGGCTAGCCGCCCTAGTGGACAGGTATACTCGAATACGCTTGGACATCTATTATATATATATATATATATATATATATATATAGGCTAAGAAGAATTTGGTAATCCGTATAGGTAGTCCCATAAAAGGATGAAATCCTGAGAGCTCAATGTAAATCCAGAGTTAATAATTTAAAGGAAAAACAGACCACTTTAAGGCCCCGTGTAATAATTTATTTCGTCAAGCCCTTTATTAAAGGACACTGGCTCATCAGACTCCACTTTCCTTTAAATTTTAATATATATATATATATATATATATATATATATATATATATATATATATATATATATATATATAGGAACTTCAATTTTATTATTAAATGAATCATTGTCAAACGTTCCTTTTGAGGAAATGGCTAACATTACTAATACCATTATTATTGGCTGAATTAGAAACACACATCAACAAGTCTTCTATTTGTTGACACGTGCAATATATACATTTTTGTTTGAGATGCCATTTTTGATTTTGTATGGTGGTCTCTTATAAGAGGTTTAACATCTTCTTCGCGTCATATAGCATTTCAACAATTCTGGCTTTCTCATTGTTGTTCAAAAATTATTTTCCTCCCATCATGTGTACACACACACACACACACACACACACACACACACACACACACACACACACACACACACACACACACACACACACACACACAAATATATAATATATAATATATATATATATATATATATGTATATATATATATATATATATATATTAGAACGGTGGAAAAAGAGCGATATTATCAAAATATATCCCAGTTCTTTATTTATGAGTAGAATCGCTTAACATTGCGCACCGTTTCTCATGCCCATATTTCCAAGGTTTTATTCGATTTTCATTAACATACATGCAGCCAATCAGATGGATACTTTATGTAATGTGATTTGTATATAATATTGAAACGCACAACAGATTCAGTATTTTTATTGATATTATCTAACTATTCATGTCCACAGATCATTATTTCATTTCAAAGAAAATACTACGTTAATATTATTAGATATTCTTTTTTGCCCTGTTTTCTCAGAACATAGACGATCATGGATATTCATAACTTCTTATCATTTATTACTCTAAGTAAACTTTACACAACTTTTCTCATTGTTCTGCCATCTATTCACGCAAATTTTCAAATAGGTTACTCGTTGTTTGCTCTTTTTCTTTTAGTTTCAATGTGTCTTGCGAATGTTAGATTCTTCAAATTTTCTGTTGCCGTTTTAACTGTTTTATTCTAATAATTAATATCAGCTTGCTTGTAGTTCCAATTTTCCTGAAAAACTAATCGTTACTCTCTTAATGTTATTTGTCGGTAGGACTTGATATCTTCCTCATCTGTGAATATATTGTCCTATATTCACTGCCCTAAAGATATTGCCCCTTTACTCAGTTTAGTGCCATTAGACCCTGCTGTAGAGAATAAATCTAGTCACATCATGCTGGGTGTTACGATTGTGGTTTCAGTAACAAGTCGGTCATTATTTGATGCTTTTTCTAACCACATGCCCAACAGGTTTTGAATTCGTGGTTGTCTTTCTCCTAGACTGTTTATCAACGAAAGATAAAGATGCCAGTCATAAGTTGATGAAAAAATGGATTCATATATTTCCCTAAGGTATTTGAGTGAATTCGACTGGATTTTGAAATCGTCAGGCTGATTCCACGTTTCCACGCAAATGACTAAATGTAATATGTATACTATTTAATAATTCTATGTAATATTTACACTATTTGCTGTTGTTACCAGCACCCGTTCGCATCAGGATTGTCGTCCTTTCGCCCTGTTCCCATTCTATCCTCTGGTACAAGCAGTGGTAAAGCTGGTTGCCAGTCATAGAGAGTTTGACGAGTCCATTCGTGTGTATTAGATTTTGGTGGACAACTCTGTTCGATGGAGAGGCCCAGACACTTGGCCAGGGACGCCGCCCTCGCAGCTCAAAGAGGATTGAGACAGGCAAGGTCTGGCAAAATCTGGTTACATCTGACTTAGTTACTCTATGCAAAATGTATAATGTGTGACATTTATACAGCTTCTTATCGACTCGCTACATTATCCCCATCAAGTGTTGTACACATACCGTTTAATGAGGGTTACGTTTCCAAGGCTGTTAAGTCCGCATGAATCTTCAAGACTGGAGCAAACTAGAAGATGTTCCATAGTTTGTAATTGTCCGCATTGTCATTTGATATCATCATTGGTGGCATAACCTCATTTCTGAAGGTTGGTTCGACAGCTGGTCGGAGGCGATTCAGACAAGACCAGAAGGCCCAGGCATCATTGGAGCCATGTAGGGGAAGGTAGTTTGGAGGGCTGAGAAAGCGCCTGTGTTCCGCGTTGTCGAAGTAGCTGCACCACATGTACAGACGCCGAATAGGACCTCTAATGCTCAATTGTTCAACTGAATGAAGGAATCTATGTCTTGTCTTGATCTTTATTGTTGTTGGTTCACAGACGTGGATATAATAACGAGGGTCAGTTTTCCTGCTTGAAATACTCAAGTTGGGAGTCGACTGTCCATCTGATGTAAGAGCGACCACGAAGCAAGTAGTCATCTACTTTGCTTGGCTTAAGACATCGAGTAATTTATCCGCAAGAATTGTTTAAGGCATAGTCGAGTTTCTTTGCATTAGATGATCTGCTCCTCATTGGTGAGTTATATTCTGTTGTGGAATAGCAAAAGGCTAGGGCTGTCGTGCGGATTGTGTTGGGCAGCTTTTTAGTATGTTTTTTCTTGATCCGACCTTGGCTTTAGTCTTTGCGGTGTAGTCCTTGTATGTAAGGGACTGGTCCAGAGAGTCCTCTATATAGACTGGCTTGGAAAGGTTCGTCTACGAAACTCTGGAGTCGGGATGTTGAGGGTAACATCAATCACCTAAGTGAGAAACTTTTACTTATATCAATTCTTTATATATTTTTATATACAGGATTACTGTAAATAAAAGTTTTGTCACTTAGCTGATTGATCACCATCCCGACTCCAGAGTTTCGTAAATGGACCCGTCCGTCCACACGTCGAGTGGTTAGAACGTTGGCTTTTTGACCACGGGACGCCGGATCGAGTCTCACCATGGTTGATTTATCAGGAAGAAAACTTCCTGACGTTATCGGTCTTTAGCGGGACAATCCCAGCGTGTGGCACCTTTGAAAAGTGCATGAAAACCGTTTTCCATACCAGCTGCCTTGAACTGGAGCTTAGTTTACTATGTAATGAGTATACTATTTAAGATCTAATGAATATGCACGTACCCAATATCCCTTAGATATTACATAGCATACAAATTTGTTAGATGAAACAATGTCACCTATAATTATTTTACTAGTATTTATTTAATCTTATTCTCAGGTTATTTTAATCGCAGAAATATTATTCTTTATTTGCATACTATCGATTGTAGAATAGCGACCTGTGTTGCTGCGATAAAAACAAACTGAAATAAATATTAGTTGAAAAAACAATAATGATGTAGATAGCCTGTAAACACAAAAAATATAAAATGGCGAGAATTTACCCATCGCACGCTGTATATTGCAACATGGGAGATAGATAGAGAGAAACCGAGAAAGGGAATAATAGAGAAATAACGTAAGAGACAGGAAAGAATAGATAGTTATTACGATTTATTAAACAAATATATCAAATGATCCATTCATTGTAATGATTCCGTATATAATGACACAGCAGACTTTTGATAATAGGTGAGCAGGATACAATAATCTCAGTTGAATTTTCGCGTCGACTGTAGTTGAATCAAGTAAGGATAAGCAAGTTATAGCCGCCTGTTGAATTTAATGTCATTTCATGATCTCTTATCTTTGCTGTCGTCAATTTCTATACAAAGACGCTCAATATTTCTTAAGGGAGAATGTTGATGAATAAAAGCTGGTACTTGCAATATTTGATCGAAGCAACGAGGTGTCACGAAAGAGGACATCGACAGAGTAATCACGTGATGAATCTGCTACGCAGTAACAGCACAAGACTTCCCAGATATTTTTTTTTTGTACCTCCGATTTATAATTTGCCTTTTGGGCTCATCCTATTGCTAATAACAATTCATTCTGTCTTTTTGCAATTTATCTTTAGTAGCTTACTTCTTGCTTTCTTTCACTATTTTTGTGTAGGAGATTTTGTAGTTGTTTTTTCCGTATCTGCTATCAACACTGCGTCATCAGAGAAACTAGAACACAAAAAAATTACTCTCCAAAAATATTATTTGTTTATATTCTAAATTAGCTTGTTATACCAATTTTTCTTCTCAGATAATCAAATCTAATTTTAATCTTCTTTCATATGTCGTGTTCATTCAGGACGTAGGCGATCATGGCTCTCCATTTCCTTCTGTAGCTCTTAATAAGCTTTGACTTTTTGTTATTTATCCCAGACCCTGTTCTGACATCCACTTTCTTAAGTATGTCACGCATTTCTTTCACTTGTCCTTCTTTCTCTCTATCCGCCCTGTGAGTATCATATTTTCCAAGCCGTCATTTCTCATTACGTTTCCTAGAAAGTTTAGCTGCCTCTTCATGGTGTTAAGTATGAGTTTCCTTTTTGTTTGCAACCTCTCTAAAATTTCGTCGTTGCTCATGTTTGGTCTATGCCATCCTTAGCATCCTTCTGTAGAACCACACCTCTAGTGCTTCGAGTCGCTTCTTCATCTCTGAAGTAGACGTCCAACATTCGGTACCGTAAAGGAGGACAGATATCACGAAGCAGTTCAATACTTTTTCTTTGTTACCAACGAAAACCTCCAGTCACGTAATACTCTGTCTACCTTTTGGAATGCGTCTTTGGCTATCCCAATACGTCTTCGGATACCAGCGTCATTTTAATACTATTGCTAATAATCACAACACATACACCTAATTTCGACTGTTCCATTCTACAGTCTTCTTCAGCTGTATAGAATATCTAGTCAACTAAAGGCTTTCGATTTTCGTATCAAAAGGGTTTCTCTTTTTGGTATTAAAAATATAACAGTAACAAATATATTTCCATTAATCGTGTAAGATTTAAAATTGCAGTTTCCTTAAGTATTTATATATATTTAAGTAACAGAGTAACAGTTTATTTTCTGCGAATGTATCGTTGTATAGTAAACAGTCCTATTATTGGTAGAAATGTAAATATGTTTGACTTAGGGAAAGTTTATACATTTAAGTTACATATATGTTTTTCTTATGGGTGTGCGACCGAGTGCTTAGAACGTTCACTTTCTGACAATGAGACCCGGGTTCGAAACTCACTACGGTTGATTTTTCAGGAAAGAGGCTTCCTGATGTTATCGGTCTGGAGGGGGTGATTCCAGCGTGTGGCACTTTTGGAAAATGCCTGAAAAACCATACCACGGATTGACCCAAGCCTTGTGAGTGAAATTGCGTAGACGGAACACTTGGGAACCGTCGATAGATTGTGCTAGCTCGAAGTCACAAGTCATCGTGCCCGAGGGTTTGAGTGTTTCGGCATTCTTCACATTGTTGATCACGCTATATAATACTCTCTCTCCCAGAAACTGTAACTAAGGTCTGCTCAACAAACCACAGGTGGACTCTGTGGGTGTTGAACGAACACAAATTTGCCTGAGCGAGCGTCTGCAATAGGGATTGGCTAGCCGTCCTAGTAGACGGTTATCCTCGAATAAGAGTCGCCAGCAATTATTATTAGTTCTTCTGTGTTTGTTATGCGGGCGATATAATGGACAGTGACTCAGAATAAGAAATTGAACGTCCGAGTTAGAACTCCTGTCGGGTTAGTTGCATTTACTTACGCATAGATAACGTTGAAAAAAGCTATGAATTCATCTATCACCCCAGGTATGGGTTAAATAGTAATACCTGGAAAAATCGTTGTTATTCGAAAAATATATATATTAATGCAATACTCACTTGCAAAAAAAGAGAAATAATTATCCTTACAATCCAAATAACGTTTCATCTTTACATAACCCCAAAGTGTTGATAAGCCGTCAAAAACGAAATCAATCAACAATTAATTCATGTGCTCTGTCTCTTCAGAACGTTGTCGATCATTGCTATTCACAACTTCTTTTTAACTCTTCGTAAACCTTGTATTTTTGCCATATCTCCTCATCTCTGTCCGACCAACCATTTATGCATGTGAGCAAGGACGAAGAAAATGGAAACAAAAAGGAAACTTATACTTAACATCAGGAAGAGACAGTTGACATTTCTAGGGCTCATAGTGAGGAAAGAGGGCTTGTAAAATCTCACAATGCGGGTTGAATCAAGAGGGACGCATAGCATACTTAACGAGCTTGAGTAAATGGATGACAAAACAGGCTTTAGGAGAAATAACGAAAAGACAAAAGATCTTCAAAGGACGGGAAATTGTGGAGAGACATGATCAACTATATCCTGAAGGGATACAGCACATAACAAAGAAGTTCCGCTGTGGTTATATTCTCACTGACTTAATTCCGTCCCACACTAAGCTAAAGTTAGTCAATACGCCTGTAGCGATGGTCATTATTTATTACTTTAGAGGCCTGGTGCCTCTAATGATTCAAGCTTCACACACGTCTGACAGAAATAAAGATTGTAAATGACGTTGTTTTTAAAAGATTTTATAATTTATTTTACACATTTTAAATATCTGTATATTTACTTATACATGTCTTTATCTTTTTGAAAGTTTAATTTATTATCATTTTGAATTATTATTATGCATCACGTTTAATTTCAACATGATATTTTATAATTATTTTGTAACTTATTTACATTTCTCTTCACTTTCTTTACTTATTATTTCCATTTATATAATTCATTTACACATATTGATTGATATTTCGCATTTATGAAGTATTTGAAGTTAGTCGTGATTCAATTGCGGTAGGGAGCTTTCAAGTATTAACAATGAGTGAATGAATCCCGGCTTACAATTAGGTTTCATATTTGGCATCTTTTAAAACACTGACTATTTCCAACAGAACATCAAAGGGAAAACGTTTGAATCGCTAGGAAAAGGAAGACTGTCAAGAATAGTTATAAACAGACTTCAATGCAATTAGAAGAATTTATGATTTGACGAAACAAGCCGCAAATAAAAAAAAAGTAATGAAAGAGATCTTTTTATTTCAATTGCAGAAAATAAAACTTCTCTTTCACAAGTTATATAGCGGGATCGGTAAAAATGTACCGTGTATTATATGAAATGTATTAATATAAAATCGATATGACTAAATAAAATCATCAAAGAGGAATCAGATTGGTGCATTCAATAATGAAACTCAATATTATGGAAAGAAGAGAGAATGGTGGAAAGTGTTGCAACGGAGGGTATAGTGCAGTATGAATGAAACAAAGAGATCACCCTTAATAGAATACCAAGGGTAACTTTGTTTTGCTGTACGGTATATCAACCTCAATGGCTTATTTAATGCCAACAAGATTTTTATTGCTGGTAATGTTTTTACTCCAAAAATGTATTATTGGTAATATTTTTCTTTTTTGCTGGTACTGTATTTCTGGTAATATATTTTCCCAAATGTACTGCTGGTAATATTTTTTGCAAAATTTATTGCTGGTAATATATTTGCAAAAGGTATTGCTGGTAATATCTTTCCCCAAATGTATTGATGGTAATAATTTTTCCAAAATTTATTGCTGGTAATACTTTTTCCAAAATGTATTGCTGGTAATATCTTTTCCAAAATGTATTGCTGGTAATACTTTTTCCAAAATGTATTGCTGGTAATATCTTTTCCAAAATGTATTGCTGGTAATATCTTTCCCCAAATGTATTGCTGGTAATATTTTTCCAAAATTTATTGCTGGTAATACTTTTTGCAAAATGTATTGCTGGTAATATCTTTTCCAAAATGTATTGCTGGTAATATCTTTCCCCAAATGTATTGCTGGTAATATCTTTCCCCAAATGTATTGCTGGTAATATTTTTTCCAAAATGTATTGCTGGTAATATCTTTTCCAAAATGTATTGCTGGTAATATCTTTCCCCAAATATATTGCTGGTAATATTTTTTCCAAAATTTATTGCTGGTAATACTTTTTCCAAAATGTATTGCTGGTAATATATTTTCCAAAATGTATTGCTGGTAATATCTTTCCCCAAATGTATTGCTGGTAATATTTTTACCAAAATTTATTGCAGGTAATATTAACTTTTTTTTTTTAATGGTAATATTTTTGTTTGCAAAAATATTTTGCTGGTAAAATTTAAAAAAATGTATTGCTGCTAGAATTTTCCTTCAAAATCTGTTGCTGGTAAATATGTATTGCAGGCAATATTTTGTTTTTCTAAAATCTATTGCTGGTAGTTTTTTTCCAAACTGTATTGCTAGTAATATTTTATTACCAGAATTGTATTGCTGGTATTAAAATCTATTTTTACACTTTCATAATGTCTTGGCCACAGTTTGGGAGTTAACTATTTGCTCATAGCTTGGATCCCCTAACACGTGCTACCCACCCACCTAGTCAGATTGGACTCGGGGACACCAGCAATTAATAGGTGGTTCCACACTCCTCAAAACCTACTGATTAGCGGCCTTGCTGCTGGATGTATTTTATCGTCAAGCCTAGGAAGGGGATGTAATTTAATGTTATACGCAAGACGTCACATTGGGTGGTCTCTTATTCTGAGGCCCCAGTCGACAGGACAACCAAGGGTAAAATTATCTTTGTAGAGTTATCACGTGTTCTTTGTGAAGAAACTACATTTTATTTTATAAAAAGTAACCTCCGAAATATATACGATATTAAAATAAATAATAAATCTACATATTTGGTTGATTTTTCATGGAAAATATTAACTGTATTACGTGATATGATCTGTTATATATATATATATATATATATATATATATATATATATATATATATATATATATTAAATTTAGTAGGGCCGAAACACAGAAAGATTTATTTTTATATACCCTCGTCCAGGGAATTGTCTACTTGAATTAGACAGTCACTTCCCGTTATCATTCAATACGATAAACCATCAGAAGAGCAACTTTGGAGAAGATGTAACGTTACCATATGTTGTTTACACATGCAACGGGCAGGAACGTTTTTTAATATACGTAATTTAATTATCTGGTACGTATAATAGCATACGCTAATAGACGTGATAAAGTAACACGAAGGCACATTGGAATACAGAAAGACGTCTTCCCAAAGCTAAACAAAGTACTGAGGAACATGAAGACTCTGTTAAAAATAAATAAATTGCTGCTGAACTTCTATGTAATATCAATCCGCATATATAGATATATTAGTGAATACTGTACAATTTCCTATCACAGCTGACGAGGAAACTTGAGAGAACAGAGATGTGGTTCTAGAGAAGGATGCTGAGAATACCATAAACGTAGCATTGTCAGTAACTAGGAAGTTCAGGAAATGAGAAAAGTACAATTGTACAGATAATTAAGAAAGACACAGTTGAATTATCTGTGACAAACGAAAAGGAGCGTGGAAAATTCAGCACTCACATGACGTAATTCGGTGAAGAGGAGGCAAAGGGAAACAGAAAGTAAACTAAGTAAACAGTCTGTGTGAATCGATGGCAGTGTGGCTGGGGAGACTAGAAATGAAGGTTAGATTAGAAACGGAACTTAGAGATACGAACGAGAGGAAGCTGCAGGGAGTCATGTTCACGCGAATTGGTACCACACATAAAAGAAGAGACAATCTATTTACTATTGATTTCAATTTCGCATATATATATATATATATATATATATATATATATATATATATATATATATATATATATATATAAAGAAAAATACTCTAAATGAATTAACTAGATATAAAAA
>OZ038484.1:43105548-43123048 GCA_964036315.1 Acanthosepion esculentum
TATATATATATATATCATAAATATATAAATATTACATGATGAGTGTCGTTTTGACTACGTGCCACAAGGTCCCCAAAAAACCCTGCCCAGGTTTTGAATTCAGAGTTGTCCTTTTCCTAGACCAGTTGAAATCCAAGGTTATAGAACCCAGTCTGTCCTGCTATAGCCGGAGGGAGAAAAAGAGGATTAATAACACTCCCAATGGCGTTAGCACGTAAGTGAATGTAATGGATTCGACTGGAATTCGAACTCGCCTCTCCGATTCCTTAAAATATTTTTAGCCCTACTATATTATTATAGTAGGGTAGATAAATTGGTCAATAAAACAAAGTCAGACGAAAGGGTACCGAAGAAATCAGTACGAAAAACATTTATTAATATTAACCAGTTGACAAAATTGAAGCACAGTGATTGAGGTTCCAAGTTCGGAATTTTCGAACACGCCTGTGTTCTTCATCAGCGGATGCGAGAAATGAACAGAGTGACGGTGGAGACTATCGAAAATTAGTTTTTTGAAGAGGGTAGAATCCGGTTGTAAGAGGAATTATTAGAAAAAAAACTGTTACCTGTTTGATTTCTCGCTGTGCGAAACTTAACTTTTCTAATTTTACACACACACACACACACACACACACACACACACACACACATATATATTTGTGTATTTAGGCAGCAATCCTTCTTTCATGCATATTTTATTGAATACAATAGATAGGTTTTTATACAATTTCTCATGCGATCTAATAATGTTTCCTTTCAGATGATAAATTATATAAAAACTGTAACATACTATTCTACGTACTGTTATATAACTATTCGTAACATATTCGTTGACAACAGAAATATAATAGCATCATCTACATGCAAAACAGGTTAAAAATAATGGAACCTTATTAATAAAAGAAAAAAAAACAACACTTAATAATATCAGCTATGAACATGGACACAATATCTTGACCGTGTTTTGAAAAATGAAAACATTATATAAATACATGCATGCAACAAACTATTTCTTATTTAACAGTTAAAATATTTCATCCTTGAAAATGGCTAAATGTATAGCCGAAAGCGCTCGGATTAAACGAATATTCGGACAGTTTTTATATAATTTATTATCAGGAAAGAAAAAAAAATAGATCACATGAGAAATTGTATAAAAAACTAAATCAATTTGTCTGTCGTATTCACTGAAATGTGCACACACACACATATATACATATATATATATATATATATATATATATATATATATAGAGAGAGAGAGAGAGAGAGAGAGAGATAGAGAGAGAGAGAAAGAGAGAGAGTGGGGGGTAGTTGAACGTTTAATTAAAAACAACCAAAGTTCCTTGCTGACTACTTTTCAGTATTTCATATAATTCTTCTGATTTCCAGCTTGTATTTGTAAATATGTCTTCCAATGTCTAAGAATATATGGCTAAGACATTTTGAAATAGTTTTTGTTAATCTGTCAGCTTAAGTTTTTATTTCAAATATCGCATTTCGCGTGTTGGCTTTTATCAGGCCTCGCGTAGACACATAGGCGTTCGTATCTTCTACTTTTATTAGTAGAAGACACAAACATTTAACTGAGTACTCTGCATATTTGGGGCCTTTTTGGGGCCTTTTTGGGGCCTATGATGATTTGATATTTTTAACTGGTAACAGTGGTTGAGCGTCGAGAGTACAATATTTCCATCCTTCAAGCTGGACAGGTCTTCATTAATTTAGAGATTAGCACAGTATAAACTTTCTTTCCTCGAGTTAACACTCTGCTTTATTAAGTTAAGAGTTCCAATTAGTCATTTACATCAAATTTGACACGAATGGAAAAGATAATTCGTTAATCATCTAAAGTGCCAACTACCATGGGATACAAAATTGTATTGACTTAAAAAAATCTGATGGGTGGTTATTTGGTCAGATTTTCAGAAGTAGGTTCGTCTGAGAACGCTTCGTTACTCCATATGTATGCATATGGATGTGCGGGTTGGGTAACGTCTGTCGGCGCGGAAACTGGAAGCTGAATTCAAATTATGTCATAAATGATAGTATTTTTATATGTGAAAGTATATAATTACGTGGCTAGTCTATCTATCTATCTATCTATCTATCTATCTATCTATCTATCTATCTATCTATCTATCTAATAGTAAAATAGTTTGCTCCTAGCAAAAACCTTTGTTTAGTATATTGATATTTATTGTATTAAAAATACAATTATGGCACAAGGCCGACAAGAGGGGAAGGGTTGAGGCTGGTCCTCACTAACTATCTTATACTTAGCTAATCCGTTTCACGAACCATTCACTCATTACAATTTGCGCATTCACCACAAAAACTCGTCCGTCACCAATCAATCCTCCATACACCATAATACCGCATCCTCTCTGGGGGAGCTACAAAACGCACTTAGAGATTTAAAATTTTAATGATAATAAATATTTCGTAGATAAAAATCTAATATTTGACAATATCAAACAAGGCAACATAAATATTACTGGATGATAACATTTTTAAAGTGATAAATATTAAACATTAGAGCATAAATTGTAAATAAATAAATAAATAAAAATGTCACATCTTCTGACTAAAAGTTTCCGAGACGTTATATAATATATGACGCAACCTGTGTTTGCTAAACTCTGAGATGGAAGATAAGTCAATGAACTTTATCTGTCTATCTGTCTATCTATCTATCTATCTATCTATCTATCTATCTATCTATCTATTGTTTTATAAATAAAGTGATCAGTAGTAAAAAAAAAATACAGCATCAATAGTGAACAATAAATAAAAATGTCACTCACATATTCCAACACAAAGCTTTGCAGACTATATATTACTCCGGTCGTACATGCATTTCAGAAACAGTTGGAAGATAAGTCATTCAAATTTTTATCTATCTATCTATCTATCTATCTATCTATCTATCTATCTATCTATCTATCTATCTATCTCTCCCTCTCTCTCTCTCTCTCTCTCTCTCTCTCTATATATATATATATATATATATATATATATATCAGTCAGTTATGTGCCATGCGTGATACACGCTTATGCAATCATGTATCTTTTGATACATGACTGATGAGGCAGATTTTTCCCCGCAGTAGGTTGCCATTTCTTTTTGCAGTAGACCAGTCGACATCTAAGGCTATAGAACTGATATTCACCAATAGCTGGGGGTGGGGAGAAGATGATTCACACCTTTCCCAAGGTTAATAGTACGTAAGTGAATGTTTAAGGTTTTCACTGGAATTCGAACTCAAGGAGGAACTCTTATATATAATCCATCGCTAAAGGTGCAGATACAATGAACGGCTCCCTGTACCGCTCCATGACTCCCCATGATATCTTCTACCTTTATAAGAGCCGTATAAGACCGAAAGTGGAGTACTGTAGTCATACTTAGGCGGGAGCTGCTCAGCCCTGACTTTCCAGTCTCGATAGAGTTCAAAAACGTCTCCGAGTCCTTGTGGGTGACGAATTATTTTCCCATCTCCAACTTCTCTCTCACAGTCGGGATGTGGCAAGCCTCTCGCTGTTCTATCGCTACTTGTAAGGAAAGTATTCGGACGAACTACATTCTTTGGTTCCGAGAGTTCTAACTTTTACTACTAGGTTCCACCATGCCACTTATATTGTATCAAACCACCCGCATTCGCTCCGTATTCCATCCAAAAGTTCGAATGGAACAGCTTCTTCCCGCCAACTTCTGCTCTGTGTGACTGATTTCCAAGAGGATGTTTCCCCAATCCCGACAATTTTAACCTGTTCAAGTCTAGGCTAGTTACATTGAATGTCTCTAAAACTAAACTGGTTGCATTCCATCACGATCAGACCTCGAACTACCGCCAGTCCCGATGAACGGATGTTCCCTCGAAGTATACACCGTGCCTTGAGAGGATATTGGGCGTCAAACTCACACCCGACCTCAAGTGGAATTCCTATATACGATTCATCTCTAAAGATGCAGGTAAAATGATCGGCTCTATGCGTCGTTCCAGTAATCACCTGACTGATGTTATCCTCTACTTTTATAAGAGACAGATTAAGCCGGAAATTAAGTACTGTTGCCAGATTTGGTCACGAACTGCCCAGACCTCACTTTCAGTCTTGATAGCGTTCAAAAATGTCTCCAAGTCCTTGTTGGGGAAGAATAACCCTCTATCGCGAGTGCCCCCCCCCCGAACCTTGTACAGGGTGAACCTTGCTGTAAAAACTTTCATTTGAAGAACCCATACGAATCCCGGATGCGACCGAACAAGCAGGCGAACCCTCTCGAACTTTTACTAACTTCCTGCCCTGACAAATGCTCAGCAGAATTTTTAACCCCATCGGCACGTCAGATCATTCCCTAGTCAATGTTCAAATTGACTCCAAACCTATGACATCCCCTGATTTACCGTGCCATAGAACGTTTTTTCTGCAATGTGGATGAAGACTGGGACGGATGTTCCCTCGAAGTATACACCGTGCCTTGAGAGGATATTGGGCGTCAAACTCACACCCGACCTTATGTGGAATTCCTATATACGATTCATCTCTAAAGATGCAGGTAAAATGATTGGCTCTATGCGTCGTTCCAGTAATCACCTGACTGCTGATGTTATCCTCTACTTTTATAAGAGACAGATTAAGACGGAAATTAAGTACTGTTGGCAAATTTGACCAGGAGCTGCCCAGTCCTGACTATTCAGTCTTGATAGAGTTCAAAAGTGTCTCCAAATCCTTTTTGTTGAAAAAATATTTTCCGCACTCCAAAATTTCTCTCACAAACGGGATGTGGCGAGCCTCTCACTGCCCTATCGCTAATTCCATGTTAAGGGCTCGGACGAACTACATCTCTTGGTTCTGGCATGTCTACCTTCACGGCTAGGGCGACCCATGGCACTTACATAGTAGCAAACCTCCCCCATTCCCGCCGTATTCCATCGGCGCAAAGTTAGTTCCACTGGAAATGGTTCTTCCCTGGAATCACTGCTCCCAAGAGAATACTTCCCCGATCACTACAGTCTTAACCTGTTCATGTCTAGAGTTAACCGCTATCTTCCACTACTATCCATATAAACTACACCTTGAGGTAACCCACCTTCTTGTACAGTGTATGTGCGTGTATATATATATATATATATATATATATATATATATATATATATATATATATATATATGTATATATACACACACATATATATATATATATATATATATATATATATATATACAGTTTAACCCGGATATAAGAGAGTTGTCGGGACTGGAGAAGAAGTCTCTTGTATCCGGGTTTCTCTTATATCCGGGTTTGGTCTATTTTGTTTAGGTAAGTATGGCTCTAAATTGGGACCAGAGAAAATCTCTGTTATATCAGGGTTTCTCTTATATCCGGGTCTCTTATATCCGGGTTACACTGTATATAGATAGATAGATAGATAGATAGATAGATAGATATGTGTTCATTGACAAAGGAAACTTACCTCTTTGGTAAAACACTTTTTTGAATAACTCTGTAAATAGCAGAAATCTCAAGCAATTTATAGCTAAAAATCATATTTTTCATTCCTCATCGATCATGTCTTTGACACCCACTTCCTGATCATGTACAACTCCACATTTGTAAAAATCGATTTATTATTCACGACGAGAAATTTTCGCCTCATAAGGTGAGGGCAATTGTTCATAGAAAATTGCCTTCATCTTTATAGTGTGAGAAGATTAATGAAATATATATCTCATTAGTAGAGTTATTTGGCGGTGCTAGCAGCGCTGATAAAAAATGATCTTCGACAAGACGCAGAGGAAAAGAAGATTAAAATAATCTATTGGTTTCTAGTCGTGAAAAGCGGAAATTAGTCTGGGAAGAGAATAATCGAGTTAGGGGTTTTATTACAGTGAATCTTGTATGTTCTAACAATGAAGTGAGCTCTTCTTCAACATGTGTAGCCTAAAATGGTAAAAGACAGTAAAGCCTTCAAAACATTATACCCAAGAAAATCCGGTACATATTTTATTGAGTTATATATACCGCTACTAAATATAACTACTTTCTGTTACATGCTTGTAAAATACCGGCATTTTAAATGGGAAAACAAAAAGACAATAGAATGAATCTTTGTACTGAAGTTGTTTTGGAATCGCTATAGGAGAGCGTAAACTATACGAAGGAAAAGTGCTCTCTCTTGACATACATACATGTAAGCCGACAGTCAGCCAGATATACATATGTATGATTTTTTTTAATTCTAAAGTCGTTATTTTAATTTGTAATGTAGATTATCGATCTGTATATGTTTTATGTTATTTAGAGTTCGACGTAGACGATCCGACTTTGGTTTCCATAAAATGTCATAAGATGTTGTCGAAAGTTGTTTTTTTTAAAATTTCCCTCCCAGCCCTGAGAATTGTAAAGTAAATATTTCTCTAATTCTGTAAGAATGGATTGATAGCAAAAGATTCTTGTCTTTTTCTGATTAAAATAGGTTTGTCTTTGCGTTTCCCATGTCGACAGCGTGCGTGATCGCAGGATATAAAAATCTGAACAAAAGTTTGGTACATCAGACAAAGTGAAAAACTGTTTTGTTGACTACGCGTTTCACCATCCTTAGATAGGCGTACTCAAGTCAGAACTAAAAAAGCGCGGGGCGCGCCTGCATGTGTTTTTTGTGTGTGAATTAAATCATGAATATTTTTGTGCTACACTGGTGACCCAGAGTCCGAATGAAAGCATAAAACTGCCGGATTTCTCTCTTGAAGCCGTTATTTTAATTTGAGATGTAGATACGTTTATAATCTATTACGTTCCGTTCAACCGACACAAAACCGAGTATGTTTTTTAAAAATTATTATTTTATTAAAGTTCATATATATATATATATATATATATATATATATATATATATATATATATATATATATTATTGTCATCCAAAGACAGACTGTTTCGATGTTTCACAGCTCTTCAGTGAGGATAGACGTCCGGTTGCCTCTAGCTAGGATCGAAACCCGACTGAATTGGCGTCAGTCGGAAATTCTACCACTAAGCCGTTGGCAGAGATGAAAGTGAATTTTTAGCATATCTATTTTTAGATAAACACAGTGACCGACAGGACTCAATTCGCTTTTGCCGAAGATTCACGCTATATCACCCTTAATAGTCACTGTTTACAAACCCACACTTCCTTCCCCAGAGAGCTCAACCGAAATTAATTTTTCAGGAGCCTATATATATATATATATATATATATATATATATATTAAAAAGAAGAGAGAAACCGCAAAAGTTTTTGGTTGTAATGTGGATTTAAAAAAAAATATTATGTTAGTGTTTGTGTATGTGTGTATGTATGTGTGTGTGGGTGTACAGATGTGTTCACTGATTCCTCGTAGTGAGACAGTGTGTATGTATGGAGCGGGGATATACACATATATACACGCATGCTGACAAAAGCACACGAAAATGGAAATAGATCTAAGAACACACAGGGGTTATTAAAAGATAAGCATGCCGATAACTACTCCATCATTTCTCGAACTAATCTTAATTGTTTTATAACACTTAATGCAGAACTTTTCACTGCCAGTTAAAGAAAGACGTTTGGATCACTGACACGAAAAAATAAAATGTCTCATTTCGAAAATATTTAACATCGAAAAACATAAAGAAACAAATGAATTATTTTTAATAATATGTGGAAATCACCACACTTTGCCGGATGATGGTCGGGTAACCGGAAACACGTGCAGTAAAAGTATGGAAAATAAAGCATAATATATTTTTTTTAAATCCACATTACAACCAAAACGTTTGCGGTTTCATTCTTCTTTTTAATATACACACTTTTCTCTCGTTGGAACTACTATAAGCTTTTCCTTATATATATATATATATATATATATATATATATATATATATATATATATATATATATATATATATATATGTATGTGTGTGTGTGTGTGTGTGTGTGTGTGTGTGTGTGTGTGTGTGTGTGTGGAGAGAGATAGAAAGAAAGAATCCTAAGCCTGTAAAGGAAAAAAATTAAATAGTAGTTCAGTACAGGTTTTCTTTGTTTCTAAGGATATTTTCCTAAATTTTGATACTTTAATTAGTTTCTGAAAATATGTGACGGTCAGGGTCAGAACGGTCAGCGATTGGCCAGAGTGACTCGTGAGTGGGGCATTTTTACTGCAATTGATTGCATTTATCTTTGTTCTGAATATAAATTCAAAACAGCGCGAATCCAACATAGGATCTCAAGAATTCTGACGCGTCGATATGCCTCATACACACAGCTTTTCAATCGGCTAATACCACCCGCGGATGGACGCTGAGCCAACGTGAAACATGATTTCCTGTCAGTCCTCCTACTGCTTTTTAGAATCCCAAAATTATTTTCATAAGCCATTTCTTCACAGATTTTGTAGTGTGCTTAGCATCATTATCTTGTTAGAAGATACAGTCAGGTGGGAGTTCGAGATTTACTTCCGAAATCATTTGCTTCCAAAATATTTTGATATGCTGCCGCATTCATTCTGCCATCTATTACTGATATGTTACCAGTACCATTTGCAGAAAAACATCCCAAACCATGATGCTGCCACCAACAAATGTCACTGTTGGGACTGTTTTCCTTTTGTTTGAAGACATCGCCATCTTTCCTCCATACATGATTTCTAGAATTACGTCCAAACAACTCAGTTTTGTTTCGTCTGTCCATAATACTCTTTCCCAATACGAATTGTCCTTATCCTTATGTTCACAAATGAATTTCAATCTGGCGTCATTGTGTCTTTTCAATATCTGTGGGGTTTTCTGAGGTGAGCGTCACTTTAGATTGTTCCTGGGAATTTCATTGCTTATTATCTGTTTAGTGACACATATTCCTGATGAAAGCAAATCATCCTGCAACTCTCGACGAGTAACCATTGGATTTTGTTCAATCTGACGCATTTTTCCCTCGAAGAAATCTTCCGTGGGACACCTTTTCTTCTTGGGTTTTCAACAGTTTTGTGTTTTTGATACCTTGCAATGAATGAACTAATCGTAGTAAATAGAATGTTCAGGTAGTCTGAGATTTTCCTGTAACTTTATCTTCTTTCCAGAGACTAAAATAAAGTTCTTTTTGCGAATTTGTCAATACTTTACCTCTTCCCATGATGTTAACCTTCTTGCACGAATATCAATTACAGAAAGTTCTGTTTGTACTTTTTAGGCTAAAAATAACCACTGAAAATATTATTGGAATATTATAGAATCTTCCAATTGAATAATCTCGAGTATTAAAGCAATTTAAAAGTTTTAAAATCTGAAATTTGCTTTGTACGAATACTTATTTCATGCATTAAAATGGATAAATCGGATTTATTTCTATTAAATCAATTTTTCCTTTTTTTATGCGTATTTATTTATGCATCTGTGTACAGTTAATTATAAGAAAAGTATATTTATTCTTTAGTTGGAAATACAATAAATTAAAAATTTTATGTGTACTAATATTTGTTTTCCCCCACTGTATATTTACTAAATAACTTTATTTAAATAAATATTATTGATCTTTAAATTGCATTTCTTTCCTCTTAAATTTAATCTTTTACCTTAATTGCTTTTTATCGCAACTAATTAGACAACTACTCAGACCCATTTATACAAATTAATCAAACCCATTTATAAAAATTAAAATGACAAAAAATATTAAATAACTGATGACTGACAATGTTTTACTAAAGAATATATATCAAAATAATATTAATAAAAATACTAGCATATGCAAGCTATGTATGTAATGGAAGCTATATATGTAATATAATTATTTTCTAACGAATGATTGGATTTATTTTTAATCCGAAATCTTTAAGTAGCAGCCAGTCCAGAAAAAGGAGAATTCGGAATTCAAACCCGTCAAAAATACACACAACGGGAAACCACTCCATAATTTTTTTCAAGAGCTCAGGTCAATTCACACCTAATAAAGAAAAGGAAATAGTGAAAAGCCATAATCACCTACGACATATCAAAATAGAAAATATGTATAACAAGTACTTAAAGTTGAGTAGAGCAATCGAAAAAACTGAAGAGAAAACTTACATGGTTACATTTTATGTTTACTTAGCCGTAAAGTTATCTTATCTCCAATAGTGATAGAAAGCTTTCACGGAAGTTTGCTTTTTCTGATGTCAGAAGGAAGCGTGTTTAGATTTCAAAAAACGTTTATTGGTGTAGTCCCTTAATAAACATATTATGAACAACAGCCCGAAGATATAAAAACAGGCGAACACTTAAGTAACTTTCTCTTCCAGTTTTCCCTCCTTTCGAAGTGTGTGCCATCAACTTTTCACACCGAAGCAAAAAAGGCTGTTGGCCCTTTACCCACAAACACAAATACACAGGCAAGTCTTACTCAAATATATTCATTAAGAATTTTCGTTTTCTATGCAATTTATTTCGAAAAAAAGAAACTCTTAAACTTTCCTTTTATTATTCTTGTCATAAATTTTTATCTTGTATTGCAAATCAAACGGTCTGTTATGTTGTGAAATTTACTTTTCACCTCCATTATTTCATGTAAAATACTCCCGTAGAAACCACATACATCAATTATTGAAGTAGCCAACTCACTAAGTTGGCTTATTTCTAATTCTTATTGTTGATTAACACTCACAGAAATACGCTCATAGTAGCTGATAAAAAAACAAAATAGAAAAATAAAAGAAATTTATTAAAAAAGTAAAATTATGAAAATCTAATAATGTTTGGAAATATGTCTATTAATATAAAATCAAGATATTAAATTTAAAGCATTTTCAATTATGAAAAAAGCAGTTTAAAGTTATTTTCTAGCAGGAAGAAAAGCCTTTATAAAACTACACTATTCATCTAACTTACAGAAATAGTAATCAACGTGTTATGTCACGTGAGATATTGCGGGTTTGATATCTTTACATTATTGATATATCATGAACAGCAGAATTCGACACCAGATTGATTTGTAGTGGGCTTCCTTTTCTGCCACCAATTCCCTATTCAACTTTGGTGCTCACTTCTTGCTCACGTGGGATTTATCTGTAACCAGAAATTACATATATATATATATATATATATATATATATATATATATATATATATATATATATATATATATATATATATATTTATGAATTGGATATTGCATATGGAATACTAATAAAATAATGCTCGATTTATCATAACAGAAGTATATTTTGTATTAATAATAAATATACGCTTTTTCATTACCAGTAGCACGACTTTTCGTTTCATGCATAACGCGCAATCATTAGGTACCGTTTTCCACCAGCACCTTAAAACTGCCTTGTGCATGAAACTCATATTTGTGCTACTCGTGAGGGATATATATATATATATATATATATATATATATATATATATATATATATATATATTTATGTATGTATGTATGTATATATATATATATATATATATATATATATATATTAATACATGTCTCATTAAATAATATAGATAAGCGTTGTCTATATATTTTATGTAAGTTTTTTTCATATAGTCTGATAATCTTAATAACATTAAGACAACGCTTATCTATATTATTTAATGAGACATGTATTAATGAAAAAATGCTGCCTAAATACACACAATATATATATATATATATGTATGTAGTTAAAGAAGTATTTGGTAATCCGTATGGATAAACCCAAGGAGGTTGTAATACATAGAGGTCAATATTAATTAAAGAAGTATTTTAATAGGTAAGTTTTTAAAACATTTTTTTCTGTTTGGAATTGTGATCCGATGAACCAGGACGAAAATCCCGTTCCTGAGGAAATAAACTATAATTCTATGAACCTTTAAGTTTCCTGTTTCTTAATTTTGGGTTTCTTTTGAGCTTAGAATTAAAATCATTCATACGAACAGAAGAAAAAATAAATAAAAAGCTTAATCGCTACGTTGTCTGTGGATTTTCATGAAACTTGCATAAAAGAGCGACTGCTGTCTAAATACACAATTATATATATATATATATATATATATATATATATATATATATATATATATATATATATATATGTGTGTGTGTATGTGTGTGTGTGAATTACGGTGTGTACGTATATATGTGTGTGTGTGTGTGAACGACGGTGTGAACGTATATATATATATATGTGTGTGTGTGTGTGTGAACGAGGGTGTGTACGTATATATATATATATATGTGTGTGTGTGAACGAGAGTGTGTACGTATATATATGTGTGTGTGTGTGTGTGTGAACGATGGTGTGTACGTATATATATGTGTGTGTGTGAGTGTGAACGATAGTGTGTACGTATATATATGTATATGTGTGTGTGTGTGAACGAGGGTGTGTACGTATATATATATATATATATGTGTGTGTGTGCGTGTGAACGAGGGTGTGTACGTATATATATGTGTGTGTGTGTGACTGAGGTTGTGTACGTATATATATATATATATATATATATATATATATATATATATATATATATATGTGTGTGTGTGTGTGTGTGTGTGCGTGACCGAAGTTGTGTACGTATATATATATATATATATGTGTGTTTGTGTGTGTGCGTGCGTGTGTGTGTGAGTGTGTGTGTGTGTATTATATTATGAGAAAATAATACCTGACCAAAACAAGACATATCAACAAAAGACTAAGCGAAATAAAAAAATCTAATTTAATAGGCGTAGCTTAGATGCGATACAAGGCCGAAAACATGGGGAACCCAGTGTGTGTCGGACTCCCTACATCGTCGTAATTGATCTAACGAGACATCCACGCTAATCCTTAGACATGTAGAAGCTTGTTAGACTGAATTGTTAGTTCGGTATTCACTTGATGTTCCCAAATTTCAGCCTTGGGCCACATCTAAGCAATGGATGTGGTGTAATGGTTATCAAGCTTGTCCCGTTAGATCAATTACAACTTAATAGTGAATTCGATCCTCATTGAGTGCCCTATTCTCTCGGCCTTGAGCCAAATCTAAGCTAGGCTTAAATCACCATTGCTTCACATCGACGTGCACATCCTGAAAGAAAATGAAATGATGGTAAAAGTTAAGAGGTGGCCGAAGAATCAGTAAGACCATTTTTCATTGGTTGACAAGAAAAAAAATCAAACCAATAAACAACCGTGACCAAAATATGTAAATTCATTTAACAGAGGCCAGGTAGCTGGCTGGGGAGTAATAACTCCTGGCTGGGTGCACTGATACAGTGTGTCTGATGTTTTATCGATGACATTACGAATATATAGCATTGATGAATATTCCCAGTGCAACTCCTGGATGTTTGAGATATGTGTGGATTGGGCGTAAAGAAAACCTCCTTCTTTATTTACTGTTCATTTTGCTTATTTCATGGTCGTAGAATAACGATCTCAATGTCGCAATGGAATTTTCCTAAAAATATGAGGAAAGGCCAAAAAAATAAATTTTAGGACCTTTTTTATGTTCCCATGTACACATATATACATATTCTGTATGTATAGCTGGCCACTCGTATTCGAGGATACCCGTCTACTAGGGCGGCTATCCAATCCGTATTGCAGACGCTCGCTCAGGCACATTTGTGTTCGTTCAACACCCACATCGCCCACCTGTGGTTTATACTGCAACTATGCTGAGCAGACCTTAGTTACAGTTTCTGGAAAAAAGAGCGTGTTATCTAGCGTGATCAACAATTTGAACAAAGCCAGTATGCTTAAGCCCTCGGTCACGATGACTTGTCACTTTGTGCTAGCACAGCTATCGATGGCCGTTAAGGGTTCCGTCTACCCAATTTCACTCACAGGGCCCAATCAACCCCTGGTATGGTTTTCGGGTACTTTCGGAAGCTGCCGCAGACTCGGATCGATCACTTCAGTCCGTTAACTTCCGGAAGTCTCCTTACTGACAAATCTACCATGGTGAGATACGAACCCGCGTCTCATGGGCAGAATGCGAACGTTCTAACCACTCGGCTTCGTGTCCACAATATACATATTACTTAAATATATATTCAAGAACACACACATGCATACACACACACGTATACACGCACACACACAAACACACACACATACACATATATATGTACCTGTGTAGTAGTATAATATAATATTATTATTTGTATTTAATTTTCATTGAAACTTTTATATAATGAAAGTCTACGACCGCTGCTAGTATAAATGACAGAACAAAAGGCAGTAAAGTAACAAAATAGTTGCGTTAGAGTAATTGTATAAACCGAAAATATAACTATATATAGCAATATCAATATCCGTCGCTAAAATCTATGTAGCCAAGTTGATAAATCTGTTTTCATGAAAATCGTGCTTTCCAAGATTAAGCTGTGGGTTTTTTTCTCAGCATTTCTTTGTTAACTATCTGAACAATTAAGATGACATTTTTGGCAAACTGATATGAAATGGAAAGACTATATTGAATGCATTGCTGGGTCAGCTGCTAAGAATGTCGGTTCACTATGTCGTGCGCGACGGTTTTTCCTCTCCGGAATCTATCTTACATATATATGTCTACCATACGTCCATGCTCAGAATATTGCTACTACATATGATCTGGTGCCCTTCCTATTTACCTTGAGCTCCTTGATAATATCCAAAGAATCTGCAATATTATTGATCCTGACCTGGCGGCTCAGCTCCAATCAATTTCCCATTGGAATGTTGATATCTATGTCTTTTCTATAAATACTTTCATGGTAATTGTTCTTTTGAATTTAAGCGCAACACTAGTTTGGCGTCGAGATCTCCTCAATGTACAGTTGCGCTGGCTAGATATAACCGTAATTTCTATGCTAACAGTTTCTTCTCTCGTACTTCTCGCCTGTAGAACTCCATTCCAGTTCATTGTTTTCTAGTCGGGTTTTATCTGCAACAATTTAAATGCAATGCCAATAGCAATCTACTGTCCACATGATTACTATATTCTCTTTCTGCTCATCATAAATATTTATGTTTCTAATCGTTTCACATCCTGTAACCCCTTGCGTTTTAGTGGCATTACTGCATTGCTTGGGGTGACAGGAGATAAAGTATATGTTATATTCTTGGTTCTATTATATTGTATTAATCATTTCACCGCAATCAAGGCAATAACACATCAAGATCAAGGGGTTGTTGAGACTGAAAATATGAGGAAAAACATTAATAATGACAGAGGATATTAAAGGAACAGGAATTAAGAAGACAGAAGATGACTATTGGCATTGAATTGAAATCTTTCAAGATCAAAGTTGACTGACAAGCAAGAAACCAGACGAGAGTCCACAAGCGAGAATTGCATGATAAGAAATTATTAGCATAGAACTTAGGGCCACATCAAGCCATTTCATTTGTAAAATGATGTGACCTTACCGCTAATCTAGTACTACGCTTAAGCTTATGAAATCTGCTTAAAATCTGGAAATACAGAAGATGATTTCCAATAAACAGAAAAGGAAGAAACAGAAAGACATGATTAATTTAAATGCGCAAATTAGTTTGACGACAATAGTAAACGGTAACATTGAATAAGAAAGTGAAATCACTTAACAGATTTGAGAAAATTAAGCCGCAAATACAACTGTAAACATTTGAATTATTCTTATATTTGACCAAAAGCATTTACATCTTCAAATGAAAAGACGAATTTTGAAAGATATCGATTATATTTAACATTGGAATAATTTGCATGAGAGTGTATTTGATGTAAATGAAAAGTTAAAGAAAGAAATCTTAAATGATTGGTAAATAATTGATTTTATCAAGAAACAAAAGAAGAGGGTTAATGAGGGAAGTAGATTTAAGTAGGACCTTTATATAATTGAATGTGAAAATTCGATCGATGAAGACATAAAAAAAATACGCAACCAGGTCTTTAGTCACGTGCGATTCCTGCTCCAAATATGGGAGCCATTTAAGTCTGTTGGAAAAAATCAAAGATATGCGACCAGACTTTTAGTCACGTGCGATTCCTGCTTCGAATATAGATGCCATTCAAGACTGTTCGAAGACATCAAAGATATGACATTAGGTGCAATTCCTCCTGCTTCAAATATTGGAGCCATGAAAGCCTATTGAAAGACATCAAAGATATGCGACCAGTTCATAGTGTCCGGTGGAGCCATTCGTGGTGTCTATTGGAAGATATGTCTTAACTATCGTGCAAATCCTGCTCAGTCAATGAATGTAATCCCGTGTTCGGTGACGTATGAACATTGTTCCGAACAGGGAGCTATTGAAGTGTAAAGGAAGATATCTAATGCATATCTAATTTTTAAAAAATAAATAAAAATAAAATAAATAAAAAAATAAAAACTAAAAATAAATAAACAAATAAATCACTTCCGGTAAAATAACCGCCAAAATAGACTACCCACAATGCAGCACTGGCTCGTATATATAAATAGCCGAGAAAAATAACAGCACTCATGGCCTGGCGATTGCATCTATCATGAAACAGACTATCGCCTCTAAGTGTCGACTTCTATGTTCACTTTTATATTTACACACGCTCTATCTCTGATATTGAGCACTTTATCACATAAATATAGCACATTTTAAGACTATATTTCTTTATATATATATATATATATATATATATATATATATATATATATATATATATATATATAGTTAGTCACTAATATCTCTCTATCTCTCATTCTTTATCTCACAGTATTATTGGTGAACAAAGTAAATATTCGCTAAAGCACTAACGCCATTGTTATTGTGCCATTCTGTTTAGTCCCCGGAGAAATTTTACCAGGACAACCAAGACTTACAGTCATTCGTATGCTTCAACACTTCGATAACGTTACAAAAAGCCTCGGGTAACTTTTCCACTCTGATGCATTCTTCATTGCAATCTCCACATCGAGGACATTCTACATCCTCATCCACGGCAGATACGCCAACTTACATAAGTGGTTTCAGATACGTAATGTCACACAGGGAACTAGAGTCACCCCATTGACAGAATTACTTCTTATAGAAAAAATGTCCAAATTCAATTTCATTTGAAACTGTATATTTATTTAGCCACTGTGGCCTCGGGAAAGGCATAATCCCACATCACTGGCATCTATCTCATTGTTAGACAACATGATAGAGAAATATCTCCTTATCGGCGCGCCATGACGCTTAACAAAACTAGTGAAATTCGGTGAATATTTAGATAAACCATATCATATAACGGATTTCCAGAGTCTAATATCTGGAAAAAGCTGTTAAAAACATTGTAAAAAAAAAAAAGTCAAATGTCTTAGAGAATTATCAGAAAGAATCTTGACTTGAACTCGAATTCCGTTTGATCATTTTCAAAAATTACATTTATTATATAATATTACATTTCCCCTACTCTACGACTTACAATGACTAATCATAAAGATAGCGGTGATAAATTCTAGCCGGATTGAATAGTCTTTCTTTTTGTCATAAGAGCTGTGGTTTTTAACAAAAGAGCTAAACTTAGCGAATAAATTCCCCTACGCTTTGTCAATGTTTGT
>OZ038484.1:43128048-43250548 GCA_964036315.1 Acanthosepion esculentum
CGTTCTAGTCCAGTAGAAAACACGTCCATTTTTAAAGACTATCGTTTTTTATTACGGTTTCTTGTTCAGCATCGACGAATCTCTAGTAGCCTGACAAGTGTGCCTGATTATAAAGTGGACTCGATCTCCTTCTCCCTCCAACTCGTTTCATGTACAATCAACTAAACCGATCTACCTAGTAAAGTAACCTGGCGCGTCTAGAAAAAAAAAACAGATGCGCAATAAAATCAGGCCGGTGAAAAAAGACATCAAAATACCTCGTGTTCACTTACGAGGCCATATCGGGAACGCATTTCGCTAACGCCCTGGACAATATATACATGTGTGTGCAGTTGGTGGCGGTGGAAACGTTAACAAATTGGTCAAGTAAACTATTGCTCTGCTAGTATATATAGGAACCTAACGTGTGTTGATCATATCTAACCAAAAACAATCCGAACACTATATATATATATATATATATATATATATATATATATATATATATATATATATATATATATATATATATATATATAGTGTCCGGATATATATATGTAACGCTATTTTTATACTGCAAACTAAAATTATGTCAATTACTGTCACATGTGGAGATATTGTTTTTATTGCTGTATTGACGGATTCAACCATTTTCTTTTGATTTCTTAATACTGTTCTGTACGTTTGTTTAGGAGAGAAACAATTCTGATAATTCTGTGTAATACAGCAATAAAAACAATATTTCTACACGTGACAGTAATTGACGTAATTTCAATTAGCAGTATGAAAATACCGTTCTCTAAATTCTTTCAGTAGCTACGGACGTTAATATTTAATATATCAGATCTTATCTTAAAGAACCTTATAAGATTTCTGCAATTGACGTCATCAGCCTTTCCAAACATTATTTAAATTGTGTGTTGTTCTGTTATTATTAGTTTCTTCGTTTAATAAATTCATTTCGTTTTGCCTTGAGAAAGTCTAAATCGGACGAAACGCGTCGGCATCTATTACAGTTTTCCTATTATTTTATATATATATACATATATATATATGTGTGTGTGTGTGTGTGTGTATTTTAGCATACAACGTGTATTAACACGTGCGATAGACTGTCTTCATCAGCCGCCGACCAGGGGTGATATCACGGTTTCGGGTATGAAGATAAGCTAATTAATCGTTCCTATGTATATATCTGTACACTATATATATATATATATATATATATATATATATTATAACTCTGATAAATTTTTCATATATATATATATATATATATATATATATATATATATATATATATGTTTAATATACAATATAAAATATAATATAATATACTGTAATAGGAGTCTGAAAACAGCCGTTCCTAAAAGGCATCAACACTAAAAAGTGCTCAATACAAAATTCCAAAATAGAAAATGCAGAGCGAAAATACTTACCAAAACACTAAAATGCCGTCTACCTTAATACCTGGGTTTCAACCGCAAGGTCTCCTCAGGAAAGTAGAAGAATGGACCATCTTGTATATTCCGCCAACTTATATTGCCAAAGGAAAAGAAGATTGAAATATACAAGGAGGAAGAGAAACAAGAAAAGGGGAGGGGCGGGAGGAAAAATTCAGTATCACATCTTTGTTAGGATATGTAGCGAAAGACAACTTCTCCTCTTGACATAGTTTGCAGCAGTTGCCACGGACTCTGTCTGACTTCACCTTTCTTATACTCCGTTTTAAACATAGAATTTCCGCCATATATTTCTCTAAACCCCCCCAAAATTCCGCAGGTTTGTTGTCACTTCTGTGGCTTTCCATCCTAAAGGAGGTAGCATGGTTATCAAACCTCTTTTTAAAAGGACCTTTAGTACAATCAATGTATATCCTCTTAAAACCGTTACTGTCACTGACTTCCGCAGAATAATAATTCCCTCTAGCGACACTCGCCTCTTAATGGGCAATTATTTATATCCTTGCAGTTATATGGCTTTACCTTCTCCTTTTCACATCTTTTCGCCTCTGATATTTTTACATTATGGTTCTTTACTATAGACAACATGTTTACCTGTAAAACTGTAGTTCAGTTTAACTGTGTTACTGTTTAACACCTTACTCAATGGCGAGTTCTTTGGAAAATGTTTATCCAAAAGCTTAAAAAATACTCTACCAATTTTAGTTTTTTAACTCTAGGTTAAAAGGAGGGCCCAACTAGATTACATCCCTGCTCCTGGTACTACGTTTAGGCCGGGCGTGTGGTGAGGAAGCCAAGTCTGTATTATTGCACTACTCTCTCAAAGTCCATTAATATAGCAGTTTTTACAGTGACAGATCTCCTGAGTTGACGAATTTCGAGGGATTCTGCATCGCACCCTTCTGTATATGTGATCAATAACACTTATCGGGTGATTTGACGTAGTTTTCACATACTTGAGGGCAGTATTAGGTCTCAAACCAGACGAAACAGTACCAGTAGACAATTTTCATGTCTAACGCAACAGTAATTTTGAAGCCCAAATCTTTAAATGTTTCAAAGAGCTTTTTCCGAATGCTGTCACTCGCTCTTTTATTAGCGGATACCGTGATCAGTCTATCGACCATGTACAAGCCATGGTTGTCAATATGGACCAATTTCTTTAATTTACGCAATATACAAATTCCAATGACTTCGCAAACTTCTGCACCATCAAGTGAATCTTGTGAGACGTCGAAGCCATCATTGTGAGATTTTTCTATCCATGGTTCACCATTATAAAACAATACAGAGTTTCTGCAATGGACAATGACTCCCAAATGTTCGGGTTGAACATTATCGAATTGCTTGGCATAATGAAATACTTCCGTCAAGCCTTTCTTAGTAATGGAAGGATAGAAATCTCAAATGTCGTATTTAATGAAGTCTAGGTTATTTTTATTTTGAATATGAACCAGATGATGCACTCATTACTGCCTTGCCACTGACTGACCTGCGTGGCTACCTTTAGTGAATCGCAGATATTCTGAATAATGACTCGGCTAATACCACTTAGCTCCGGAGAGCGCATATTTTTCAAAAAATCTTTAATGCCTGGGCTGATAGATGATGTAATACACACCATTTAACATAAGAAAATAGGGCGTCTGTTTCAAATACAAGTATCCACTATACTAACGTTTGAACTATTATATATATATATATATATATATATATATATATATATATATATATATATATATATATGTATATATATATATATATATATAGGGTGTCCCAAAATAATGTATACACTTTTGAATCGTTATAATTTATTCAATGTATGTATTTTGACTTGTAAATAAGATTAATACAAGAGAAAGAATACACATTTAAAGAATTTGAGAGTAAAATATACGAACAAAAACATAGAAAATTAGCTTTAATAAGATAAAAGCTAATTGGGGCAATGGCAGACTGTTCATATAATGATGAGTTCACATCAAGTGCTCAAACTGGTAGCCGTTCTGTTCAATACACTTTTCATATCTTGAAGACATAGACCCACAAACGTCCATAATGGGATCGCCTGATTTTACTCACTTGCGATATATGTTCAAACTCAGTGAAACTTTATTCCCGTAAAACAGTCATCGACGTGATCTTGATAACTGCATCAATCAGTTCGTCTCCCCCCCACCATCATTTCAAATAACGAGACATTTTTCCCTAACTGGTTTTCCAAAAGCAACCCTCACCAAACTCAGAATTGAACATGTGAAGAAAGTTCTTTTGAATTTTCAATTGTTGCTGAATCTGGTTATGTTCTAAGAAAGCATTTGCAAACATGCACGGTCACATGAGATCCCAGGTTTGACGACAGAGATGGTCTATTGAATTTCTTTCTTGCCTGCCCATTCAATCATTTATAACAAGTCATGATGCGGTTCTGAACCTTACAGATCGATTTATTTCTTTTCTGATAAGTCAGCCATCGGGCTTCATTTGAATGGTGCGATGAATAAATTGTCGTCTAAATTACGCAAAAAACGTAAATAAAAGTGACATCTCATCTTAACAGATATATTTCCCAAAATTACACAAAAATACATTGAAATACTAAAGAGCAAATTTATTAAATCAACTGGAAATTGCCTTCAGCCATGGACTCTAGACGACTTCGGAATCTCCTGTAACTCTTCTGCATGGTCTCCTTGTTTAAGTTGGTCAATGCTGACATAACCCTTGCTTTCAGTTCATCTTTGGTGTTACAAGGAGTTTTGTTGGTCTCACACTCAACTGCACCCCACAAAATAATCAAGGGGTTGCAGTTTGGAGAGTTAGGTGGTCAGATATAAGGGTTGATTTGGTTGCAGAAATTGTCTGACGGTCATGTTTGAGTTCTCCTGCTTATGTGCATGAAGCAGAGTCCTGTTGTCAGACATAGGGTCTTCCAGCAGCCACGCTCTTGATCCAGGGCAGCACTAACTCCTCAAGGTACTTGTTGTAGGCCTCCGTGTTGTGTCTGAGGCCGTCACCAACATATCCGGGAGTTCTTTTCTTATCAAAACGATCAGAGTGAGTTTTCCGAGCTGGCGTACCTTAGTATTCAACATTAGACTCATCGAACTGGAAGCTTTTTTCAGCAACCTTATATTTATGTTATGTAATTTCTTACGGATTTCATTTTTTTTAAAAAATGATTATATTAAATTTAGTTGGTCGACAATTAGATCTTCTGTACTGACTTTCCTATTGGGTGACTATTCGTCTCTGCTGGTCGCATTATTTTTGTTGATTTGGTCCTTACATATCGCACACCGCTAGCTGGGAAGTAGAATCGGTTGCGCCGCTTCCAAGTCCGTCCCCAAAATGTTGATATTATTTCACCTAGACATGTTCCCAGCTAAAACTAGAAAGACCAGTATTTTCTGCTATTTAACCAATAGCTAGTGGAGAAAAGAAGAAAGGTTACGATTCCACTTTCAGTGCCAATAACCGCTATGCTACCCGGACATTAACATGGAATATAAAACTCATGAAACGTACCCTTCAGAATGACAGAATGATTATTGCATTTCTTAAAATTAGATAGGGATTTTCTCACCTTTTCACCGTCGCATGTGCCGAAATAATGAGACGGAATAATTAACATCATTCTTTTATGTCTTTACCCAGATTAAATTGGCTTTTGATCAATTTTGTTGTTTAGGTAGAAGAGTTAATACTTTTAACAAATTAAGTATATTTAAAAATATTTGTTTTCTTATTAATTTGGTTTTAAATTACAGAATGATAATAGATTTTCATCATCATCATTTATTCAGTTTACACATTTTGCGCCGCTGTGATCACCGTTCCTTCCTTAATTTTAGTTCATGATGACATTCAAAGCAGAATAGTGCAAGGGCTTGCTTTTGCACGGGGTATGTTGAGGTTACCTCGTCTCTCCTCTCAAAGGTTCCTATGCCCACTGGTAAAGCCGTCTGCATATGGGGTGCAGCTCTTACGCCGATGATCGCTTGGCACATGTGGGTTGGGGAAAGGTGTCCTTCTTCAGCCTTCGGTAAACCCTTCCAACTGCCATTACACTGGTTAGCTGGTTGATACCGTTGACCGGGGTGTGGCCGTTGCAGTGCCTATTCGACTTCTTCAAGCCATGTGTGAGAGCTTGATGTAGGCAGTTGGTCAGTACAGTTCCGCATGTCAATTCACCAAAGTAATCCAGGGTCGACCGCTTTGCTGCAAAGGTACTATCACTGACGATATACCCCATGCACCCCAATGCACATCAAAACAATGAAAAAGTTTTTACTATTTTATTTTGGCAATGTACATTACCAGAATAAAATAGAAAAATATATTTTTCATTGAAGGGATGTCACTGTACCCTCGCATATAAACCTGAGCACTTGAAATAATATATGTTGAATTTTATATGGGATTTAAATGAAAATGGCTTATTTCCATAACCCGGGCTTTGACTTTTACACGGGTGTACATGGTACACCTTTGGCGCAAATCATAGCACATACCAGAAAGTGTTAATATTGATTAGAAAAGTAATCTATTATTTTCATCCACTCGAACGGAATGTTGATCTTTGAAAGGAACTCCCCAACCCTAAAAGAAACATTTGAAATGTTAATTTCTAAAGTAATCAGTTAATTACTGATTAAATAGTTTTTTAATTTTATAACGAATGCATGCATATATAAAAAAGTTATTTTAAATGCAATCAGTTGAGGAGTTAGATTAATGTAATTTTAATTTAAGAAATAGCTTTTTAAATTCTAACCCGGCAAAGCATTAATTTAATTGTTTGGTACATTAAGTCCCGAGTTTTAATCATTATCATATGATAATCACTGAATTCATTAATTAAACTCAGACCTTCATTTATTCTTCCTTCACAAAAATACTTTTGTTTTCCTTAGCACAGAGCAATGATTAGCACGTTCGACGCTTTGGCTTCATCATGAGGGTAGCGTGTTCAACCCTTTCTAGATGACACACTATGATATTGTACCAGAGTAACAAGCATAGACCTATTTTCTTATTGTGCCAGATAACTGTAGATGACTGGGAAAATGAAATGCCTTACAATCCATTCACTCGGTCACCAGGTTACTGGCTGATTTCCCCAACTTCTCTTACTTTCAGTACGTCATGTGAGTGTTCAACTCTCCAAGCCCACATCCTCATTATGTGTTTCAGATGTTTTAATTTGTTTTTTGACGGTAAATTTGTTTCCTTGTAGCTCCTATTTTCTGTAAAACTTCCACGTTTCTCACGTTGGCTGTCCATGGTACTCCCAGAATTAATCTGTAGAACAACATCTCTGTTGCTTCAAATCGTTAATAAAAAAATTCAGTGCATCATTCAAGGCCATATAGGAGGGCAGAACACACATAACTGGTAAACACTCTTTTCTTTGTTTTTAGGAATATTTTCCTATTTTTTATCAATTGCCTTAGTTACTGAAAGGTATCTTTCTCTCTTCCAATACGCTCTGACGTTTTGTGTTATATATTCCGTTTTCTTTTACTCTTGAAAATGGGACCTTGAATATAATTCTTAAAAATAGGAGCATGAATGATAATTCTTAAGATTTGAAAAGCCGACTCACTCGGGAGATTGGCGAATCACAATTCCCTTATACTAATTTGCCATAATTTGGGTACAATCTTATTATGAAAAACTATGGAAGCCTTCCTTTTAAACGTTTCCCGTTTATGTTTCTTTTATTCAGAGATCTATTCTTTACTGATTACGATTTATATGGGAAGTTTCCTTGAATAGTTTTAAAATGTATAACATTTTACCGCTAAATGTTTCAAATATCTAAATTTAGCCACAATTCAATTTAAAATAGCACTACCTGTGAGCGTACACGTTGATCTCAGTGCTTCTTTCTACACCTAAAGTCAGCGCGGACATCATATTGTAGGCTACCGCCTGCGAATTATATCAAATTTAATCTACCGTCGCAATTCAACTTAACTTTTATTTAGGGAAACACGTGTGTCACATTGTTGCTCTTAACGCTCGCTATTTTGAACCGACACTCTTTTGGCCTTGAAACGCGCGTACCATTCAACAAACATTGTTCAAACTAAAGAATGCTCGCTGAAATCCTGATAAAACATTTCGAGTATTATAGTAGCCGATTTTCCGAATCTCTCATATATTTTGATAGAGGCTTGTTGTTCGAATTTGCCAGCCATTGTAAAGATTGAAGTGTTGTTAAAAAATACATTACAAAGGATTGAATAGTAACACCACTAGACAGCATGAAACCTAATGACAGACAGACTCAGTAGGCTGGTTGTTAATGAAACCAAAGGGTGTGTACAGTTTGGTTGGACGGTACAATCAACTATACAGACCGAGAACTTTTCTCATAATTCTTATTATTCTAAGCTGCTTACGGAACACGTTCACACATGAGGAGTTAACTCACGACAGTAGTAATAGTCCTGCTAAATATATCATGATGTCAAGGCCCCTGATCTGTCATAAAATTAACCATTTCGCTATTAAATCAATTGAGTTTTTTTTTCCTTCGGACGGCATAATTCCAACAGACATTCAGAATGACACTAGGCTTCTTTATATAATGAAAAAATACGAGAGAAAATTGCATATTAAAGTCCATTTTGAAATTGCGCAGGCGCTGACACGGGACACCAGGCATGCGCATGCACTAGCTCATTCAGTTGAGTGGCAGGGAGCAACAAGGTCAGACGCATGGACGCTTCAATCAGCGATTGCATCATCGAGCAAGGACTCGTCGTAGTGTGGATTCCGTGGATAGAGGAAGTCAGACTTGCGCGAATCAATCCAGTGCGGAGGCGATTCATAAATCTACAAAAGGTATCTGAGTGGGTAAAAAGATTTAAAGCGGCAATAAGCGTAAGTGATGAAAGTCGATCTAGTCGCCGATAAACATCGCGCACAGAGGAACACATCTATACGGTGGATGCCTTCACCTGTGGAAACCGATGAATCACGTTAGCACAAGTAGTGACAATCTCGAGCATCAGCTATGGACCGGTACAAGTCATAGTGCTTGATGACTTGGGGTGCCGTAAAATCTGTGCAGGTTAGGTACCAAAAACAAACAGGGGTGCAGACGTGCTTTCGCGAGCAACCGAAAAAAATTGTTAATGCGCGAAGAAGCTAGTCGAACGAGACCATAATTGCATTGTCGCATAGGGGGAAAATGTCTAAATGTCACATATGCATTTGTTCTTCATCAATGGTAATAAAGTTGTTGCAATGATTTACCCTTGTATATCGTCGTTATTAAAGGTGCTTGATTCGTTCGCTTACTCTAATACATTTCTCCTACAATACCTACATGTGATGCCAAATATCTACATTTACTTGACAAGAGGATATGATTCCACGACCTTATTTAAAACTATATTAAAAGCTGTATTCCGTGTTAATTGAGCCTAGGGCCCAAAATTAGTGGGACCTCTAGTCCAAATTAGAAAACAGCAATGAAAAATTTGAAGAAATAACTATGAATTTCCCAATTCAAAACCTGATTCGGGCCATATGTCCAATTCCGGCCTAAATTCCAGTTCATGGTGAAAATTGAGTTCTTCAAGTGACAAACTCCGTGCAACGTAAAGAAAAAACTATTACTAGCAATAAATATTTGAAGAAAAAAACTATTAACAGTAATAAATTTTTGAAGAAAAAATACTATTGCCAGCAATAAATTATTTACGAAAAAAAACTATTTTTAAAAAAAAAAATATTACTAACAATACTTTAAAAATAAAAAAATACCAGCAATACATTTTTGAAGGAAAAATATTATCAGAAATAGAGTTTTTAAGAAAAAAATATTACCAGGAAAAAAAATTTTGTCGGCATTAAATAATCCATTGAGGTTGATCTACCGTAAAACAAAACAAATCAAACCAAACTTCACTGTGACCAGAACTGTCACCGGGAATTGTACATATTATAATAGGTTACATCGTTTTAAGTCATATTATAAGGAGATACTGATAAGTTCTCATCCAAACTAAGGACTATTCGCCTTTCAAAAAATGTAGGATTAAGAATTGAGGAATAAGTTTATGTTAGTTATGCAATACTTTTGTATTGCATTTATTATAAAAAATAAAAACAGAAAATATTTAAGACAAACTGAGAAGAAAAGAGAAATTAAGACGAATGTGTTTTCGTTTGTGAAATGACCATAACATTGACATCAATTTAAATATCTGTGAAGTGCTCTAAAAGAGGACGGGAAGTCCTACACCGACACTGAAAGGCGCAATGGGGTTGTTAAAGAGCCTTCTAACTAATGTATTAAGACACAGTAAAATTTCGTTAGAAACAAGGAAAATAATCCTTAAATTTTGCGTAAGATCAGTCCTCCTATATGGCAGTGAATGCTCGTCAATCTCCTCACAGATGAAAAAGAGAGTTGAGGAAACAGAAATGTAGGTTTACGGAAAGATGTTGAGAATACCATGGACTGAACATGTGAGCAATGACGAAGATTTAGAGAAAAGGGAAACAAAAATGACACTTATATTTAACATAAGAAAAAAACAGTTGGTATTTTTATACGGCATATCATGAGGAAAGAAGGCTTATATAGTTTGACACTCACATGAAAAACTGAAGGCAAAAGAGACAAAAGAAATCAGCGCGTACACCACCTAACAATCTTGCATAAATGCATGACAGAAGAGGGTTTTTGAGAGATAGCAAAAATACAAAAAATTACTAGGACCTACAAAAGCCAGGGAAATGTGGTGAGCCATGATCGACACCTTCCTGAAGGAACACGGTTTACTATTATAATTCATGTTACATCAGGACGTCTTCATATTAATTAATTCATGCCTTTTCATCGCATCTGTCTAATTGTTAGTTTACAACAGTTGAATAAGTAGCCTGAAGATGAAACATAAAACCAAGCCGCAAGTGACATTTGAACTCTGATCCTTTATTTTTGTAAGAATGTCTTATTGTAAAAATGCCTTATGGATTAGTCTCAGTTGTAATAATGGCCAGAACTATTTTGAAATAGTTGTTTTATTATATTCATTATGTATCTAGTTTATTTTCCAATCTGTTAATATTATTATCTCAACGGTTGTTGTATATTTCTCTTTCTAATTTGAATTGATTTGTTTCTTTAATGACATATCATGTTATTATGGGTTATTTAATGTTGAAATTTAATTTTCTAGGGAGATTTGAAGTATTAGAAATATGATATATGTTATTCTGCTTTCACATTTTACTACATGGTAAATGATACTCAGCTTGCATATACATGTTTGTGTGGACATAATTACTAGAGGGGGTAATATGTGTGTTTTATCATGTTGTTAAGTCGAACTTATATTTTGGAATACAGTTTGATTTCTCAAGGAAATTGTAGGATATTATATGGACTAATGTAATGAAAGAGTTCTTTCATGTTGGTTGGTTACATTTGTTTAGAGGCATATAAACGTCTATGGGTTATTTAAGGCCGAAATTTAAATATTATGAACACATTTTTTGGCTTCAACTAAATATATTTTGAACGTAATTATATACATTCAACTACAAATAAAATGTATTGTTGGTCCTTTTGCTATAAAATGTATTGTTAGTAATTCTATTATATATATATATATATATATATATATATATATATATATATATATATATGTGTGTGTGTGTGTGTATGTGTGTGTGTGTATGTGTGTGTGTGTGTACGCGCGTGCGCGTCTCTGTGTGTGTATTGTTGCTAATTGTTATATAAATAGATATCGTTGGTAATTTTTTTATAAATAGGTATTGTTGGTAATTTTACTATAAATATGTATTGTTTGTAATTTTTTTTAATACAAATATGCATTGCTGATATCTTTACTATAAAAGAGTACTTTTATACTTTCATAGTGTTTTTCTTTGGTTTAGTGGGGTTCACTACTTGCCCATAGCTGGGACGCCAAAAGGTGCTATCACTCCGGGTTAAGGTGCACCATGAACAAGTACAATTAAGATGTGGTCCCATGATTTTCAAATCCTCCAATATCCCGATCAGAATCCCTGCTGTGGCTTGTAGTTTATCGTCAAGCCGAGGACTATTTCCTTTTCAACGATAATTACTTAAACAACATTTATCGAACGAGGTGCGAACTCGCATCCTGTTTGCTTAGGAATCTCTGACGCGGATGACGTTTTATAGACCACAAATAACACCTATCATGCGGGGAATAAACATAGCTTTGTGTTAAAAGACATAAAAAAACTCGCATGTAAGGCAAAACTGCTATGAAAAAGTCGATAGTTCATCCAAGAAATTTAAGCAACTTTCAGGCAATTGTGTTTTATTCTTATTACACTATCTCTGAAATTATTTCTTGATTCCTAATTATATTTTGAATATCGGGGATCAGCTGCTTTGCAACTCTCAAGAGAACTGAATTCAAAAAGACTTTCATCTAATTGCGTTGAAGAGAGAGATCTATGAAGCAGTGTTTATCCGATTTTGGGTGTCTTGGTAAGTAAGTTCACAGGGTTGAATTCTTTTAGAAATGAAAAAAAATCATTTAGAATCAAAGGTATCTCAAGAGAAAAAAACATAAACGGCCAACTTAGGCGACATACTCAGCTGTATTTTTTCTATTGGTAGACGAATTATTAAATTATAAAGGAAAATATTGAAATTTGTCTAACACAAAAAATGACGCGAAAGATCAAACAGCAGCGAATACTGATTGCATATTAAAGGGCAAACAAACTATTGAATAACCTGTTCCTACCAATTTTAAAATTTTATTTGGGAAATTATTGCAATAAAACTGCACTTTCTGTCGCTTAAAAATATCAAGGCGAGTAGCTGTTCAGCATAACTGTCATTTCACGATTTGATAGAAAAGACTGGATCTGTTCAAAAAAGTGTGCAGAGAAGCCTTAAATGTCAGGCCCTGTCAAAGGCTTTCGAGAGGTCCAATGCAACAGTCCGGGTTTCACAGATTTTACCTAGGGCATGATGCACTCTTTCAGCAAATATCGTCAGTACATGAGCAGTTGACCTGGAGAAAGGAAAGCTATATTGTTTTTCTGAGAAAAGGCCCTGAAATGAAAAATGACAAACCAATTCACCACTGATTAGGGCTTCTAGGAGTTTCCCAAAAAGAGATAGAAGGCTAATAGGCCGATAGTTTAAAGGGGCGGACGGTTCTTAAAAATCCTAAACGAAATTCATAGATAATGACGTAGTATAGATGTGTTACAGCCACAAGAATCGGACAGAACTTAACTCCGCTTCTCAGTGGCGGGAAGGTTGAAGACAGAAAGACGTGACACTGTTTTTCTTTGGTAGCGAGTGTTCCATGTTTTTCGGGCAACGATCGCAAAATTTATCAGGCAGATGTAAAATTTAGAAAGGCATCAGCGCATTTCAAGCAAAAGACTAACAATCTCCATGCGGTGTTGATTCCTATGTCCATGCTATCTACACACGACTTATTTCCGAGGATGAGCACTGAACCTCTATAAATGTAACACATTTCAAACTACATATCCCGCTTTCTCTGCCTGTCTGTCTCTGTCTATCTCTCTCCACCTTATATATATATATATATATATATATATATATATATATATATATATATATATATATATATATATTACTGAAATGTTATTTTTAGTGATACGCCTATTTGAATTGATGCACCGTTTATTTATTAAACAGTATATTTATTTATTTTCGTCTACCGGCCTTACTCTTTGAAAAACCTTATTACAGAAAGAGTTTCACATATTTTTCTCTAATAACATATCTCTAACAATCATAAATAAATAATCAATTTAATAAATGAGTATAGAAATTAATAAATAAAGGGAGCGTAAACTCAAATAAGTATATCCACTAAAATTATCGTTTAAGTTGTAAAAATATATCAGATTAATAAATAAAACAATACATTTCTTTATATATATATATATATATATATATATATATATATATATATATATATATATATATATATATATATGTAAATATAAAAGTGAACATAGAAGTCAACACTTAGAGGCGACAGTCTGTTTCATGCTAGTGACGACCTGACGATTGCACTAGCATCAAACAGACTGTCGCCTCTAAGTGTTGACTTCTATGTTCACTTTTATATTTACACACGCTCTATCTCTGATATTGAGCACTTTATCCCATAAATATAGCACACTTTAAGACTATATTTCTTTATATATATATGTATATATATAATATATATATATATGTGTGTGTGTGTGTGTGTGTGTGTGTGTGTGTGTGGTGTGTGTGTGGTGTGTGTGTGTGTGTGTGTGTGTATTCACTAATCTCCGGAATAACCTATGGAGCCATCGTTTCATATATTCAATGTAAACATATTATTTCGTATGTCGGGATCTCAGGTGTATTTAATTTTCGAGAAATATGTGCATTTTCGTAGAGAAGTCTGATTTGCAATCATTTCTTGACTCTCTTGCGAAATTACAGTGCTAAATACCTTCAAGGCAGTCACATGCATTTCGTCATGATAGCAGACATTATTTTTTCTTCATTGTATTTCCAAAGTGAGTAGCTCTATGTTCGTCTGTTCACTATAGACTGAATAAAATTCGTGCGAGCATCTCGATATATTAATTCGAAGCATTAATTAACCACAATCTTCCTCATTCTGCCTCCTCGCAATTACATGTTTTTGCAAATCATTATCGATGTCACCAGGATATTATGGATTTTGGTTATTACGATTGTTTTGTTTTGCAAATTCTTGCTAATATGCTGACACATAACACCCTATTGAATATATCGAACATGATATAACAAAATAAAGCACACAACCTGTTTTCACCTAGAAATGGTTATTGCATGAGGAATAATCAAAATAGAGGTTGGAAATGAAAATGGTAATCCTAATAACATCAACAAAGTACAATACTCGCCAGCGGCGTTAAGTAGGTAAACCACTGTTAGTGGTGAACTACTTAGACAGCATATTAACCTCACTTACAATAGTGTCCAACGTATTTAATAGGATTGGGACATACCCATTAGTGTTCATTGGTACGGTATATAGCAGATAGATAGATAGATAGATAAATGAATGTTAATGCGATAGATAGATAGATAGATAGATAGATGAATGTTAATGCGATAGATAGATATATAGATAGATGAATGTTACTGTGATAGATAGATAGATAGATAGATAGATAATATTGTAACCTATGAAATGTTACTGAATGAGGAACAACCAAATCGAAGTTTGGAAATGAAATGATAATCTTTATAACATCAACAAAATACAATACTCACTAGCGGCGTGAAGTAGGTAAACCACTGCTAGTGGTGAACTACTTAGACAGCATATTAACCTCACTTACAATAGTGTCCAACATACTTAATAGGAATGGGATATACCCATTAGTGTTCATTGGTACGGTATATAGCAGATAGATAGATAGATAGATAAATGAATGTTAATGCGATAGATAGATAGATAGATAGATAGATGAATGTTACTGCGATGGATAGATAGATAGATAGATAGATAGATAATGTTGTAACCTATGAAATGTTACTGAATGAGGAACAAACAAATCGAAGTTTGGAAATGAAATGATAATCTTTATAACATCAACAAAATACAATACTCGCTAGCTGCGTGAAGTAGGTAAACCACTACTAATGGTGGACTACTTAGTTAGCATAATAACACCCCCCACACACAAATATAATAGTTTCCAACGTATTTATGAGGAGTGGGACATACCCATTAGTGTTCACAGGTACGGTATATAACACAATCAGTTAATATACTGACAGAAAACGAAATTGTAACGCTCTAAATTTTATGGTATTTTGTATATTGTATGTTCATTCTTGAGGGTAGTAGTAGTATATGCTTATATTTTCAAAGTTTCCAGCCTTCAGATATAGTAAAACTGATACTGAGCTTTAAACAGCGACACATACCACAGTAATGTCCACTGTTTTAAATGCCGGTAATGTGTCACACATTTTTTTTTTCAATTTCATTGGGGTCAGATTGTGAGCCTTTTAGAGAATGGATGTTAATTTTATATTACTGCTTCAAATTCTGGACTTGACCAGGTTCGAGACAGCGCATAATGCAGAAACTTGACAATATCTTCGAATTGTAAAAGGCAACAGTGACGGAACACAGTACGTCTCGAGAACAGATAAGAGAAAACGTAATCCGAGGAGCGTTTGACGGCGTTGGTACTCGTTCATTTGCGGCAGAATTTCAGTCACTCAAGCGAGATCAACACCTACACCACAACAACGTCATTCAAGTCTCCAGTGATGTCGTGAGAGGGAAATACTGGGGAGCGAATGGCGCTTTGTGTTGTCACATGAGACTAAGTTCAGTCAGTGATTGTAATTTGAGTGGGCGATGCTGATCTGGACATTATCATCTTTCAGTGTTTATTCGCCCACGACATGCAAGCCCAACCGTTGTTATTGCGGAGTGGGAGAACGTTGAAACGATTCATATATATCTACGTTGCTATTTTTGGCCAGCAAAATTCGACGTGCTTGTTCCAATAGGATGCTTTGTAATATTTCCGTCAGCCTTTCCGGGTGGCATCATCGACAGTCTTGCCTCTCGCTGAACAGGAATATAATATAATATAATGGAACGACGCGCGACGCTTTTAGTTTGTATATCTACGTCTTATACTATATTATATCAGCACGTAGACAAGGTGTTGTATAAAATATAACAGAATGGCATTCGCCATGTCTGCAAGCATATGTGAAATGAGGGTACCCATTGTATTAATATTGCGTCTGGTTACACTATTTACATTATTCGGACTATTGTTCTCATCTTTGTTGCTATATTTATCACAACGTTTCGGCCGCTGTATCCTCCGGCCTTCTTCATGTTTACGCTCCGGCCTTAGGGACACATGGCACAGTAGATAAAGGTGTTGGTTAGATCCAGTGACAGTACCCAAAGAGTTGTGAGTTCGATACCTGGATAAGGCAGTGGAGAACATGAAGAGGTGAATTAACAGGAGATACCTGATAACTGATATCCATTAGATATGACACTTGGAAATAGAACAGTCTACCTCAGCGAGAGAAATAAAGGGTTCAGTTTGACAGTTTCTGAAGAAGGTCGGAGAGTACACCGGCCGAAACAATGTAATAAATATGGCGACAAAGATGAGGAAAATATTCCGAATAATGTAAATAGGGTACATAATACCTCATATCAGTAATAAAGACAGATATTGAGTCTGTGTACTCTAGATATACTTCGTCTTTTGGAACACTCGCTTGGTCTGTACTTTATATGTGATCTTTTCTGTAATCCAACTATGTTATCTGTGCCTTTCATCTGCAGAGTCTAGTAATTGTATTTAAAGTCAGAGTATTGATTAAAATTAGCCTGCCTAGGCTAATAACGGTTTATTTCCCTTAAAACGGTACCCTTATGACCTTTCACACTTATGCAAGCGTCTTTTCCACTCTTCACAACAGAATTTAAAAAATATTCTTTTAGGACTGCATTCAGCTGCTTTGACACATTATCCTTAAACTTGTCGACGCGATTTCTACGGTGAATATAAAATTCGTTATAAGTCAGAGCCAAATATCGACTGGTGTGTACTGTAGGCAGCAGATCTTTGTGGCGCAATATCTTTCCCAAAATAACCACGCCTAAGACTTAACGAACCAATTAGAGCAGTCGTTGTAAGTTCAACAGCAATATGATATCCAAACCTCACAAAATGGCGTTTCATTTCTCACAGGATAATTCCTGCTCTCACAATCCCAGTATGTATTTCTCTGTTTGTTTCTTTATTACATTAAGTCAGCGAACTTGATTCTTGAGATATTTACTGCGGCAGGATACATCACAGACAATCCTCGTATGCATATTAGATTTGTGATGCATGTCTTAAATGCAAATGTCTATTAGTATTTTGAATTCGGGATTGGTTAAATGTCCACGATGTCAGTTTTATTCAACGTCAAAATAATCTTGCGATTTCGGGGAAACTGAGAGTTAGTTTTTTTTCTATTTTATTTTTAATGGGAATGATTTTTACAATATTCAGTGATTGCGTCTTTTCTACATGTTCTGAATAAACCGTGTGATTCAATCAAAGGAAATATTCTTTTCCTCCAGCTGACTGTTGTATCACTGATAAAATGCCAATTTCAATCTGTATATTTATCTCCGGTCAGACAATTTCCTATCTCCGTTGACCTTTGAAATATAACGGACATTTTTCTCTTTGCTTTCTCTTCGTCCGATTCTGTCAACAGAATTTCTTACATGATCGTTGCAAACTTAACATTCACATCTAAATGTTTGAATTCAACTTCGCTTGGACCATTAGTTTTATAATCATTTCCGGTAATAAATTAATATTTATTCCAGTTTCTAAGATGAATAATTTTAATTTATTATTTTTGAATAATACTTTCATCATCGTATTCCATATACATATATATATATATATATATATATATGTGTGTGTGTGTGTGTGTGTGTGTGTATGTGTATACAATACACACAATCCCGCACCCACATACATATATATATATATATATATATATATATATATATATATATATATATATATAGCGTGAGAGAGAGAGAGAGAAAGAGAGAGAGAGAGAGAGAGTTTGCATCCTCTGCTCTCGCAAGAAGAAGATAGCGCCCTCTTTGGACAAAATTCACTCCTTTGGCAGTGAGATTGGAGTGTCCTATCCACGAAGCAGACCTGGCAGATGGTATGTGGAAATCCGTGCGCTGCCCAGACATGATCCAAAGGAATACAAGGTAGTAAATTTGGGGCCAGTTTGGCTGCGGGAATTGCCGCAATGGTGTCATTTTTGACGGCCAACCACCATCGTACATTTTATACAAAAATAAATAAATACTAATACAGAAAAAAGAAACTGTTAGCTGTTGAAAAAGCTGAAATAAATAATAAGCAACACGTATATGAATATAAATAAATACAATAATCATAATATATACGATAAATGAAATAGTAATTGCGAAAGGTAAATACATTATAAGATGGTAAGAAAGTGGGCTTCGTTATCAGACAATTGGCTTTTGAGTACGTTATTCACAAGGATGCTCATTGCCATTTTTCTGTGCTTGACGAAGTGGAATATTTTAAATAACTTTGTACATATGAAAAATATTTAAAACTGATTGTATTCTCTTGGCGGTGAATCGAATCCCAGTATTTTGTATCACATTATACAAAGAATAACTTTGTCCCATAAATTCATAATATAAAGGGTGATGGTTGGCAGATCCATCTTATTAGTCTATTCTCTTGAGTAGTAAGATCGCTTTTAGCATCGTGCCCAGCAGACTCTTCTGTTATGAGCAGTATTCTTGCAAGACGTGAGATATTTTCGGAATCCGAAGACTCAGGTTTTTGTTGTTATCTGAGTGTCGGGATTCGAAACATTTAACAACAAAACATCTTTTAAATAAAACATAAAAACTTATTCTCAGAAGGAAATTAGTCTATTTTCTTATGTTGTATGCGTGTGTCTGTGCGTGTGTGTGTCTGGCCTTCGAAACTGTTTGAACCTTGAGAAGCTGTATGCTTCTATTTCTATATCCGTAAAAATGATCCAAAATCTAATTTCACGTAGTACTGCGATCCGTTGTGAAAGCAAGTTTTTCATTTGTTTGAAAATAATTTCGCGCTGGCTCACGAAAGTCTTTTTCTCGAATTTTCGGGTGTGGTGATTGGAGTTATTATTGTTGTTTGCTAAATACTCCAAAAATGGCAAGTGGTTGGTCTAAGTATACACCCTGTATTATTTCGGCGGTATTTGCCCTATTAACGCTAAGTAATATTTGTTCATTTACCATTCGCAAAGCCTTGTTGTGTCAACCTTTTATACACGCTAGTTTGCGAGGATACTGGCTGTTTCTACCGTCCGTCGTCCTTTTCATATGCCCGATGAGTGTAAGATTATCGAAGACCTCTTTCTTCATTGTGCATTCCAGGAAATTTAAATGTTTCTTTCTGATTCAAAATGTCATTTTTGCTTCCATTTTCCTTAAAAAAAAAAAACGTTATTGTTCCCATGCTGCCCTATTCCTTGTTTTCTTAGCTCATTTTCCAGAAGCACATTTCAATTCCCTTAAAATATGCTTATATAGTGTTCAATCGTAGCGAGTAGTGCACATCCGTTGCCTTTGTTTGCTTGTATTTGCTTAGCGACATGTCAATCTCTATGTCGAAATCTGAATATGTTTTGTACACAATTTTATTTTAGTTTGAAAATACTAATGATTTAGTGATACAAGTGTTACTAATTAACCCATAACTGCGAGAGAAGAGGTGGTTTCATGCCTTTCCGAAGAGTATTTGTGCGTAAGTGAATATAATGAACCCAACTGGAATTGGAACTCAGCTCTCCGATTAAAAATTTTGAGCCATTATCCATTACACAAACCATTTCCAAGCTTACAACATCTAGTATTCTCAAGCGGTCTCCCATCTAGTTACTGACCAGACTCGAAGTTACTTAACTTCGGTGATCCTACGGGAACCGGTGTTTCAACATGATGTGGCCATGAGTCCCGTTGCCCGGTGCAAGACTAGGTTAAAATTAGTGAATATTTAAGGGAAATATATCGGAGAGAAAGGACAGCAACGTTGCTCATTCAATAGGTTTATGTAACAGTGATCTATCACAGTGAACCAATTTTGTGGCCCCTTGATACATAATTTAGGCATAATGCTATACGTGCTTGCTTTAATACGATATCTCTGATATCCTTTTTTGATTTAATCCGTCCAAATGACAAGAAGATGGCAAATATTCGACTTTTACTTATAACTCAACAGATCAATGGCGACTGAATGACATTTTCAAACTTCGCATCGCCTTTCTTTAATAATAGAGACAGTAATATACATTTATCATTCAACACTTGGTTTTTCTACCATGTTGATACACTCTTTCGATAAAGTCAATATTTCGTATTTGCATGTATCTTAAGCGGAGAATTAGATTTCAGTTGTGTTTGGCGATTTAATAAGCATAGCTTAGATGTGGCAGAGGGTCAAGATTATGGGGTACCCAATGAGGATCGAACTCACTATTCAGTCGTAACTAATCTACCAAGACAAGCTTACACCACACAGAAGATGCCTAATGATTTTTTAAGCGAAGATTAAATGTGACACAAGGCCGAAAGTATGGAGCTCCCATTGAGGATTGAATTCACTACTCAATAGTAATTCATCCAGCGAGACAAGCTTACTAATCATTACACCACATCTAAGTTCCCTAATGATTTTTTAAGTGTAGCTTAGATGCAGCACAAGGTCAAAATTACTATTCAGTCGTAATTGACCTACGCGACACAAATTACTTACCATTACACCACATCGAAATTCCATAATGATTTTCTAAGCGAAGCTTTAATGTGGTACCAGGCCAATATTGTGGAGCACCCAGTGAGGATTGAACTCACTATTCAATCGTAATTCATTTCGCAAGACAAGCTTATTAACCCTTAAACCACATCGAAGATTCCTAATGATTTTCTAAGCGAAGCTCTAATGTAACACAAGGCCGAAAGTATAGAGCTCCCATTGAGGATCGAACTCGCTACTCAATCGTAATTCCCTAATGATTTTCTAAGGGTAGCTTAGATGCGGCACTAGGTCAAAATTAGGGCGCACCCAATGAGGATCGAACTCATTATTCAGTCGTAATTGAGACACAAGATTACTTACCACATCGAAATTCCCTAATGATTTTCTTAGAGTAGCTTTAATATGGTACAAGGCCGAAAGTGTGGGCACACCCAGTGTCGATCGAACTCACTACTCAATCGTAATTCATCTAGCAAGACAACCTTACTAACCATTACACTAAATCGAGGTTCCCTGATTATTTTCTAAGCGCAGCTTAGATGTGACACAAGGCCGAAAATGTGGAGCACCCAGTGAGTATCAAACTCATTACTCAGTCATAATTCATCTTGCGAGACAAATTTGCTAAGCATTACAAAACACCGAAGTGCCCATTTTTCTACTGTGTATCTTTTGTTTTCACAATAAAAGCGCCTGTAACATTTTGTACACAATTAATACCGTGTACTCGACGTTCACTGTTAATACCATGTGATCGAAGTAAAAATAGCGCCCGAGTTCAAATGCGTATACCCGACACGGCGAGTGATCAATTATTTTCCAATTTGCATATCCCTTATCACACAGACGAAGCATTGCTTGCTATTCTTATCACTAATTTTATGGCAAATGTTCTTGACGAGTCAAATCCATTAGATCAATCAGTTCATGCCTTCACAGAGATAACCCGCCATGCCACGTACACATGGTCGACTCATCCACACTCCCTTCATATATCCTTAGTAAGAAGGAAGTTCCACTGAGACAGCTTGGTTCTCAGAACTGTTACTTTGTGGAACAGACTCCCGAGAAGAGGCATCCGGGATCATTGCAACCTTAACCTCTTCAAGTCAAAGGTCAACCATTATCTACATATCCTCATAATGCATGCATCATACTCCCTACATTTACACCATTACAGGAACATTATTTAAAACCCTCTTGAGCCTTGTATTCGGTGAACAATAATAGAAAAAATATTTTGGAATCTGGGCTCTACATGAATCAAAAATCTAAATTTAATATTTAAAAATATTTCATTTCTAAATTTAAACGTGACGAAAATTATTATAACAACAGTTATCGTTCATACTTTTACACGTTCTCTACAGAAATATTTAAATGCTTTTTAAGCCGATGCTATAATCTCACTGGCTGTCATAGTCTTTGAGATTTTATATATTGTTTTCGGTGTCAATTATATGTGAATAGAATGAGTCTCTTAAAAACGCATTTAAAGCGTTTGATTTCGACATATTTCAGCGAAAGATGGGGGACTGAGACGAGCCTTCTTCGAATAGAGGAGGCTAGCCTAATTTTCTTTTTTAACTCCCCTTAATGTAACGGGGTGGTTTCCTGTGAACCATCTTCTGGTTAAGTTAGGGACTTTTATTTTTTCCTAGTTAATGTGAATAAGTGTTGTTCCTAGCCTGTTTTCCGGCATTCTCTTTTGTTATGGCTCATGTTGAGATCCCCAAATTCCCCAGTTTGTTTTTGTCCGCCATTTTTCATCTCGACTGGGTCGGCCATTGATTTTCTCCATTCCGCCATTTATTTTTATCCTTCCCATTCCATTAGTGAGTGTGATTCTTGATTCTGTTGATCGGCAGAATACAGCAGCCTCTCGTATCATTTTGAGGGGTGGACGGTTCCGACTAACATTGTTTTGTATTAGTTTTATATTTGATTTACATATTGAGTTTGTTTTCTAGGTTCATTTCCCCTCCTCCTTCATTTCATGAATCATGAAATTTTGATGTCATGGAGTCTTTTTTGTAGCCCCCCTGTGAATATATGGTATTGTGGTATATACAGGATTGAGATGTGATGGAAGGCTTCTTGTGGTGAATAAATAAATTGCTATGAATGAATGGGTCGTGAGTCGGATTAACTAGGACTAGGATAGCCAATGAAGACCGTCTCCTCCCCATTTCCATTTTGAATGTTCCACCATTCTGTATTGTTCAGAACAAATGCCCTCTTAGTAATGCATTCGGCCATTTCGAGTCCTTTTATACTGAAACTATAATCGTTCCATGTCGTCAACTGTTACACGTCATAATTTAACAGACGCTATAATAGACTATCCACTAGAGTCTTCATATTTTAGCCTTATCGAGAGCGAATCGTTGGCTATATTCATTGGTGAAGGACATAACCCTTACCTTAAGCCTCCCCCAACTATTCCCAATAACCGCCCCCACTAACTCCCGCTGCACTAGTCTAATAAGCTCTTTCTGGAAGTCCCGTCTGTCCAGTAAGGACAAGTTGAACTTCCAGTGTCCAGCCATTCTAGGCCTACTACGTAATACCATTCGTGCACAGGCGAGTCCATGATGCGAATTGTCTAAACGGTGAAATGTGGGACAGTCTAGTAAATCTAGGTCGACCCTTCTCACTATGATTCTATCCAGGTAGCTGGCTATCTGAAGAGACGGTCACTTACGAGCCAACGTCCACATCTCCCGCCCGGGATGTTCGACCCGGTATCTATCGACGAGCTTAAATTCGCCAATCAGATCAACCAAGCTACGATCGCCCGATGCCTTCTCGCTAGCTCCCCGCCTCCTGTCTATCTTGGTGTTCAGGATGGCATTCCAGTCCCCACCTTAAGACGCCATAATAGATAAACATTGAGGATTGTGAGATCCGACTTTTCGGAAACATTAGGAAGAGAAGAACGGTATCACAACCTTTAAAATAAGAGCCATAATTACAATCGGCCAGTCTCAATGTAAATATTTCCTTACAGTCAAATCACCTTGTCTTTTTTTCAATAACACATCTAATAGCGGTTGAGCATTTCATGTTATAACAATATTTAAGTGTACTTCAGAGAATTGTTGCCGTCCTGGCTCTCTAGAACAAATCAAGTTTGCAATAATCAAATTTTTCTATGCTAAATGACAGCTTCATTTCTCCGTGCAACGCAATTTCAGACGCTCTGTCGTTTCTGAGAGATTAATGCCTATATTGGCTCAAGTCATTTTTATAAGGCACAGACCAGCAGTTGTCGGACTTATAATTAGGCTAAAATATATTCATTGTGATCATTAATGGTTTCGGTGGATTTGGGTGCGTTATTTAATTTTCAGTCCTTTTTCATTTGCATAAATCCTTTTCTTTAAATCTCGGCATGTTGCACCACTATATATTGACAGTCATTGTTTATATTTTATTTGGCTAACTCTTCTGATGTATAATTAGCTCTTTATTTTACCTGGATTAAATTCCCGTTAGCTTTTGAAGTGTCTGTAATACTTATGTTATTTAATTCAAGTTTAAGATATTGTAGTTAAAATCATGTCTAATAAATTCCTGCTTATAATTGGTTTTGTTCTATGGCCTTATCAAGCTTTACTTTTAGCTTTGTATACGAAGTAAATCGAATAAATCAGGATTAAACGTATTTTCAATGTATTTTTCTTCATTTTTAGCAAGCTGTTTTTTGAATGTCATGTCTCTGCAGGCGGTAGGTGGTCATGCTTCTCCAGAAATTTGTTTGTCTATTAGGAAACCCAATTTACATCAGTATTTAACCTATAGCTATAGGAAAAGATATGGACTTTATATCTTTCTTAGTGCCATTTGTTCTAAAGTAATCGCATAATGATAGTTCGAAATTTTAACACGTTTCGATGGAATTCCTTGACTATATCCGTTATATTACCAGTATTGTCTTGATAGGTACCATGTTTGATGCATGCTAGTGCGATCATGTCTCTATTCAAGTCAGGATAAACCTGGAAGAACAATTCCCGCAATAGGATGTCACTATTTTCTGTAGTAGACCAAGTACCAATCAAGGCTAAAGAGCCCAGTCTGTCCTGTTATTAAACCCATACCAGGGAGAAAAGAAATGGATTCATTTTGAGCGGAAGTCAACTCGACTAAGTTGTCTCTCCGATTTCTCATTCAGTCCCGACCAATTAACCCGCCAAGTCGCATCTAAGTTTACAGTACCTAGAATTATCAAGACGCCTCCAATCTAGGTGATGACCAGGCTCAATATTGCTTAACTTTAGCTATCGGATTAGAGCTGGTGCTTCAACGATATATATCTGTAAGTACATGTTAATGGTATATCCTAAGATACTAGTTTCATATTAGAATCTTCAATTTCATAATTTTGATCTGAAATAAGCTAATTGTTTTAAAGTTTTCAATTTATTTGAGAGTCACGTGCGATTTATACACGACTGGTCGAATTTAATTGTACCTCACTTTTGGTACTAAATTGGTATTGAATATTGTAAAATCTTAAAAACATAAATATCTGAGGGATATTGATTATAATCTAATGTTTTTCTCAGTACAGTATATATATATATATATATATATATATATATATATATATATATATATATATATGTATATATATATATATATATATATATATATATATATATATATATATATATATATATATAAATAAGCGTATAGCTGTTAAACATAAAACATGTTATTTCGGTAATATCGATTTTGTATTTTGAAATAAAACAATTTTGCTAATGAAGCTGCATTAATCTCTTATTAAAATTATTTTACAATTTGTTATTAAATATCTTATTCCGAGTTTAGTCCAAATATATGCATACGCACACAACACACACACACATACACGCACAAACACACACGCACGAGCGCGCACACACACATATATATTAAGTATATATATATATTAAATATATTTATATTAAATAGGGTAAATTTAATTAACGAATTTAAATGCCCATTAAGGAATTGTATTCCTGATCATTCAAAATTTGTAAATAATTATATACGCCACACTACAACATGTTTGACACGCAGAGTTGACAACACTAATATAACAACATCATCTACATGCAAAAAAAGTCTAAAAATAATGGAAGCCTTATTAATAAAAAAACAACAACACTTAATAATATTAACTTTGAACATGGACACAATATCTTGACCGTGTTTTGAAAAATGAAAACATTTTATAAAACATACAAACAACAAAATATTTCTTATTTAACAGTTAATATATTTAATCCTTGAAAATGGATAGATGTATAGCCGAAAGCGCTTGGATAAAAAGAACATTCGGACAGTTTTTATATAATTTATCATCCCCAAAACAAAGAATTATTAGATCGCATGAGAAATTGCATTAAAACTAAATAAATGATGAAAAATAAAATTTTAATGTATGCTATATTTATGGCTGACAGAGGTAATCAAGACTAGAGCGTATGTAAATATAGTCCTGAAGGACAATGTAATAGACTCTCGCCCCTCGGTGTTAACCTCAGTGCCCGCTCATTCATATATATATATATATATATATATATATATATATATATATATATATATATATATATATATATATATATATATATATATATATATAATGTAAGGATCACTGACTTAGTTGCAACCATGGTTTCTGCCGAGATGCCTTCGTCATGCAACTAGTCACTTGTTGCCTGACGAAGCCATCACGGCAGAAATCGTGATATTTTATATAATTTGCCCTATATTTTCCTTCTGTGAAAATAGTATTGGCTGTTCCTTTTGTGGAATTAATTTTTCCAAAAGATTCAATTCATAATTATACATATATATATATATATATATATATATATATATATATATATATATATATATATATGAATCATTCATACAAAAAGTAGATAGTGAAGTTAATGATATAAATAGCAAGAATCACTCTCGCAAACAATTTTTTATAAAATACATTAACCTCGAACCCGTTCATGAATGTTATGATCCCTGTTTATAAATTCCAGTTGTATAAGGTCTTGTTTTACTACAAGCTTTCGATTGTTCATACAATCATCCTCAGGTATAGAAATAGATACGTCTTCTTTTTTTTTTACATCCAGGTACTAACAGGACAACGAAATGTAAGATGTACTCCGAAATATTTCCTCTGAGTCACTAATACAACAAAACAATAGCATCGCCTATATCTAAAGAACCGAGGGAACAATTATCATTGGACAATTATGAGTACACACAAGCATAGCTTAAGATTCTACGAGCTGAAGCTGGAACAAAAAGCTGAAGGATTTGAAATCAGTTGGGGAAAACCAGATAACTTATCTCTTTATTGCAAGTGCTGGTTGTGAGGCTATTATAAAATTATCAGCAAATGCACACCCAAGAAAATTCCAGGAAATGACGTGTGACGATATAAGTCAACTAATAATAAGAACTATAGCACCCCCCCCCAAAAGCTAGTGAATGCAGAGAGAGAGAGAGAGAGAGAGAGAGAGAGAGAGAGAGAGAGAGAAAGAGAGAGGGGGAGAGAGAGATAGGTTCATGAATATCTCTCAATAAGTGAAGGAACCAGTTATTGAATATGTTTTTCGTTTGAAACAGGCCGCTAAATATTGCGAATTTGAGCAACAAATAATGGAGAACCAGTCAATCGAAGAGGATTTGATCCAACTGAAATTAGTGAACGACTTTCAAAATGAGGAATATCGGCAAATGATTAATTTATTTACAACTGGGAAAGTTTTCGCTAGAACAGTCTGTCGAATGTGTTCAACAACGACAAATAATTCGAAATATTTAATGTAACAAACTTTGCGGATCTTGTATAAAAAATGGTCACATACGCGATAAAGTGAAAAACAGAATAATGTGTAGTTTTTGTGGTTATCAACATCAAAGAGAAAAGGAAACGTGTCCGGCATATAAATAAAAGACGAGAAAAGCGTTTCAAAATCAATCATTTTAAACGTATGTGTAAATTCAAATAGAGAAACGTAGAGCCTGTCCAACAAAATGAAGAGCAAGTACGTGTGAATGCCTTTTCATTAAAAAAAATGAGAAAGGGATATTAAAAATTCGAATCAATAATATTGTATTTGACATGCCGCTACCCAGAAATATCTGGAAGAAATTAGTGAAAACCATGATTAAAGAAAGTCTTGCCCAATTGAATATGTTTGACGGATCCGTGACAACAGACCTTAGGCTATTTTGAAGCCTGCGAGGAACTAAAAAATAAGTATTACCAATTATCGCAGCAAACTGTAAAAAGAATCCTGGTCTAATAGGAAATGATGGATTGAACATAAATTCGACAAAATTAATAAATAGAATCAAAGCAGAAAAAATGAAATGTTAAAGAACTAAAAAAACTAAAGAAAAATGTATCCTCCTCATTAGTTCAATCACGTGAAGTACCAGTCCATCTACTACCAATAGTTGTGAAAAAACAAAGAAACAAAAAAACTAAAATACTAAAGCAAGATATAATTGAACGAATACCGCCAGGAAGGGGAAATTTGGCCTCCCTGTTAATAATTTTAAGAAAGAAAGATAGGAAACTGCGCATTTGTTGTGACTACAAAATAGGCGTAAACCACGAAACATATGCAGACTCATATACTATCTCCAATGTAGAATGGACTTTGAAATTCCATGTGACTATGAAAACATTCTCTAAAATTGATCGATAGTTGACATACCGTCAAATACGTATTGACGAAGACTTTAAAGAATTCTCAAGAATAAACAAGCCAATAGGCTTATTAAGATGGAAAAGAATGCCATATGGAACTAAAACCGAAAGTGAGATTTTTCAAAGGGCTATAGAGCAAGATATTTTTAGCAGTATAAAAAATACAATATGCTACCGGGATTATATTTGTGCCGGTGCTATTAACGATGAAGAACTAAAATGGAAAATCGGTATGGTTTTCAGTAAGTTAAAAAATGCTAGATATACAATTAACGAAAAAGATGTGTGCACAACACTAGAAAATATAATTTTGTTGATATTCCATATATAATGAAGGCATATCACTAGACCAATCGTTAATTAGCAAAATATTACAAGTTGAAGTACCTAAGAATAAAAAAGAATTGGAATCTTTCTTGGGAGTTGTAAATTTCTACAGACGATATGTAGAGCGATACTGTCGAATTGACAGAAACTTTTGCTGGTTTAAGAAAGAGTAATGTGGAATTTATCTGGTTTGGTTTGGTTTGTTGTGTTTTACGGTATATCAACCTCAATGGGTTATTTAATGCCGACAACTTTTTTTCCCGGTAATATTTTGTTTTGTCAAAAATCTATTTCTGGCAATATTTTTCCTGAAAAATATATAGCTTGTAATATTATTTTAAAAGAATGTATTGCTGGTAATATTTTTTTCTTCAAAAATTTATTTCTGGTAATAACTTTTTACAAAGTGTTTCTAATATAAAATCTATTTTTAGACTTTTACAATTCTTTTTAACTCAGTTTCGGGGTTAACTATTTTCTCATAGCTGGGACCCTAACAGGTGCTACCACCCGGGTCAGTGTGGAACTGGGAACAACAGCAATTAAGAGGTGGCTCCACGTTCCTCAAAAGCTCCTGATCAGAGGTCTTGCTGTTGGATGAAGTTTATCGTCTTACCCAGGACGCGGATGTAGTTTATCCTCATACCTAGGACAGCGGAAATTTTCTGGATAAAGTAGAAGTGGCATTTGAAAATTCAAAAGCTGTTCTGGTAAGAAGCCAGTAGTAAAAATATTCGACCCTAGAAAGGAAATGTTAGTAACAACTGCCGCGAAGGAGCACTCAATGTTGGGAATGTTAGCTCAGGATAGTCGTCCTATAATGTATCTTTCGAGAAAGTTTTCAAAAGCCGAAGAAATTACTCAAATATTGAGAAAGAACGATTGGACCTAATATGGACAACAAATAGAGCTTGTCAGTTTCTGATTGGAAATAAATTCATACTAAGATCCGACCATACACCTTTATAATTCATATTTAATCCTAGGAAGGAACTTCCTAAGCTAACGTTTTCTAGAATTTTAAGATGGCCTATAATGTTAATGGCGTTAGAATTTGATAGTGTACGTGAAATGCAATACAATACCGCATGTAGATGCATTGTCGAGATTGAGGTTCATGACTTCTAAAAGTGAGAAAGGGTTAGATACTTCCTTACACTGGGTCGAAACTGATATGTTGTCGAAAGATAAATTAGCTGAGGATACGAAAAGAGATGCCTTATTGAACAGTATATTGTTCTGGATAAAAAAATAAGTAGAATAATTGATCACAGCCAGAAAGGCGCTTTAAAGACGTTAGACACAAGTTAGCTGTAGAAAATGCTGTAATTTGTAATGGAGACGTAGCGGTTCCGCCAGCCATGAGTAACATCGTCACGTATGGTTTTTATAATTTTGCTCATAGGAGTATTCCAGCATGCTATATTGTTCTATAGTTTAGCAACAATCTAGGAAGAAATGTTTCTTTCATCTCTTTCCGTTGTAGACATACCTTGAATTCGTTTTTTTATAGTTTGCACCATCTTTCTTACTAATCCGTTTGATTTCGGATGTTACCGAAACTATAAGACAATATAGCATGCTGGAATACTCCTATGAGCAAAATTATAACAACCATACGTGACTATATTAATTGTGGAATAACGTCTACGCAAAAGAGATTGAGACTAGAGGCATGGTAGCCAGGCTACTCTACAGATGTAGAAGAGTACGTAAAAAGGTGTAAATCGTGCAATGAAAGAAGATCCAGACTGGCAAAAACACATACATGGCCTAAAGAGTCCCAAACTTGGGACAGAGTACACATGGATTATGCCCATGTTAATGGAGTGGGATTGTTACCAATAGAAATAGATGCGTTCAGCTTGACCTGAAATAATACAGATCTCCAACAAAAGAAGTTTGATCGTGCAACAAGCGTCATATTTACAAGACATAGAATTCAGAATACGCTAGTATGTGAACGCTTCAATGTTCTGTGACGAGAAACTATGTCAGTGGCTGAACAAAATTGAATGCAAAACTTATAGAACTCCAGGGTAACACCCGAAATCAAACGGATTAGTAAGAAAGATGGTGCAAACTATAAAAAAACGAATTCAAGTTATGTCTACAACGGAAAGAAGTGATAGAAACATTTCATCCCAGATTGTTGCTAAACTATAGGACAATATAGCATGCTGGAAGATCGAAACGCCCGTTCACCTTCAAGGGTAGACAAATTAGAGCCCCACTGACCATGTTTTATACCACCAAGGAAAAGCTGTATTATAAAAAGAATGGTGAATTTAATTTACAAGAAGAAATGTTCATAATGCACAATGGACAGAACACTATGATTATAGAAAAAAAATTCAAATGGGTTGTTAGCGACTGCAGATCAAATTAGATTGCAGCACGATAGTGATGAAGAAAAGTACAGGTTAGCCTGAAATTAATAAAGTCGAAAGTATTATGTCAAGGCAAGACAAACATGACTGGGAAATTGTTGTGGTAGGATCCACCTAATTTGCATAGTGGAGTACCGACTATATAAATATGGTTGGTACCGGGAAGTGAGGGGAACGAATCAAGAGATTCAACCAGAGACTCTGCCCGACTGCAACTCAGTCAACACATTCTCCAGGAACAGTCTTCCCAGGAATATACAAAAGACTATATGTAAATATTTTGTACACTTTCTTGTTTCAATACATTTTGTTCTAAGTACATTTTGTATTGCATTATTATTCCATGCATTAGTCAAGTTTCAACAGAAATCGAGATCAATATAGACTTTGAAGATGAACAATCGTTGGAAGAATACTCCTATGAAAAAAGAAAAAGATCACGTTTTCCCACATCTAGACACTCTCTTAGGGAAAGGGAGGAAGATACTTAGGAGACAAAAAGTAACGGAAGGAGTATTAGGGTAAATAAGAGGATAAAACCTCTTCGGTACTGGGAGATGTTGTGAATCATTTACATAGGAAATCACAGAGACTATAAATTGCTACGGTTATTAAACATGGGCAGTTGAGAGTTTACTACTTCCTGTGAGTCAATAAAACTACACTACACTCATCTAATGCTGTGGTAATAAATTTTAACATGAGGATATTTGAAATATATATGTATTTCCTTCCTCCTCTTGACAGTACTCTGGTTTCGATCCGGGATAAAAGCAGTATTTGGATTGCTGATGTTTAAAGCTCAGCCTTTGTTCTTGCTTGTCAGATTAGAATCTAGTTATTTTTTCCATCATTTCCCTCTCTGCAGAATTGTATTCTATCCTAATAGATATTTACATTTAGTAACTTTGAATGCAACTAATGCGCACGGACTGATTTTAAAAATGTGTTACAATTATACATTTAGCCTTAAATTAATTTTATTGTATTAGAATTTTTAGAAGCAACACGACAGTATCAAAAACCTGTAATCATATTAAAGGTAAATGACATCAAGTTTAAATCGTGTAAAAAATCTAAAAACGCAATAACATGAACATTGATTATTTTATGATGCGATTTCATGCATATTTGCAGTGATTGGTAAATTATAGTTGCCCGTCTTTCCAGGAAAACGTGCATCGCTGAAGAATGTTCCAATCCACGAAAATGGAAGAAAAAAAAAAAAGAAGAATTTTCCCATTTTGCAGCTTTCTCAGAAATCACAGCCATTTTTTTCGTTTCCAAGCTTTCCATTGATTCCTTACATTATCTTAGCTTCCTTTTATCTGGAGGGAATAAGCAATCGGTTCTATTTTCAATGGATCCCTTTTCAAGCAAAATCAGTCACTCTAAAAGATGATAGTTCTTTTTTTTTTCGATTTTCTCGTTCGCAAATTGATGGTATAATTCTTCTGCCAAGAAAACATTTGCTCGAGATTCGCGATGATAACCTAAACTTCAAATGACATGCAACTTCGAGATTTACGGAATTTTACGGAGTTTTACGAAGACATCAAAAACGCCTAAATTGCATTGATAATGATTGTAATAAATATTTCTTTCATTTAAGTAATGTAGAATTTTACTAACATTTGACTTATTTCGATTAGTATCAACGCGAAACTGTAAATATTAAAAAAGAAATTATTAATTAAAAAAAACTGGGCACTTTCTATAGCCCGGTGTTAAATAAGTTAGTCGTTGAGATTATATTTGTGAATAACATCTTGTTAGACAGCTGAATTAGAACTTACACTCACGACAACTGTAATATCGTCTTATTGAGAATCTATACTGGTGTGTGCAATACGAGAATTCGCCTGTGGGAACCAGGCGGAAGTCGCATCATGGGAAACATAATGAGAGACTGACTTAAGATTCAAGTAAACAGTAGTCGCTTTCTTTGTATTAATGGATCAATCGGACAGTGTAACGGTTAACATGAAGAAAGGGGAATTGGGTAAGGTGGAAAAAAGCATTCGGAAACCGATTTTAATGGCAAGTAGGCGTCACGAATGGAATATTCACTTCCTAACCCACCACATCTCTCAATTCGTTTCGTAACAGTTATCAATGCAGAATGCAGAATTAGCGTGCCGATTTCAAGTTCCAGCACTAATGCTGTTGGGCAAGACACGACCCTGTTTCTACTCTCATCTGCTTAGATAAAGATAAAAATAAAAATAAAACCAGGAAATTTGAAAGCCGATTTTAACGGTAGGCAAACCTACCTACAGGGAAAAGCGGAACAATATTCACTTCCTAACTTCCACTTCGCCCAAGTGGTCCTGTATTGTGCTAAACCTTGTAAATGGTAGTTATGAATTGATTTTCAACTGTTAAAAATAAATCATATCGCACAATGGCAGGTAGTGGATAAGAAAAAAAATAGTGTTTATCTATTTTGGAACCAAAAAAAAAAAAAAGAGAGAAGAAATTGACCGAAGTCTTTGATATTTTAATCAGCCATTCTTAAATCTGGTTCTCATTTGGCTACCGAAGAAAGAAGAATTGCTAAAGTTGGGGATGAAGTAATTGCATTATGTTTGTCTTCTAATCGTGTTAAGTTTTAAAACAAAAGGATATAATTTAATTACAAAATTGCATCGTCAGTGAAATTATGTTATACATAACTCCATCTATATCTTAGAATCTGTGAATAGTTTCATTTATACATCGATCGTTTTATTCTAGTCGTTTACAACATTTACACACACACACACACACACATATATATATATATAAATATATATATATATATATATATATATATATATAAATATATATATATATATATATATATATATATATATATATATATATATATATATATCGGAGAGAGAATGGCGAAAGAAATTATTATTTATTATAATATGAAATTTTCATATAATACATGTCCTATGCACACACAGATGCATGCACAGGCACACACAAACAATACACACACAGACACACACACACACATATCTATATATATATATACTTTCATACTAATGCATTTGTAAAAGTCTATATTTCTTAGATGAGCTATTATGTACACTATTTACATTATTCGGACTATTGTCCTCATCTTTGTCGTCATATTTATTACAACGTTTCTGCCTTAACCGGGTACTGAATTCACAAATCTCTGGGTCCTGTCACTGGATCTACGCAACGCCTTTATCCACTGTGCGTCATAGAAGGTAGCGGCTTTCCGTACAATAATCGAAGTTAAACAACGTCGAGCACGTCATTATCTTCATGGGTGATCGCTTGGAAGTTCCAGGTGCTGCATACTTAGATGTGCGGTTGGTGTAATGGAGAATGGAGCTAATTGTTAATCGGAGAGCTGAGTTCCAGTTGCCGCAGTGTTCGTTATATTCACTTACGCGCACACACCCTTGGGAAAGGTATGAATCCGCCTCTGCCCATCCTCAGCTATGGGTTAATTAGTAAAACTTGTATCACTAAAACCATTATTATCTCAAAAATTAATCGAAAATATTTTCTAGCTTGAAATAACTTTCAAAGAGTTGATAAGCTGTAGATGAATGAATGAATGATTCAAGTGTTGTCTAACGAAAGTTATCCTTCGGACGGATTCTTCATATGTAACTAGTGGTCGGCGTCCGTCTACGAAACTCTACATTCGAGGCTGAAAATAACATCAATCAGATAACTGACAAATTTATATATGTATTAATCATTTTAATGCTATATCTCCGATATCGAGCACTTTATTGCAAAGTATGCTTGCCTTAAATGTCTTTTCTCTTAGTATCTCACTTCGTTCTGTGGTTGACGATAACCTACATCCGACAGCAAAATCTCTGGTTGGAGGTTTTGAGGAGAATGGAACCAACTCTTAATTATTGTTCCCAGGCTGATCAGGGTCGGAAGTACTTGTTAGAGGCCGAGTTATTGGTAAACAGTTAACCGCCAAATTGGGGCCAAAAAGTTATGAAAGTATAAAGATACGTTTTTTATAATAAAATTAAGCGAAATACATTTTTAGGTTAAAAAATACCAGCAATACATGATTGGAAAACGTAGAGAAAAAATTACAAACAATATATTTTTGAAAAAAAAGAATTACCAAAACTCATAAGAAAATTAAACTTTGGCATTAAATGTATAGAAATCTGGAGTTCTACTTTCCTAAGAAGTAAAAGCGAAAGAGGTAGGGAGGTAATTTAACATAATGCTATCTAGTTATATGCTTGGTCAACTTCATACATAAAATTTTGTAGTTGATAAATAATGAGTTCCTTTAAGAAACTGTTAAATAACTTAAAAAAAAGATCATAAATACAAAACTAATTTGGCATATTAATATGCAACCGTTACGTAAAGAGCATCCATATAAGATATTAATAATACTAACTAATCAATATATAATACATGTATAATATTATTAATACTAACTAAATACCTTTACATCCTTATAAGTTAGCTGTTGTTAAACATGTATTCCAATCTTATATAAAAAATAATGTTAACTCAATATGTATTCACCCCAATTCTAACAACCCTCTTATCAAACACATACACTCATTTATAGAATGTAGGATTAGCAACAAATCATCTGACAAAAATGGGGTTGATAAATATAGTGTTACTTATAATACTGTTTTAATTAATAGTGGTTACAAGTACGCTATCAAGTAAAGAAAATATGATAAAAGATAATACAGATATAAGGAAAAGAAATAGGAATGCGAAAATCATTTGGTACACCCCCCATATATATATATATATATACCATAATGAGAAGCCACGTATACTTTCTTAATATGTATATATAGAAAAAACAACTAAAAAGTTGTAAATTAAAGAAAATATAATGTTTTTTATGAAAGTATTTATTTATATTTTTATTTTATATATATAAAAAATAATATATATAAAAAATAATATATAAAAAAATATAAATAAATACTTTCATAAAAAACATTATATTTTCTTTAATTTACAACTTTTTAGTTGTTATATATATATATATATATATATATATATATATATATATGAAAAACTTCCCAGTGTTAACCTGTAGAAAAAGACAATATTTCTAAATGCAAAAGACAATAGGAAAAATGTAATAATAGCCGACCAATGCGGACATTTTCAAGGCAAAACTGAAATGAATTTATTAAGCATAGTAACTAATAATAACAAAACAAAATGTCCTTAGCAACTGTAAGAATTTAGAAAACGCTATTATATTTATAATTTCAACTGAAAATTACGCCAAGTATTGTCAGGTGTGGAGATATTGTTTTTATTGTTGTGTTCACGGATTCAACCATTTTCTTTTGATTTCTTGATACTGTTGTGCACGATTGCTTGGGAGAGTAGTAATTCTGTTAAGAAAGGTGAAATAGGGAAAGAGTCTGGGCGTAGATTAATATTTGGATAATATTCAATGAAGGAACTCTCGAGGAGTTTCCTTCTGGGTGAGTTATTTTCTTTTTTTATGAGTGTAGCATTTTTAAAATCAAAATTGTGGTTCAATTTATTTGTATGTATGATGAGTTATCTAAGTTGTTTTTGTGAGGTCTCTTTTGTGCTCATATATATATATATATATGTATATATATATATATATATATATGTATATATATATATATATATATATATATATATATATATATATATATATACATCTTTATATACATATTATATATCTATAAAAAGAATGTATCAACATAAAAATGTCTTAATATATATATATTAATTTTAAATAAATCGACTGACAAGTTACTGCGGTTAAGATTTCTCATTAATTTTTCTTGTGTTCTTATAATTTTCTTCTTTTCTGGACGTAAATTATATAGAAATTGTCAAAATGTTTTGTATGTCTTGGCGCTTTCGGCTATAGTTTTAGTCATTATCAAGGATGCTTTTTTTTTTACTTTTAACTGAATGTATCGGTTGTTTTATGTATATATCGAGAGTTATATGAAGTTTTATTTTCCAAACATGGTCAGCACATTGTGTCCGTGTTCATAGTTCGTATTATTTAGTGTTACTTTTTTTTTATTGATAATGCTTCCATTATTTTTAACCTTTTTTTTACATGTGAATGAGCCAATTATATTTGTATTATCAACGGGTAATTTGCGAATAGATTTTGGTAAGTCTCCATGTGTATTTAAATGAAACCTAAATGATCAGAGAGATGCAATGTGAGTCTTCTTGTTAGACAGGCTGTAGTATATCCAATATAATTATTTATGAATTTGCGTTGATCAGGAACACTGCTACTCAAGGAACATGTGAATTCGTAAATAATATTGGTTCTCTGTAAATTGGAACTTGCAGGTGAGTTAATATTATTGACAATGACGTTAGCAGTTTTAAATCTTTTATAGTAGATAATTTAATTTGTCTTGTATTTGTCGACTGGTGTTGTATATTTCTTTGTAATTTCTGTGATGTCAACGAACACTCGTTGCCACTTTTGTGATGCCAAAGAATACTCGTTGTCACTTCCGTAAATGCTCGGTGTGGTAGAGACTTTGTAATCGCGGATGCAACTATAGTAACGCCGTCGAACAATACTGGTGTCAGACGCCTTCGAATATCATCCGCACTAATAGTACTTGGTCGATAATACTCACTCGAACAGTAATACTTATTGTGATCCGAATAGAGAAATAGTATAGTGAATAGAATAGAGAATAACGGTCTGTATAGTAATAGGGGATAGACTAGAAATAGCGAAAATCAATTAAACGTCACGCTACTTATGCGTTCTTCTATGGTCACGTTGTCCACTTAATTCAATAATGGAATCTTCCTTTAGAAACATTAGACAGATTCAGGTGATTCAGATGCCCAAATACACAATTGGTTAATGTATATATATATATATATATATATATATATATATATATATATATATATATATGTGTGTGTGTGTGTGTGTGTGTGTGTGTGTTTGTGTGTATGTACGGGTCGCAATATAGGTTTGCTAAAATAACCCTAGAATAAATGACGTCTACCGGCCTGAATTTTTCGAGAATAAATAACCTGTACGGTCGGTTGAATTCGAAATTGCACTCCTGCTTTATATAGAGGAAATGTCCGTTTTGTCCGACGTGTTTTAGACCGCTCAAGTATGCTAAAAAATTCTTAACCCGACTAAGAAGCGTTTCCAAAAAAATGAAAAAAAGCATAGAAAACGATGATTACTCATTTATCTACTTTGGGAAATGGGATGTGTCGTTGATTTTTCAGCACCCATGTGTAGAATGTACATTAAAACAAATTGGACTATCTCCCTTTATTTCTCTCCCTCCCTCAATTTACCTTATCCCTTTTATCGGAATTTTTGACATAACAAATGATTACATGATTTGCCTTTCGGACAAGGATCCTCAACTTGGTTGTTAAACTCACGACATTGAGGCTATTGTACATTCACCTTCGTCTTTTTATTTGACAGGTCTCCTACTCGTTAATTTTTTTGCAATTTCGAACCGAACCCTTTATTAAAAACAGTTGAATAATAACACATATGAACAAGTTACCGTAGTATTTTGTGCCTGACCTTACTCGTCAGTTATAGGAACAATATTAGAAACGTTCAACACAGCAGATTTGACACGAAAAGTTATTGCAACGCTTAAATAAGTTTCCACTTCTACAGTAGTCATACCAGCACAGGGATATTGATAGGGTACATTGTTTAAGTAAAATCTTATGTCCATATTCTGTACATAATGAAAAACGTTAAGTGAATACGTTTTAGATGTTTAGGTTGATCAGCATGTTCAATCCTGGCTCGACCACAAAGGGTGATGGTCCATCACGAGGATTTTCCATTTCGACGTCTTCTATGTGTCGAACGTCTTTCAGTACCAGGAGTTGTTACAACATGAGTATCGTCCGAGCGAATATATTTCGGGGAACGACAACAATGCTTCTCTACATCAGCATTTTCTACATTTTCTACTTATGCTCTTTTAATTTCCTTGTGATATTTGGAATCCATTTGCGGAAGCTTATCATTTATGCTGCTTACCTCTGTTTCTTTTTTGCTTTCAGTATATTCTGAGAATGGTAACATCTCCCTTTTCCATTCTTCATTCTTTTTCTATGTAGTCGCGTCCCTTCAGAATGGCTCTCCATAACTTCTTTTCCCTTGTCGTCCTAAGCAAATTTTCTCCGCTTCCAATGGCTCTCGCCTTGCTCCTCGTTCCGCCCCATTCACGTAATCTCGTCAGTTACGTGGCTCCCTATCTCTCTTCTGCACTATATAGCATGTGAGTGTTAAGTTTTCGAAACCTTCCTCCGTTACTGATTTCCTGATGCTGAGTACGAGTTTTCTTTTTATTATCATTTTCTTTAAGACTTCATCATGTGTCCCCAACTTTCATCTGTTTCTTTCTCATTATTATCAACTGGTTTTGTTTAGTTTATCGTCCAAGAAATTCCTCACTTATCGGATGTGTTATGGTCCAAGTTCCTTGTACCACGTTGATGGTCCAAGGTAGAACCAATGAGGAATAACTCGAACACAGGTATGGAATAACACAGATATATTACAAACAGAAATATATACAGAGAAGTAGAAGTATTAGTAATGACTATCAGATTTGGTTAGAGTGAACTATGTTGTCTCGACAAGTATCACTATTCCAATGTTCTTACAATAATCCGATATTTAACAACCCTCCACATGGGTCGTATGTGGCACAAGGCCGGTTGAATGTGGGTTCTCCGAGCCCGTAGGCTCAGCCAAAAATATGCCCATTAAAAACCGTATAAACGGGTTCAGGGACTGTCTACCTTCCCGGATGAAACTTTGCCCTGCGGCAAAGCCTCGCCCGAGTTCCTCTCTGCCAAAGCAGAGAGTTCGACAGGAGTTTTTGACAATAATCCGATATCTAACACCCCCCACATGGGTCGTATGTAGCACAAGGCCGGTTTAATGTGGGTTCTCCGAGCCCGTAGGCTCGGCCAAAAATATGCCCATTAGAACACGTATAAACGGGTTCCGGGACTGTCTACCTACCCGGACGAAACTTTGCCCTGCGGCAAAGCGTCGTCCGAGTTCCTCTCTGCCAAAGCGGAGAGTTCGACACGAGATTCTTACAATGATCCTGTCTGCTCCCTCTTGAGGCGCAGCATTTATAATGTCCGGAATAGTCCATTATTATTATTATTATGGGTAATTTTCCATAACAGGATGCTATTCCAATGGACTTCTTAACATTTGTCAGTAGAACTACGGTTGCTATTCATGACGAAATTTATTAATTTTCACATCAAGTAGAACATTACAGATTATATTTTAAATCTACACTGTTTCCTTTCTTTCTAAAATTATTTGTTCGATACCTTAATACCGTACTTAATACGCATCTTTAAATTCATGTGTTACATTTTCCGTTGTTTGTTATTAATCTACCCACATGTGTTGATTTCTACCCGTGTGTAATTTTCATGTCCCCGATGTGTAAATTCCATCTCGGTTTATCTCATTTGCTTACGATCATGAATTTTGTCATATGAAAAATAAAATGGCTTCGATCGAGTAAAGCATGTAGCTCTCAGTGAGAACAATGGTTCTACGAACCTCGAGGAATGGCGCTACACAATCAGAAACAAATATATCTTCAAAATAACAGAAGTCATATAACTTCCACACTTTCAGAAACAGTCAGAATTAAATGGATAACACGTGTAGTCGAAATGAAAATAATGACATAATGAAGGTTTTGATATGCCACGCTACTTCAAAAAATGGTTAGGAAGAAAACAGTCATCAGTAGTGGAAAGAACGATAACAGTTATTGAACTTGAGAAACCTATTTTTCTGAAATATAGTTTTAATAAATGTTTTACATTTTAACGGACAGAAGCATTGGCTGCGCGGCCAATGGATATCAAAGGTTTCCTTATAAGGAAACGGTAAATATTGCCATTGATGGTCCATCTATTTTTTTTTTGAATTCCTTGAATACTCCGTTCGAGAGTTCTCTCTATTTTCCTCCTGAACCTAAAACAGGCTCATCTGCAAAGTGTATGTGATTAACGTCGCATCACCTGATAGTAAATCCCTGTGATTAATTGAATTAGATTAGTATTAACTTACTTTAGAGATTAAATAAATTTCCACGCATTGTTTTGGTGTCTTAATTCTTTCTGATTTTCATATAAAGGCATACAGGCCGTCATTTGCAAATAGGGATTGAGGATTTTTTTTTATCATTTCACCCCAAGTAAGGCAATAACGACACGAAAAGGCAAGAGGTTACTGAGTGTTACAGAATATGAGAAGACTATTACATTATGGAGGGAGGACAATAAACGAACAAGAATTAATAAGACTGACAATAACGATTAACATTACAATAGCATTACATTATATAAATTTAAGATCAAAGTGTTCTGGGAAGCAAGAAACTGGAAGAGAGTTTCACAAACGAGAAGTGCAAAAGAAGAAACTGTTAGCATAGAACTTACGGTTACATCTCGCCAATTCAACTGTAAAAAAGATTAGGCCTTACCGCCAATCTAGTACTGCCCTTAATTTCATAATATAAGTACTATAGAGAAAATCTCATCAAAACAATTACCATGAAAGCATTCACAGAAACATTAAAACGATAGGAAAATGACTGGAACCAAGATGCCAGGTCAAGAACAATAATATTGATGATTCTTCTTTGGATTTTATCAAGAAACTCTAAATATTAGCCTGAGAACCAGACCAGATGTGGCAGCAATATTCAATGCTTAGACGAATGGTCGACTTTTAAATATCTAAAGTAGATCCTGGCGAGAAAAATGTCTAGCTTCACACAGTTAACCAAATTTCTTAACTGGAGACATAACACTTGTATCAATATGAAAGCAGAAAATGTTAGTCTGAGAAGGCACAATGAAGGTTAGCATCAGCCATGCTGATGGAAGGTAAAATGGTTCTCTCATGCAATTAAAAGTCTTAAATATTAAAAAAAAATGATTTTATATTCACAAATTTGAAATAAGATTAAAAGATTTTATATTTATAAATACCTTTCTGTGTAGACAAAAGTTTACTTTCATTTCCAGGTGTACTTAGCATCGTAGTTTCTAGTATGCTTTTTGAAAATATGTCCATATCTACTCTGCACAATGTCAGAATTCTCAACATGAATAAAGCAATAGAAATGTTGTTTTACAGAAGGATATTGAGAATGTAATAGATTGGATATGTGATAAATGGTAATGTTTTAGAGAAAATGGAAACAAAAGGGACACTTATAAGTAGCATAATTGGAATGTCTAGAATACATCATGCGGAAAGAGGGCATAGAAAAGTTGACACTCGCATGACATCTTGAAGGTATGAGGAAGGCAAGGCATAATATACCTAACGAGAATGTGGGAATGAAAGAAAAGGATTAGGGATGATATTAAAAAAGGCAAATCTTAATGAGAACTACAAGGATCACGGTCGCCCACGTCTGGAAGGGACACGGCAAATAGAAGAAAGTGAGTCTGGTACAATATTATTATGGTTATTCACTTATTTTCAGTCTGATTCTATTCATTAAAATACTAATTATTAGCATTGTGAGTCATCGAAATGCTTGTTCGTTGAAGCTGACATTCGCCTCACCTGATGATCATGGCAACACTGAATACTGACCAACTTTTTGGGACTCAAGAGGAGTGAACTAATAAATCATCAGTTACCTCCCTTTAAGATGTAGGGGGTATAAAAATCACCCTGTAAAATCCGTCAGTAGACGAGTAGTCAGTGTAAAGTGCAATAAAGCTTTGGTATAAGTTTATTCACTGGTTCTGTTTTTATTACAGAGAGTCAAAAACGAAACATTCTTTTTGGTATGCCCAAATATACAGGTATGCAGATATAATGATTCCAGGTCTGTTTAACTTCCTAATTCCTTTTCTTTTATCGCCAGTGTCTCTTCAGGACGCGAGTAATCTTGGCTCTCTAAAATTTCCTATTCTCAGTAACAATATTGTTCCCTTTCTATACATCCCAGACCCTGATATGCGATCCATGTAAACAAGCTCGTTAGGTAGGTGACAAGACGCTTTCCACTTGACTCCAATATGTCCACTTAGTATCTATGTCACCAAGCCCTCTTTCTTCATTATGTATAATAGAAGTTTCAAATCGCTCTGATTTTAATTTCAAATGCTCCGTCCGCCATATTCTCAGCATTATTTTGTAGGAACCAGACTTTTGTTGATTGAAATCTTCTCTCATTCTGTGAGGAAATTGTCCAGAATTCATTGGTATATAGGAGGATTGATATTACAATGCAGGTCGTCACGTTTCCTTTGTTCGTAGCGTTAATTTCCTGTTATGTAATACTTTGTTTGGCTTTTGGGAGCCGCGGGCATCTACAATCTTAACAGACATTCCACAAAGTAAGAATATAACGCAACTACGATTGAGTGGAACAGATGATCATCAAATATAAATCATTTAATTCAGATCACTAAGACTGATTCTAGTTCTGATTTTCATTTAATCAAAACCTGCTATGCTGGCTTTGTCCAGCTGTCAAGAGTTGAGTAATGGCTCTCTTATTAAACAGACCTCCGATACTCGGGGACATCACGCGGTTCTAATTATTCATCGGCTGAATTGTCTCGGTGATCTCTACGAGAATTAAAAATCGGCTAATTGATGATTTGAAGAAACCGCAAGTCCGATTTTCCTATCAGAATGAGCTTGCCTATTGGATGCCTCGACTCACATCTTGGCTATGAGACGTTAAACGATCTAGTTTGATATTTACTATATGATATGTGAATAATATTAACAATAACCAAAAAGAAGGTAACGGCGCACACATTCTTACATTTCGGAGTCTGGAAACTGAAAATATCTATTCGACGATAAGAAAAAAATTAGAAATGTATCCATAAATTTTTCCTTTACTTTTGAGCGTGAAAACGGTGCCTATTGCGTTGTCTGTAACATCTTTATTTACCGATTGCGTTTTGTCTGTGACATCTTGTTTAACTGACGACCCTTCGAGACAGACGAAATGAAAAATAAACTGAACCGACAATAGCTGCATGTCCGAATCGTGCTAGAAAAAAATGGGCAGTCACAAGAAATTCATAGAAATTATCTAGGTGTATACCATAAATATGTACGATTCACGATCCGGAATTGTAGGGGCATCACTATCATAATCTTTTGGTAGCACCCCATCTGCTACAGCAGGAGCAGAAACAGTGGTGTCTCGTGTCAGCCTGACGGAACCCAACCGTCTTCAGGCTGGTTTGAATTTTCCTAGATTGGTTACCAACCAGGTCAATAGGGCCTAATGTCTCCTGCTAATTACACATAGCTGGGATGAAGAGATCAATTCATCCCATTACCAAGGGTATCAGCACCTAAGTGAATGACGTGAATGTAATGAACTCAACCGGATTTCGAACTCGACTCTCCGATTCCTCAATCTGAGCCGCTACTCCATATAAAATTACTTAAGCTAAATATATAAGAATTTTATAAATATGAATTAGCCTTATTATCTAATGACTGTAATATAGATAAGGTTTAATATTTGTGTTTTAAAAACTTTATATCATTATTAAATACAGAAAGAAATACGTAAGTAAAACAATACAGAATGGAAATTTCAAAACAAAAATAAAGTAAACAGAGTAAAATGTGTATTTGTCTTGGATTTTATTGCATGCCTAGTTTGAAAATACAATGCTATTTGGTACTATTGTAAGTCTAAGTGAAGAACGAAAACTAAATCGGTTTAAAGTGTTATATTGAAAGTAAGAAACATATAAAAAAAGAATGTGTGGAGTAGAGATAAATCTAATCCCTGAAAGCTTAAAGCACTTTCAATGACAAGAAACCCTAATGAAATTAATAATGATGTTCTGTAATTCTTTTTGCCATTTCTGTGCAAAAATAACAGGAGAAAAAGTTTCTTTTCTTTTCTGGACAGGATATTTTTTTAGGAATGAAAACAACACTCGAGACTGGGTGAAAACGAGACAAAACGTTTTTCACGTTTTTGTAATGAGCCCCGCTTGAGCTTTGACCTGAGAACATAATCATTCATTATTCGTCTAATTTCCCTGTCTTTATATTTACTCTTCTGTTTCAGTGGTAACGGAGTCTTCAGTAAAGAAAATTGGATTTTGCAGACATTGTTGTTTTCGTTTAAACTCAGATTAATCAAAATCGAAAGAGGACTACGGAGAAAAAAAAAACCTAGCTTAATCGAGTCATCTCGAAAACAGAGTCTAGTCTAGCCAGAAAGGTTAATACTTGTAGACACAAATCTCTATTTAAAGGGCAGATAACTTCTACCTTATAACATGCGTAGACAATGACGGCGTACTTTTTCTTCCGTTTTATCGACCGTTACTTGATTGTTATTTCAAGGGGCTAAACCGAGATTATTTTTGGTTCACAAAGAAGGTATATCTTATGAAAAGTTAATCATTTTTTTTTGCTTTCAGTGAATACAATAGAGTTATCAGTTGTCGCTGAAAGACAGAATTATGAAGTAAAACTTAATATCGGTTTCAGCTGTCACAGATTAGGAGATTAAATATTTTCCGTTTGTGAGAAAATCAAGGTATTTATTTGTAAGGGTTTTACACTCATGAACACATCAATCATGTTTTCAGTTGAAACACTTATCACACACACACACACACACATATATATATAAATATATATATATATATATATATATATATATATATATATATATATATATATATAAATAAATAAAGGTAAAAGACAATAGGAAAACTGTATTATTAGCGGACGCGTTTCGTCCAATGTGGACGAAAACGAAAAAGTCTTGAAAAAGTCCACCTTGGACGAAACGTGTCGGCTAATAATACAGTTTTCCTACTGGCTTATACCTGTATAAATATTGTCATTTTCTACAGGTTAACTCTGAGATTTTTTTCATATGTGTGTGTGTGTGTGTGTGTGTGTGTGTGAGTGTTCATTTTTAAACATAATTTTCCTTTTTCGTAAATGCACATTATCCAACGGTTCTCCATAAGTCACAAAGTTCCAATAATCCCAATATTGCATGAAAAAAAATTAATACAAAATCCAGTAGCATTGAAATATATATTACTTTGGCCAATTTTATTAAATACAATTTTACTTACTAAACGTACGTATTTTGTGGGCACAGTATATATATATATATATATATAACCAAATGAAATGAAAACGAATTAAATATACATACAAACGTTCATATATTAATTTAAAAATAGGGCTCGATACAATAGTAGCGCGATAATTCTTTATTATAGGATATTACAATGTAAAATATGTATCCGCTACATCGATGCATCCATATTTCGATGCCCATGAAAGCATCTGAACGCCTGATGAGATGCTTTGATAACCATCGAAACATGGATGCATTGATGTAGCGAGTACATGTGTTTGATTGTAATATCCTATAATATATATATATATAGAGAGAGAGAGATGGAGAGTGAGAGAGAGAAAGAGAGAGAGAAAGAGAGAGATATATTTTCCAACCGTAACCTAGATGTGGCACAAGGCCGAAGGTATGGAGCACCCAATGAGCATCAGACTCACTACTCAGTCGTAATTGTTCGAGCAAGACAAGCTTGCTAACCATTATACCTCCTCGAGGTGCTCTCTCTCTCTCTCTCTCTCTCTATATATATATATATATATATATGTGTGTGTGTGTTGTGTGTGTGTGCGTTTGTTTGTTTTGTTTTACACGCGCTTGTGTGTATGTGTGCAGTAAGAATTAATACAAACAAGTTTTGTAATATTCAACAGAAAAAGCTGTGGCTGTTTAAATTATTCATTTATTTTTTCAACTTTGTAATAAGTCAGTCTATATCTAAATGTAAATTACGGTTAAATAGTCCGACGAAAACTCATAAATTTTCTCGTTTATCGCCCGCTAAAACGTTTGGAAATCACGCAAAAGATTACTTACTTATAGTCATTTCGTGAAACGCAACAAAGTTAGCATTTTAGAATATTGTGAAATAAAGTACCTTATACGATGTACATTATACGACTCCAGTAAAGGACGATGATGGCCAAATATGTGTGCGGATCGGCAAAGATTATTTTACGCTCACTTCGTCCAAGATCGCCACATTATGCTTGTAGTATCTAGGTTCAGTATTTCACACGAAACACATATGCGCAACACCACCCACCCACATATTCATGTATTGCATTTGATATATGTTGCTCGCCTTCATAAGCAAAAAAAAAAAAAAAAAAAAAATGATATTTCGAGACTTGCTCGTCAACTTGAAAAAACATTTTGATAGTAAATGAATAAGAAAAACAGTTCTGTATTAGGAAACAGTCTAATTTCGGTTAGCCTCTTCGCGTCTATTAAATGTCCTCTACGCCAACTGTAATTATTCATATTTATGACATCAAGGATTTGATTCTTTTAGTAAAAACGAGAACGATATTTTCTTTTTTGTCTATAAATAATTTCTTTTTGTAATGTTTCTGGGAAGCCATTGATTTTTTTTTCACTTTTCCGGCATTTTTTACATCCTTCATTCTCAAGTGCATGAAGTTTTCCAGTCAAGATAATGCCCGTTCCATGCTTCACTGATGGTAATTTTCCAAATTTTAAAATCTGCATTTCTTGAGATGTGATCATAACGCTGTCACTATTTCCATACTGAACAATTTATCTTATCAAATAAATGAGAAAAAAAAGTTTTTAGTATTTTTAATAAAACATTAACCAATCCACAATATAATTATTCGTCCATCGAAGTATTTCTTTGAATCACAAAGTTCACCATTTGTCTGAATTTTTAAAGTTATCTCAGCCTTCTGTGCGGTTAAGTTATGGTGGCATCGGGCGACTGCTACCCGGAAACGGTTATAACATGATTTCGGAGTCGAATAATTTACTTCAGTAAGGTGAGAAGAGATTACTGATAAGATCTGAAACAGAACTCCTCTAATATAATCTGAGAGGCTGGGATTTAATCATCTGTTGCGATCTGACAGGGGGTATATATTTACGACGACCTGTTGCTTCTGGAATAGTGAAATAGTGTGAGAGACCTGAAGGCTTTTCTCTCACATCTAGACACTAGATATTTGCTATTTACACCATTATATATGCACATGCGCTCTCTCTCTTTCTGTCGGTCTCTCTCTCTCTCTCTATCACCTACAAACCTTTAAACCTACGCGTAAACACATATACATAGATGTGTGGGTGCATCAATAATATTAATTCTTAGAGTGATACTAATTGAAATAATCTGAAATTTTCACTATATAATGTTTGAAATAATTTATTTGGTTAACAGTGGTTAAAAATATTTAAGAAGACTATTTGAAAAAATAAATATTTTTATGAATAATGATTATGTTCATATGATTTTGATACAGATTAACTGATGCAGCTATGAGTACAAACATGCACATATTTTTCTAATTATACGTTATTTTTATACATACAATTTATTTAAGTAAATGAATCTGTTTTTTTTTTTAATTAAACAGTATTAATTACATTTACTGACTGTCCTGAATGTTCGAGAAATTTTGTAGGAAATATGCGTTCTCCCACAGGAATCGAATTTGGATTACAATACGGAAAACGTCATTTGGCCTGATGTGCTGTACTATGCAGCTACAGAGAAGCGTCTGGTTAGCAAAGTCCGAATGACTGTTTATAAATACATAATCTTCGACGATTCAGAATTTGTTTTCCTTTCTCTTTATCAACACTTTTCCTCCTTGACGAAATATTTCAGTGAATAAAATGATTTTATAAAGTGTTCATATCTGAATATATATATATATATATATATATATATATATATATATATATATATATATATATATATATATATATATATATATATATATGAGTATGTTCCTATCTGAATATATATATATATATATATATATATATATATATATATATATATATATGAGTAATTTTGTGTGTAGTTTTGTGTATGCGTATGTGTGTGTATCGGTATAGTAGGTAGATGACATATATTTGAAATAATAATAATAATAATAATAATAATAATAATAATAATAATAATAATAAAACCAATTTGTGGTTGACTTTATTTTGATTTTATAAATGCTACACTCATAAAAAAGAAAATAATTCACTCTGAAGGAAAATCCTCGAGAGTTCTGTCGTTGAATATTATCCAAATATTAATCTACGTCCCGGTTTTTTCCCAATACCACCTTTCCTAACGGAATCGCTACTCTCCCAAGCCAACGTACACAATAAATATAGAAAACGGTTGAATCCGTCAACACATCAATACACACATTATTTTTACATGTGAAAATATTCTCTTCAAACATAAAAAGCAATTAACATAATTTTTCAGTTAAGCAAATGAATATATAATAGCGTTTCTTAATTCTTCTAGTAATTATATATATATATATAGTAATTATATTCTAGTAATTATATATATATATATATATATATATATGTAATTTTATTTTGTTTATAGATACGTTGTTTCAATAATTCATTTCGTTTTTTGCCTTGAAATAGTTCACGTTGGAAGAAACGCGTCGATTAAAACTACACATTTTTCTCATTGTCTTTTTTCCTTTATACATATTAATCTTTTTCTACGGGCTAATTCCGTAAATTTTTTTTCCATACATACGGAAGATGTGTTCATATGACATGTTAGAAACATGCAAATAAACGAATCTGCGTAATGTTGTCCTGTGAAACAAATATTCCTCTTAATAGGCGAAACCAAGTATAGAAGAAAAAATTATTAATATATCTTTCTCTCTTTTCCTTTTTGCATTGTAGATTTAAATATCACCGTTTAAATGACGCCGCCTTGAGGGACATGAAGTTGGTCCTAGCAAACGAGTAAACGCCGGGAATTAACTGAAAATATTTGCATAAGTCTATACAAAACACAATCCTTGAAACCGATTGTAACAACATTCGAAAGTACTCTGATACCACACACACACACACACACACACACACACACACACACACACATATATATATATATATATATATTAAATATTATTATATATGATAAAATAAAAGAACAAATAGGAAACATATATCTATGTAACATGTTTCAATTTTATTAAATATTTACAAGAGATTGAGAGCAAACAGACAAAATATATGGGCTTTTTTGTCTGTTTTCTCTCGATCTCTGACGAAGCATTTATAAAAGTCAAACATGTTAGATTGATATACGTTTCCTATTTGTTCTTTATTTTATCATCCTGTCGGATTCCGCTCCATATTTGATCTGCATTCGATTTGTAACTAATTAATATTACGACTGCGTTGGTATACTAAGCAAAATTCGATTCGGAAGGAAATTGCGGCTACGAAAAACGCGCCAAGCACAACAAAGTAGAGAAAAGAAAAAGATATTAATAATAATCGTTACCACGAACATAACTCCTCCTTAACTATTGTATTCGTCGAAAGGTGTGTGTGTATGTGTGTGGGTGGGTGGGTGTGGGTGTGGGTGTGTATATATATATATATATATATATATATACACATATATATATAATAATGGACTCTCCTCGTCGGTTTTGACGTATGAGGATCTGACATCTTAGTTGATTCAGATATGAAATTTTGTACGATAATCTTAAGTGACATTTAAGACCCGCTAGTGATTTACAAAGGAGGCCACATATGGAGCAAGTGTGAGGAGTGCGAGATGAGATCACTGTTAGATTGGCTGACCTTTGAAATCGTGCTCTCGCTTCTTGAAGATGATTCAGACAAGCAAATTGAAAACTGTTGAGTCCACTAAAACACGTTGATCTCCATTCTACCCGCTCCAAGGCTAAGCGCTCAAGGGTGTTATGTGGTATATTTCAGCTTGTCTTTGTATCTTAGCCATGGGCGTCCTACATTCCTGTAGCACTGATCTAACTGGCTATACATTAGGATCTTGGGTAACCTGTCATTAGACATTCTCAAAACATGATCAGTCCACCGTAATTGAGAATGTATGAGAAAAGTCTCGATTCCTCCAACATTACACCTGTTAAACAGGTCTACGTTAGATGTCCACATATTGCACGCAGACAGAATTTACGGAAAACATCTAGCTGGCGTATATTGTACCTGTATGGAGTCCACGGCTCTGAGCCATACAAAAGGCTGACAAGTACAACAGCTCTGTAAACCCGAATTTTCCTATCCAGTCGAATACCCCGCTCATTTCACAAGCGATGGCGAATTTTTCCGAAAGCACTGGTAGCCTTAGCAATCAGATGCATGATTTCAACATCTAAAGTTCTACTGTAATTGACTTTGCTACCAAGATAGGTGAAAGACTTTATATAGTTCAGGGTTTTGTCTTCTACTTTCAATGGTCTCTCTGGAAATTTGTAGACTTGTGGTTTTTCTTTCTCGCCAGAGAATTGCTTCGGAGTTATTAGAACGAATCAAGGTAAACCGCCAGAAAACCCACACAAGTGATTTGATTAAAGTGGTGAAAACTTGTGCAGAACCATCCACACTTTACTCATATACACACACATATACAGTAGCGGCGATAATATAAGGAACGGAAACAACAAAGACTTAAATATATGTATTACTTAAAAAGTAATGCATGATTAGCAATGAAATTTTTACCGAATAAAGATTAGGGTGAAATGCATAAAATATTATACAAAGTTACAAAAATTTACGTAATAGTTTTTTTTTAAATAAAGATTAAATGGATCAAAGGAAATAAGCTACTGTACAAAAGTTAAGGAACAATTTTGTTAATACTTGATTGTGAACAAAATATCAACAAAATTTAATATTTGCAAACATCCCCTTATTTTCAATTTTCGCAAACTGCAAGGAATTTTCACGAAAATCATGTTGAGCATTAATTTTATCGACAGTTATTAGTTGCCGACCTTTTTCTTCAATATCGGTATCAATTATCGGAAAAAATTGTTAACATCATGCTACTTTTGACTTCCAATTCAAATCCAGTCAAGCTGATATTTGGCTATATTTTTCGCAAATGGCAAAGAATTTCTACCAAAATTACGTTGAACACTGTTTTCATCAATAGTTATGAGGTGCTGACATACATTTTCAATATCGAAATCAATTACTGGAAAAAATCGATACTATCGATCACTGGGACATTCGATTCAAGTCCAGTCTAGCTGATTTTTGGCGATCATTTTCGCAAATGCCGAAGAATTTTCAGCCAAATTCCCGTTGAGCATAGTATTTACCGACTGTATTGAGGTGCTGACTTTCATTTTCAATATCGGTTTCAATTATCGGATAAAAATCGATGAAATCATACCACTTTTGACTTCCCATTCAAATCGAGTTTACCTGAATTTGGCGATGTTTTTCGCAACTCAATTGGGATTTTGATTAACTTTATCGGCTTTAGTTGTGACAATTATAAACTTTTGCCCTGTGAACTCCTTTGTGACCAACTAATACCTGAGGAAAGTCGATACAATCATATCTTCATCGGAATTTGCGAATACACCAATCAAACGTAGGTTCAACTGAGACATCTACACTACAGACTCTATAGCTGATTGTTATTCACACACGCGTGACCATGCTTCACATAGCGGTATCTCATTGCCTGATTGCAGTACGCGGTCGCTGATTGGTGTTCGAGATCCTAGGACGCTCGCTAATTGGCACAACTGATTGGCCAGTAATACTTCGCATTTGAACCTGCTGTAAACAGCTGTGGGACGAAGGTCTCACTTCTGCTTTTGCTACGTCGCCATCCGGTTGATACGACAGATTCCTTCAACTGATCATTTCTCCTACCGCAAGTTATTTCTTACGTTTCTTCTTTCCATTTGTCTGTTTAACTACATTTTTCCAACTACCATAAACAATTTATTCAGCTGTTTTACTTAAATACCTGCCTTCCAGATTCTGGCTCACGCTTTGCGATACTAAGTTAGACTTTGTACTCCTGCAATTGAGAAACCCTAATCAACCACTACTAGCATCACTTTTCCCCATGCCGCCAAAAACTGGGGTATGTCTTCGCCTTCGGTTTGCAAGAGCGTCCGCTATGAGGGCAATAAGAGCCCGCGAGTCCTAGGAGCAGACTACAATGCGACTGTCACAGGTCGCTCACCGCATCGTCCTCACGCAGGCTTCGCAGTCACAAGAGGAGTGTGCCACCTGCTTGGCTGGGAAAGCTGCCTACAGGGCTTCGTTGCGATCAAGGCCCAAGAACGCACAACGGTCGGGAATGAACGCACAGGCTGCAGCAACCGCCTCAGCATCTCGGTCTTACGAAACTTATCAAATGCTTCTTCGTAACGTAAGAAACGCTGCTGCCACTGCGAAATCAAGGGCAATAGAGACACTTGACCGCAGGCGTGCCTGTCAATCCGGGGACGCTGTGTAACAGCAAGTGCAAGGGCTGCTGAGACACTGCTCCGTAGGTCTGTTCGAAATGCTAGAAATACTGCCACCACTGCCAGGTCGGGGTCAGCTGAAACATTCGACTTCAGAGGCGCCTGTCAATCCAGGGACGCTGCTGCAACAGCGAGCGCTATGGCTGCTGAGACATCGCTACGTAGGTCTGTTCGAAATGCTAGGAATGCTGCCACCACTGCCAGGTCGAAGGCAGCAGAAACATTTGACCGCAGGCGCGCCCGTCAATCCAGGTATGCTGCTGCAACAGCTATGTTGAGGGAGTCCGAGACAAAGCTGCAGCGGGCAACCCGCAATGCCCATAACGCTGCAGCGACTTCTGCTCCAAGAAACTCCTAGGACCCATAGACAAGGGAAAACAGACTTTCAAGGGCTGCTACAAACATGGCCGCTGTGTGCTTATCTCAACATTCAGAGCCTTGCGGCCGCCCATGATGTAACCTGTCCCAGTGACTCTTTTGGGTCTTTCTTGGCTTTTCAATTACGACCCCGGCATTAACTTAACTACCGGCTCCCATCCCGACTCCAACGACTTCCTTAAAACAATTAGGCAACAAAACTCCTCCTTTCAAATGACCTCATTTGGGGCTCAGGTGTTTCGAGGATTGGGTTGGATGCCCACTTTCAAAGTACAGGGGCAGGTATACCACCGCATTGGGTCTCTGCTTCCTGAGGAGACCTCTACGTCTAAATTCCTTCAACTGTACTTTATTGCAGACTACAACCTACAGGCCGAAACACGGTTTGGTATTTTGCCGCCGTCTGGAAGACTTTCACGCAGGGACGTCATACCATTACTTCAGGCCATGCTTCACGAGGTTAACAGCTGCATTCGCAGTTTCAAATATGCTTTGGAAAATGCTCTCTTTCCTACCTTCAGCATTGTATTTGACGCCGACAAATTGCCTCATGATGAACACGAACGCCGCTACAATGCTCCTGCGTGCAACGAAGTGGCCGCTATATTACATGGGGAGCAAGACCGCACTAGCGATATTGGCCTCAAATCAAGAGGCGGCGCATTTCGCAGGATTTCAGAGACCCATCGATCATATGGCGCATTGCAGTACCCTTTACTTTTCCCTTATGGTGACGATGGCTACCACTTCGGCATTCCCCTTCATACTCTGGGTGGCCAACCTACAACGTCTTCCAAAGCCTTATCGTGCAAGGCCTTCTACTCATATAGGTTCATGGTTAGGGATGGAGACTTCAACCTGCTTCATAGATGCAGGGAGATTTTCCACCAGTTTGCACTTGACATGGCTACTAAGATGAAATCGCAGAGGCTTTGTTTTACGCGGAATAATTAGAAACAGCTGCGCTCAGACTCCTACGTAAACTTACGCGACAGCCTTCGAAATGAAGTCCATCCCCGTGACTTAGGGAAGCTGTGTATTCTGCCCTCTACCTACACTGGGGGGGGGATTACATGCATGAACGCACGCAGGACGCTATGACATACGTTAGGTCATATGGGCGGCCAGACTTACTTATAACTTTTACTTGCAACTTCAAATGGGTGGAGATAACGCGTGAACTCCTACCCGGACAGGATTACACTCACAGACATGACATTACGGCCTGCGTATTCCGCTTAAAGCTGGGAAAACTTATGGACTTAATAGTGAAGGGGTGAGTCCTACAGTGAAAACGCAACCATTATTTTACATTGCCCGAATTAAAAATCTTGACCGATTATGACCCGGTGGCACCTTCGGGTAAGCACGGAACAGCAACACAGCAGCCACCTATTGCAACCGGTTGCCCTCGAGCTCATTGAATTTGCTACCAGTGAGATTCTCGGCCTATAAGTGACCTCAAGAAAGCAATTTAACTACATAAAGCCCCGAGAAACGTCGGGCTTTACTGCTAGTTATCTCTAAATATCACATGAAGCTAATTAAGATAAAACTTTTCTTTGTTTTAATCTGAATTTCTGGGATGAAAAAGACTTTGAAAGAGAGAGATTCGAAGGATCAGAGAGGGCCTTTGGTGCACCGTTTCTTTGATACTTGGTGACGACCGACTGGCATAACCTTCTTTCTTCCCTTTCATCAACTACGGCCATGATGATAATAGGAATACTATTCTGGTGGCCACGACGATCATTCTGCTTTTAAAGTTGAAAATTATCTTTCCTCTGTTCGTCAACAGAAGCGAAGATCACAACGTTGTTTCCATTGCTTGTATAGTTTCGAAACAAACAAACACGCGGCATTGTATACATTGAAGGGGAAAATAAATATAGATAACGTCTTCTAAATTCTGATTTCAACTTTAATGTTTCAAAAACTGTGCACCTCATAGCAAGATCTCATGGATACAGATGGGCAGGTACTGTCCTCGCTACACGCAAGCCGCTGGTGGCACGCTGGCGGTCCACCGATGGCCACTGGTGGCAAACACCGTCAAGCCAACAGCGGGCCGCTAGCGGACCGCCATTGGTAACATTGCCGAGATGAACACGCCGGCGCTCAGAGAGAGAGAGCCACCAGCGGTAATCGCTAGTGGCATGCCACCCAGGGTATAGGGCTATACATTCAATACGAGATATTAAGGTTGAGATCGCCGATGGTGCGTGGCGTTTGGCCTATTATCTCTAAATATCACATGAAGCTAATTAAGATAAAATTTTGTCTTTGTTTTAATCTGAATTTCTGGGATGAGGCTTTATCGTTATTCATACTATTTATATTCGGACTATTGTTCTCGTCTTTCTTGTTGCTATCATAACGTTTCGGCCATTGTGCCCTCCGGTCTTCATCAGCTGTATATTGATCTTGTTAACCTCAAGGGAATTCTGAACGGAAGCCTTTATTTATTCTACGGGACTAGATTGTAGTCATTTCATTGCTTAGGTTTAGGTATATTGAAAGTGGCCTGGTGGATTAAAGTGTTGGTTTGTGAATTTGTTGATATAGTCATTGTGAGTTCAATCCCTGTCTCGGTCATGTGTAATCACACTCAGAGGAAACGGATAAGTAATAACTGAGCAGTACTAAATAAAAATAAGAACTAGTCGACATCAGCAGTGGAAGGAGAACAGTCTACTCCCGTAGATTAAATAAAGGATTCAGTTCAGAATTTCCTGTAGGTTACCCAAATCGATATATACTCGAGGAAGGCCGGAGGGCACAGCGGCCGAAGCTTTGAAATAACAAAAGAGATGAGGACAATACTACTAACATAAATAGTGCTTTTTTCCGTTTTTTTTTTTTAAATAAATGCTTTTCCTTTTGTATTCATTACCTTGATTCATGATGGAATCGCTACCTATGCTCTTACTTTCTTTATTTTCATATTTAATAACGTCCACACTATAACAATAAAAAAAATCGTTTTCTCTCGTTTCATTTTCTATAAGCATATTCTATAAGCTTATCTCTATTCCAAAAGTATTCTTCATTTTCGATTTAATCGTCAAGCGCTTTCTTTAGTTTTTTTTTCATTTTTGCAGTACTTCATTCTTCATAGAAACATCTTCTTTTGTATTATTTCTTCTATCTTTCCTTCGCCCACTGCTCACGAATTCTATCTGCTTTTTCATTCTTAAATGTCTTCATTATATACTTATCTCCCCACAATTAACCGGCTCCGATAATATGTATTTTCTTTCTTACTCGTCATGCTGCCATTCTTCAAAGAAACCATCTTTCTTTCGGCAAATTGAAGGAAGATAAATTCTAGTGTCGAAAAATTCTTAAGTTGCTGATTGTCCATGACTCAGACAGATTATCCTTGAGTGCGCATGCGCAAGCCTCCTCGCCGTCTGAGTGCCAGTGACTGCTCATGTCTGTGCGGCTTAGTAAATGTGTATTTTATCTTAATTTTCTCTAAGCATTCTTGAAAGTCTAAGATACTTGTTTCATGACACTTTCAAATGACATGACTCTATTCACCCCCTGTTTATTAGTAGTCTTCAAGAAGAAAAATCCCTTTTCATCTCTTCCGGGGGAAATACGTCGATTAACTGCCATTTCCAATTATAGCTTCGTTTAATCTTGAATTTTTGTGGTGATCTGTACAGAAATTATTTATGAGTGCAAAATACACTTATTTAGCTGGCGAGTCAGTAACAACGATATATATATATATATATATATATATATATATATATATATATATATATATATATATATGTGTGTGTGTGTGTGTGTGTGTGTGTGTGTGTGTATATATATATATATATATATAAAAGGCAGGATGTGTTTGTGTGTGTAACGAATGCACGGCCGCAATTTTCGACGGATTTGCACCAAAATTTACATGCACATGCTCCAAGTTAGCGGGAAGGCCAAGACCGACTTTGCATTTCCCAAACCCCATCGATAGTGGAAATAATCAATTTTTTCATGCTTCTACGGCAGTTTTCATGTAGTTTGCGGCCATTTTCTAATGGCCAGAGTGAGCTGGCTGCCACGAATAAGCAGGAAGATTCTATTGGCCTGCGTGAGGGCCAACAGCTGACTGACATGAATGTTAACTAGCATGCAAAAAAAAAAATCGATAGCTGCATTCGTCACAAGTGGGAAAAATTTAAATCTGCATGACACTTTACTCCAATTGGCTCATTCGCTTGCTTAAACTCAACGTTGATTCTGATTCCGCAGAAATGGGTTGGGTGTGAAAAAGTATTCTTTTCCATTCGTTTTTTCCAGTTACGAGTCCTTTTTTAAACCTCATCGTTTTGTGTTCATTTTGTTTAGTTCTTTTTTCGTAACAGATTTAATGTTTAGTATAGAGCTTAGGAAATATTCGCAAAAAGTAAGGCATGTAGCAACATCAGCATGGCAAAGGGCACTTCTTTAAAGGCAAGGAAGGGCAAAAATATTTTAAGTCAAGTGATAGCGATTGCTGTATGAGTCGTAAGATTTTTGAATCAAGCACAGGAAACGCCGGGCCATGCTCCTATATATATATATATATATATATATATATATATATATATATATATATATATATATATATATATATATATATATATATATATATATATATATAAGTTTATTACTTGGTTTTACTGTATTTTACTAGAAAACCAAACTCAAGTTTCTAATTATGCTTACTCTGTGTATTGTGGCTCTTGTAGTTTACAGCTTACGGCCACATCACGTTGAAACACTGCTTCCAGTACACCGAAGTTGAGCAATGTCGACCCTGGTCACTATCTATATGCGCGACAACTTAGTAATACCAGTTGTGTAAGCTTGGATGTGGCGTTGGTGTATGGATAATGGCTTGGAATTGTTAATCAGAGTGCCGCGTTCCATTTCCCATTAGGTTAGTTATATGCATCTACGCACAAAATCCATTGGGAAAGGTATAAATTCACCGGTTCTCTCAAAGCTGTGGGTTAATTAGTAAGACTTGTATCACTAAATCGTTATTAACTCTAAAAAAAAGATTCTTAAAATATAAAACTATTTTCTGATTTTAAATAACCTCTAGCGGTTTGATAAACCGTAAAAAACTAATCAATCATCAGTGTGGCTCTTGCCTTCAGTGTAGCAATATCGGCCGTGTATCATTCTGTCTTATATTCCAGAATGACATTGAATTTTGTTCTTATAGAACATGCATATTCACACATTTTCGTTCTTTGTTTTAGGAAATTGAAAATCCTAGGACTTCAAAGATCATTTTTATTTCTTTACTTATGAATTACACTGACCTCCGTTGGAAATTAGACATATTCTGTCCTCCTAGACTGCAAACAATTCATATAGCCCGGGTTAATTGTAGCTGGTAGGTGAACAGATACATTCATGCCTTTCGCGACGGTATTTTTGCGAAAGTAAACACAAAAGAAACACCGTAATTTGAAGTGGGCGCATCGCTTTCTCTTTTCGCTTTAACAGCATTTAGGTCGCCATAAAATTACTTTCAAATGCGTGGTACCAAAAGAGAAGAAGACATTAGTTCGAATCAAACATTTAATATGACTAAATCATTGCTTTGAAAAGATATTTTAGTGGATACACATGTTTGTGTAGACGCCTTGCTTTTTAAAACTGTTTGAATTACATCTACCGAACAGCTCATTCTAGAAAATTAGTTAAGAAAATGTGCTTTCCAGCAGCGTTTCAGCCTACATCAGGAGGGGAAAATCTTCTTTATTAAGTCGAATGCACAAACCGGTAGACGAATTTCGCATTATTTTATAAAACAAGGCGATTATTCAAACCTGTTTGTCCTGTAAATTAATAGGCAAAAATGCTGAATTAAAAATGAACTTCATTAATTACTGATATATATATATATATATATATATATATATATATATATATATATATATATATATATATATATATATATAAGTGTTATAATATTAATTTTAAAGAGAGCTAAACAAAAATTAGAACAATAATTATTTATTAGGAGTTATTACATTTGAACATTTAACTTATCACTACATAAATGCAATTTTGTTTCGATGCCAAATGCAGGCATCTCATCAGGTGGTGATCCAAGATAGTTATAAACGATTTAAAAAAAATGCTAGTTGATTATACATACATACATACATATATATATATATATATATATATATATATATATATATATATATATATATATATATACAATTTCCCATCATGTAAAGAAAAGACGTCATATTACATATATTATTAATTATACATTTGCCGAATTATATCAATGATGTTCATAGCTGGATATTAATAGAATATTAAACAGATATTGTAACATCTAACGTCGACTGTCTTCTCTTGAATCGCTACATTTTTTATGCTTTTTGTATTTTTGCTTATATCAATATCTTGAATGAAGGAGATATGAAGACGAAATAAGTTTGTTAAAGAGGCAAAAACATAGAAAACAAGAAGGAAACTTAATTTCTTCTTCATTTAGCGAGAAACGTTGATAGCAAATTTTCGTGAAGGCGAAACAAACAATGGACAGACGACAAGGGGATAATCTGGCATTTGTTTGTAAGTGGGCGTTTTGTGCTGTTTGACAATAATGTCGCAACACCGTTCGAATTGTGGATGGCAATAAATTTATATTTAATTTGCTTTGCTTTGAAAGCAATTTACAATCTCCAGTCAAATACAATGCATAGTTTTTCGTATAATCGGATTAGAGTTACTGTCAAATTATCATACGTCGACCACGAACAAATTATAAGCTAGACTGAATTAAAAAACAAAAAAACAAATAAAAAACGCACACACACACACACACAGACGCGCGTGGGCGCGCGCGCACACAAACACAACTTAAATAACAACAGATAAAATAAGTACAAAACAAATAAAATCAAACGCAGGCAGCAATAGCGTAGTGGATTAAAGCTATATTTCGTCAACAAGATGACAATAATTCTGAGTTCGATCTATGGGCTAGGTAGTGCAAATATACTCTCAACAGAAATTCAGTATTAAATACGAACAAAACTTATACAGTATAAGGAAACTATCACTTCGAAATTCCCTGAATTTTACCCAGGTAGACAAGCACCTAACGAAGACCGGTAAACACAACCACTGGATCTCTGTGATAATATCAAAGCCGGAAGCAATAATCCAAGTATAAGTAAATTTTTTAGTCATATCACAACGTATAAGGCAGTAAAGCCACTAAGAAACAAAGGGTTACTGAGTGCGAAAGAACAAGAAAAAAGAGAAACATTATTACGGAGCGAGAACAAGAGAACGAATAATCACGATCACATTAGATGACGATTGACATTGCATATAAATTTTGGAAGATCAAAGTAGGACGTAATGCTACAAACCGGAAGAGATTTCCACAAGCAAGAAGTGCGAGAAAAGAAACTGTGAGCATAGAACTTACGCTTACATCTAACCAATTTCATCTGTGAATTGATAAAACCTTGCTACCAATCTAGTATGGCGTTTAAATTCATAAAGTCTAGGTACCATAGTGAAGATTTCATTCAAACAGTTACCATGATACCATGACTGCTATCAAAGTTGACTGGCGATCTAATTTATATTTATAAAGAAAGAAAAATATTTTCATGTTAAAACAATGCGACACCATGAATCATCTGGTTAGTGTCCATTTGGAGTATAGTGTTGGAGGGGAAATTATATGCTTGGGTGGGATTGGTCATTCCGTACAGTTTTAGTTTTTAGATCTGAGTAGTATTTATTTTAATAAAATTCGTTGGAATATGTAACACAAAGCCGATCTTTATAGGAGAGGTCTGTGTTGATCAGTGATATAATACATTTTCTAAACAGAATTGATGATGAGACCTGTGATAATCAGGTCAACGGAGAAGGAGATTCTGAAACATAAAAGTTGTCCCACTGAGAATGGACATGGGGGCTACAAGGTCTCCATTTTTGATTGACCTGCCAGTGAGAGAAGGTCCGGGAGAGAGCTTCTCGTTTCCCTTTCTATACTTGACGATACTTACGACAGCCCCACAATTTTGATTAGACCACCTATCATATTGGGTTCTTGGGAGCTTCCCTCCCCTTCGAGGAGTATGGTACACGATTATTGGTCCAGTGTTATTATTTGCTAGCCAATGCCATTGATCAGACATTATTCTTGGCTGGCCTATCAGAGCAATGCATTTGGGGTGTATACCCCCATAAAAAGCAATTACTGAAAGAAAGAAGCAAGATTTAAATGATGTCACCGCTAGTAGACCAGCACTTTCCTTGCCGGATGACTGTGGTGCCTAAATCAGCTTGAGTCCTGTTCCCTGCACCGTTTTTTTTTAAAATTCCATCGATCAACTCCTTTTATTTGAATAGTTGAACGACTCTGCGCTGCTTAGCCGTAACTGCAATTACCAGTCAACCTCTTCCAGCTTAAGAATTCCTTATATAGGGAAATGTCTTCAAATCCCTTTCGTTTATGTATTCATGAACTTAATCAATCATAATACGAAGTTGTTATTTTTGCATTTGTTAATGAGTGTTGTTGAAGTTAATTCAATTTCAAGTATAACCAGGACAGAGAGGAGTCAAGCCTGATCTTTGAGAGTTCTTCACCGATATTATGCGTATACTGTAACACAAGGTGGTTGCGCAGGAATAGTGCAGGGCGGGCTCGCCGGAGACTGATCAAGAGATACAGAGTGGTAAGAGTGGCAGTCAGCGGTGCATGCAGCAAATGGTTTATATTACCATGAAAGTAGTTATAGAAAGCCTCATTACGGCGGTGGGAGGGTGACTGAAACCAAGATGCCAGGTCAGGACTAATAATATTGCTGATTCTTCATTGGATTTTATCAAAAACCCCTAAATATACAGCAAGATCACTCAACCATATGTGACAGTAATATTCATATAGTATGGACGTATAGTAAACGTATAAATATGCAATATAGATTCAGGGGAGAAACATTGTCTAGCATTAAACAGTAAATCAACTTTATTCGCAACAGATATAGCAATAGATTTGATATAATATTTCCACTTTATATCATCCGCGAATGTAAACCAGAGAAGGCTCAACGAAGGTAAGTATCAGCGATGCTGATGGGAGGTAGGAATGGGTCTTTCAGGTGACTGATAGAGAGAAGCTTCGTTTTCGAGGCACTAAAAATAAGAAACCATTCCTTGCCTTAGGTAACAACAGACTGCTGGTCATTTTATGCATCTGCGGCAAAGTTTACCTTATCAAACTGATCAGACTTACTATAGAGACTGTAGGAAATATTTATGTCATCAGCTTAGATATTAAGATATCACTAAGAAGGCCTTTGAGGAAAATTAAGAAAAAAATGAGTTCCAAAAATAAAACCCTGGTAGACATGCATTAGGACGAAAAGATCTAGAAGAGTTCAGGACATTTCATTCATTTCGCGATTAGATAAAAAAGACTGAACCAGTTAAAAAAATTCTCCCGAAATACCATAGGCTTTCAACACATGGGGAAGACCATTATGCCAAGTCTTTTCAAAGATGTCCATAGAGGTAACCTGAGCTTCACCAGCCCTATCTAAACCTTGATAGACTCTTACAATAAGAATCTTTAGTATATCAGCAGTTGCCCCAGAGAAGCGAAAGCCATATTCAAAATCATGGCGAATATAAGTGATTCTTCTGTTAGAATTTTAAAGAACAGTATCTATTTTCTAAACATTGAATTCCTTTCCCACCAAACCGCTGGAATATCCCTTAAATGTCTGATTCCATTGTTTGGAACCGATGTCATAAAAGACACATGAAAATGATGATATCAATAAAAACGTGAGACAATACTCATCTGACGACTGTAACAATAAAAGTTCTTCAACTATTACTAACATAATCTTGGGTGGCTGCCAGCCTGAGCTGAAAACAAAATGAATTCAAACTAATTTTGCGTACTTGTGTCGATTGGGGACTGATGACCCTTCCTCTATCAATATTTAACTTAACGTGATCAATATATATATATATATATATATATATATATATATATATATATATATATATATATATATATATATATATGTAAGCAAATGTGTGGATGTAGATCCGACGGTATGATGAAACTGTGGAAAAGACAAAGCAAAATCCGAATATGTGAGTTTACTGTTTTTATTTTGTTTTTGTTTTTGTTATTCTGTCGACGTCAGACGTTTCGGTCAAATAGACCTTCTTCGGGACATGGTTAATGGAGACATATTTATATTAGATTTAAGTTAGATGAAGAGACGATATATACAGGACTGGTCAGAAACAGAAAAACTGAAATTCAATTTCAGTTTTTCTGTTTGTGACCAGTCCTGTATATATCGTCTCTTCATCTAACTTTTGCGAACTCTAAAAATATAAATATGTCGCCATTAACCATGTCCCGAAGAAGGACTATTTGACCGAAACGTCTGACGTCGACAGAATAACAAAAACAAAATAAAAACAGTAAACTCACATATTAGGATTTTGCTTTGTCTTTTCCACATTTTCATCATATATATATATATATATATATATATATATATATATATATATATATATATATATATATATATATATATATATATATATATATATATATGCGTCTGAAGAAGTACCTACAGCTCCACCTAAAGGTCTATAGCAATATTATTGCTATTGTCACAAATACAGTCAGTAGATTGTCAACAATCGTAATGGCCTGCATAAAGCAGACAAAATAAGTTATCAAAGATAAATTAGAACGAGGGTATAAACACTAATATACATATACTGTAATTGTGAGAGGCGCCTACCATTGAGCTATGGCACTCTGATGAAAATCGTTTCTTTTTATGTGGTGGACGATAGCTCTCTACAACTTCCTTGTAGTGCTAAGCAAAGTTCTATATTTACCATCCTTATTTGTATCCGTTCGACATCCATATTAAATCGGTTAAGTAAGATTCCCTCTGCTCCTCATTCCCACAATAAGTCATTGAGTAGATAACCTCCTTTCTCATAATGTATCCCAGATATTTCATCTATCTTTTGCTGATTTTAAATATTTGCCAATTTAGAACCCATTCGTATTAAATTCGTATTAAATTGGATGTAACAATCATCATTTAATAAATTGTTGTTGAGAAAATAATGTCCGATTTTGGAATCAAATTTATTTTTTAATTAATGTATTTAAACAGTATTTAAATTAGTCAAAATAGGAAAGCTGAACATTGTTGTTGAGAAAATAATGTCCGATTTTGGAATCAAATTTATTTTTTAATGTATTTAAACAGTATTTAAATTAGTCAAAATAGGTAAGCTGAACATTGTTGTTGAGAAAATAATGTCCGATTTTGGAATCAAATTTATTTTTTAATTAATGTATTTAAACAGTATTTAAATTAGTCAAAATAGGAAAGCTGAACATTGTTGTTGAGAAAATAATGTCCGATTTTGGAATCAAATTTAATTTTTAATGTATTTAAACAGTATTTAAATTAGTCAAAATAGGAAAGCTGAACATTGTTGTTGAGAAAATAATGTCCGATTTTGGAATCAAATTTATTTTTTAATTAATGTATTTAAACAGTATTTAAATTAGTCAAAATAGGAAAGCTGAACATATATACATTTCTGCCATTGGTTTGGACACCAAGAAATCTTTGAAATCAATTTCTGCATCTTCTTTGGAACAGAATACCTCTTGGCTTAAAAGTCCTGTCAAGATGTTTGAAAAAAGTGTTAGTCAGTGGACGAGAGATCAGTGGACAATGGTTGATATGGTAAAGTCTGAAATGCACGTCGTTAATAAAGGTCTGGTATCTCAAGTCGGTGAGCTTCTGAAGTGTCATCCTGGAAGCGTGTAAGCGAGCATTGTCATGATGCAGAACTGAACCTCATCGATTAACGATGTGCAATCCACCCAGTTACTGGTAGTAAACTTCGGAGGTGATGCTCTGGATACAAATCGCGAAGCACTAGACAGTCACTATAAGCTTCTGTTGTTGCAATTTCGGTTTTGGGAATTGTCTGGGTCCATCAAGCATTGTCATCAAGTTTCTCATCACGCCAAGCTTCGATCAAGCAATGGTCCGTTCAAGTTTTGCAGATGCAGCATCGAACACATGTGAAAACGTCAAAGTTTTTGATTGTGGAAACCATTTATGGAAATTTTTCATATCGCCAACATTCATGATATTGTCCGATATTATCGTAATTCTGACACTCGTTATCTGAGATATTTCTTTGACTATTAGACGTGGGTTTTGTTATACTAGTATCTCCTGATGTTGATTGTCAGTTGAATATGGAGTCCTGCACCGCCTTGAGCTTCGGGATCTCTTTGTATTTTACAGAACAGTCTTGCTTGAAATTTGGAAAGCAGTAATTGTCCTACAAGACAAATATCCCACTATACTTCTAATATTGTAATATTGCAGACTGTATATATATATATATATATATATATATATATATATATATATATATATATATATATATATATATATATATATATATATGACATATATATATAGGAATAGGAATACGAAATTTTCCATTTGCACTCCAAGTTACAAGAGACAGATTTATTGGGGTATATTGTACCAATCAGAATATAAATATGATGAGGATCTTAATTTGAATATATTAACGTAAATAATAATTGATTACCATCTCAGGAAATTCCGACTGAATACATGTGAAACTAACAAAAATGTTGAGCATGGTAATCTGAATATTAATAACGTAAATAATGCTAACTTATCATCACAGAAATTCAGACAAAAGACAATCAGTTTATAAAATACGACAAAGCTGAGGATGTTAATCTGAAATAAATTAACGTAAATAATTTTAACTTGCCATCCGAGAAGATCAGAGGGATGACATCAGGTTATATAAACAACAAACATGAGGATGTTAATCTTAATATAGATAACGTCAATAATAATTAAGTATCATCACAGAAATTCGAACAGAAAGCAATCAGGTGATAATAAGAACAAAAGATGAGGACGTTAATTTTCCAGTATAAATATCTTAATTATGGTAACTTATCGCGAAGATTCAGAAAAGTTGGGGATGTTAATCTGAATATAATTAACGTAAGTAATAATAATTGATCATCACAGTAATTCAGAAGACAAACAGGTGACAATAACAGCGATGTTAATTTCAATCTAAATATCATAAATAATGGTAACTTATCATCCCAGAAATTCAGAGAAAAACTTTGGTTTGCTTTCAGGATCGAAACTGATAGAAATCTTAAAATCTACTTCTACTCACTTCTGCTCAATAAAAAACTTCTTATTCACTTTCACTCTAGTTACACCATACATCTTTGTTGCATTATCGCTTTGCTTAGGGCGAAATGATTAAAAAAAAAATTAAGGTTACCCCATGTAAGACGTTAATGTCACTAATAAGAATGTAACTTCTGGGAGTGAAAAAGAGTGAAAAGATTTTTAGAAGTAACCGGAAACCTAATCCTAAACAGGAAACAAGGGATAATTCTCTATTTCTGTTCAAATGTCGCAGGAAGTGTGTGATTTTTCAAATGATTTAAAAATGAGAATCATTTACCTTTTTCCGTGTTAATGAAATACCCACATTCCTCTTCGAACTCCAGGTAAAATTCATATGTGAATAACGGAATTACCACTATTTCGATAACACGAATTTAAACTCTCAAATTTGGCATGGACATTTTCCTAAATGTTATAAACTTCATTCGTTAATTTTATTTCTTAATTTAAAAGCGTTCTTTTTATAAATTTCCGGTGACTGGTCTTGGCTAACCATCATTGCTCTTCTCCTCAAGTACCAACAGGAAAAGTTTTAGCTATTTCTTGTTTTCGAGAAAATTTATATCTTTTTTATACACTGTGCTCAAGAGCGGCAAGGTTCACTCCAAGTAGTAACATCTCGCCTGTTAAACTGTCATTTTGACGTTGCCTTCGGCGGAAATCAGGAAGGTTCGTGACTTAGCTCCCCTTGTTCGCTTCTCATATACAGTTTGGCGCCATTCTCACTCATTTTACTGTCTCCTGTATAGTTTTAGAAAGCATTCTTCAGCTCCTCCTACTAATTTCCTTCCGGGTAATTAAGACTTTTCTGCAAGAGTTTCTCTGTGCTTGTCTACCTTTTATTACCTTCCCAAGCTCATAGAGGAAAAAGATTTTGAAGTATTTACATAAATGTTGTTTGTACTTGATTTACAATTCGCATAGGTATATAAAATAGATGGAATGTATATTATAAGTTTTAAGTAAGTCAGTAAGAGAAATGGTAGCTAAGTATTAACAGTAATGTGATAAGTCAGTTGTTTGAATGCAAAACTTAAATGTTTAAAGTTCACTAACAGCTAATTTATTCACAACTTGTGTCTCTACTTATTTCACTCGTAAGCAGACAAAATTATTATTTTGTTTTGTTCATTTTCGTTTGCTAGTCTTTTTTAACTGAATTATTCGTTTTTGTTTTCTCTGTGTTGAATCTTCTGAGACAATTGAAATATTGGTTTTTCAGGAAAGTCAATTTTTCACGACTTTCTTTGCGGCAATCGACTGCGCCGGACATGGAAATGTTATGATTAAGGGAATTGCCATAATTGATTTTGTCTAAAAGTCCGCCTAAACTTCTTTAATTACACTAAGAATAGTGTTATTCCAAAGTTTCAAGTATAATATTGACTAAACGTAATGACACAAGGCTATATAGGGAAGCGTTCTGTAAAGACTTTCTATCTTTACCTTTTGTGTTCAATCACATCTACTTGTAAAATATATAGGAACGTAGTGGTAGCGTAACAGAGAATCAGCAAACCGAATCAGTTGCATCCATTGTTAATGTCATTATATTTCTTATAATGAATATTTTTTATTTTATCGATCGTGCAGCCAGCACTAATCTCGGTTGAAATCTATAATCTTTCTCTTCATTTGTTAAAGAAACTGTTTTGCTCAAGTTCGATAGCTGTTATTACTCTTCCCAGAATTCATAGGGAGTGTTCCTTCCTAACTTTTTGTTTGGTGTTGGCTGGAACGTTAACACTATGTCATCATGTCGTCTTCGATTTACATGTGGTATCCGTTTTAGATGCTGCTGCTTCTGCTGTTGCAAGTCCTCACACTATGCGGTTTCTTTTATTTGATACATTTTTTGTTTGCGATTATGTAGCACCAGTTCACAAGTTTTCGAAGACGTATGATCATCGCGAAACCCGCAGGCATTCTCCCGTTCAGTCATCTTTAGCCGTTGATCTGAGAAAGCGGTTGTATACAGTAGATATTTAAATATTTCTGAACTGATTTTAGCTCCATGCATGACATTCTTATAACAGTCTCGATATGACGAATATGTTTAAGGAACATGACTCCAGGTTAATGTCTTGGGTTTGTAGAAAGTTTCGGTATTGGGTACAACTATCAATTCTATGTTCAGTTTTCTTATTTCCTGCACTAAATTTCTAAAATTTATACATACACCGAGGTATTTGAAGTGTTTAGTATTTAATAAGACCAAATTCTGAATTCTTATGATGGATTCAGTTCATGGAACATCTCTGCTTTCATTCCAATATCCAGTTCATAGTTTCTGTTTTGGAAAGGTTTATCTTGAGTCATATTTCTTGGAACACTTCATAGATGGTGTTGGTTTTCTATTCAAGATCATTCTTACTGTAGCTATGAATGCATATATATATCGTCAGCATAGCTCCCCACACGCCTCATCATTAGTACATTGTCCTCGGTAGGAAAAGAGGGGTCATTCTCTTCTATTGATAGATTTATTGAGGGTGTGGTATGGAATCCTTCAATGATCTGTACCCATCTCTTCACATATGTGCTTGTAAATGCACGGGACATAGTCTAATGGAACTAAATATACTGGGTCGCTCATTTCCTCATTTTCGTACTGTTAAATAATAGTTTAATATACTAATGTTTTTTGAGGGAATTGTATCTCATCTGCGACTTCCGGACGTTGACCTTCGGAGAGATATACAAGCCATAATATTGGAAGTCGATTTTGATTGGCTGAGCCAGCTAGGAAAGGAGATAGGAGAAAGGTTTCAGAGAGTCGGGTCAAACAATGTAGACGTGTTTTCTTTCGTATCTTAAACGGCTCCACAGTGAGAGGGAAAGACCCCTAGTGGACAGATAGAACATGTTGACATGGACATTAGTAACTCGAGATCGCCGGCCGCAGGAGAAGAATGCAACTTTATTATGGAATTGACTTCGTCCCACAAGACCTCTAAGCATGAGGGGGCTATACAAAAGTACTCATGATGAGGTTTGAAATGCTTCCATATTACGGTTTTCACAAGACATGTAAGATTTAGTAGATTGATACAGTTTATCTAATGAATTCAGTTGATTCGAACTTTTAAATCTGTCTCTAATGGATGAGAATAGGTCTCTATTTACGTGGTCATATGCTGTTATGAGGTCGACATAGCTGATATACAATTTACAAATGCAATTTACAAATTAGATAATTATGCAAATTCCTGGAGTTATTTGATGACATATTTGCCAACATTACATCCATTACCCTAAGGAAAACCAAATTAGGCTGTCAGGAGTTGACTTTCAGAAAACGGCAAGAACCTAGTTAGCATAATTTCCATTAATACCTTCGCCATTATGGATCCAATTGAGATACATCTGTATGTTTGAGGTATCTTGAGGGATGCTTTTTCCTTTCCATATTGAATTAATCGTAATAAAGCTTTCTTTTTTGTGTGAGTGTGTGCTTCAGAATTTCCTTCATAAATTGAGAAAATTATGATTTAATTCGGTGAGAAAGTAAGCTATTTTCCAAAGTCTAGACTCAATGACAAGTGCTACTTTATTATTCCTTAGCTTTTAAATATCTTTCTTAAATTCCTTATCAGTAGATCCATTATTATTTATACCTGTAGATGAAATTTGTAATGATTGGATGTGCAATTGTATATATACTATTTCTTTAGCCGAGTGTGGTCAGGGTTGAAATGTGACTCAAAGTGTTTTTATTTAGGCCAAGACATTTCTTCTGTGTTGGTTTTGATTGTATTATTCTTGTTTTTAGCTTTACTCTAAATTTTAATACATTTTTTGTGATGCTTGGATAAACTAATTTCAGTTCCAATTTTCCACAGATGCTGGTTTCTCAAAATGTTAACTGGATTCTTTTTAAATTTTCTTTGTTGACTGTTTAGTATTTCCCTTTCTATTTTTTTTATACTTTTTTGTTTCTTTCCTTCTTTTATCAAACCTTCTACTCAGGGCTGTCAATCCATGCTTGTAGCATTACCTTCTAGTTATTCTTGGAACGGTCTTCCGTGTTTCAGCTAATGAATATATGATAACATCATTTGATTCCACTATTTCGTTATGATCAAGATTTCTGGAGATCAATTTGAATTCTTGTTGCGGACAGAATTCTAATATTACCCTTTCACTTGTAAGGACTTGAATATCATACTTGGGCGGTTTTGAGGTTTACGCAAGCGGAAGGGATCTATCTTTCCGGTTTGTGTTGTCAGTCTTCTTACAAGTAATTTAGTGATACATTCCTGAGATGAGTAACTGTCAATATTAAAAGTATAATGGTGATTAGGGTGTAACTAGTTTAAATGCTGTGTCTGTAATAACATCTATATCAGTCAACACGATAACAATCGTTCAAAATAATAGAAGAATATTATTTAACTCAGAAAGGAAATACTAAATTGTGAAAAGCGGTAAGAAGCCCCCATCATAACCAAATGTAAAACTAAATCTGACATTGAATATTAAAGGCTCCAAAAATCACCCCCTTAATGTCCTTCGGTGTCCTGGATATAGGAGTTGGTTGTACACGTGTTATTGCCATTTAGTGGTCCTGAGTTCTATACTTGGATCTGTTGTGTCGTGGCACAATAGTAAAAGAAGAAAATCAAGTCGAGGTTGGTTTAAAGAACAAGTGTATTTAACATTACAGATACAAAGGTAGGAAACACGGGTACTACTCAGCTAGGCAGTTGTACTACTGTCGCTGCTTTCTCCCGGGTAGGAATTACTGGCACTATATATAGTGAGAACCGGTGTAATTCCCTTGTGTTAGGAAGGCCGGTGTAACAGGATCAAATATTAAAGCACCAATTCAAAAGAAACGAACAATAGCTGATATCACAGAGACATCATATCACAATAACCAACAGATAACCCATCTCAGCAAATCAAGTTATATCTGATGATGACCAGAGGATACTTGGTCGAAATGTTGTGTCTCTGATAACATCTATATAAAACTAAGATGAGAACAATAGATCGAAAGAAGACGAGACTATAGTTACAAGTAATCTGTGATGGGATTTAATATATACATGAAAGCATTTCTTCTCTCAGCTCTGCGTTAAGTAGCAAGGCTCACTGAGTCTCACTAGACTTGAGTGGCAGCCAGTCCAACAAAAGAAAACAATGATTTCGAAACTGTGGAGATGAGACACCACTCGTTTTACTTGTGCAAGAAATCATAGGAATTCAAAGATACAAATTCATTCAGAATTTAAGAAATTGTGACTGTCCACACATCCTAAATTGATTAATTCCTAAACGGACATGACAACTCACAAAGTAACGTTTACAGACATCACTTGTTTAGGCCTTGTAGATTTATTATTATTATTATTTTTTTATTTCCTTTGATATCTGGCGTTTACACATTTCTTTCCGGGACCTAATGTTAGAAATGGCATCATGACACTTTCCACTGCAAAACAAAAAAAATATATATATTATTAAAATATTATTATTATTATTATTATTATTATTATTATTATTATTATTATTATAAATGAATGAAAATAAAATATAAAATAATAATAATAACGAAAACTATAAATAAAATAAAATAAAATAAGACAGTGATATTTAAACCTTGTTTGACATATATATGAAATATAAAATAAACATAACAAAATTACTCCCAGCATGCAACAAAACTGTTCCTGTCGGTAATACGGACATCCCGACAATAGACGTTATATTCAATCTTTTTCGTTAGGAAGACAGCACGTGTGTAACTTCCTTCTGTGATATGACGGAGTAAATTGTTCCCCTCCATAACAAGTATTTTAACACTATTGTAACGTAAAGAAAATACACACCTATACACACAAATATAAATATAAAATTGTATGAAATTAACATACATTTTCCCAGGCTTTTCTTGTTATTGTATGCATTTATTTTCCTGCTTTTATCTTCGCAAACCAAGCCTAAAATTCTCATTAATATAATGTGAGTGAAAACGCCTCAGCCTCTCTGCGTGAGCATTTTATTTTGATCGCTGTGATAATAGCAATAATTATTTTAATTTTCTCATTTTCTCCTATTCTTATATATTTCTCAGATTATTTTTGCTTTCAATAAATAATTCTTGAATACAATTGTCATGTATTATGTACACTAAGTTAAAGACTGTCATCAGAAGGAACCCTCGATTTCGAATATTTTCCTGACCGCCATAAATGTAACTGGTTTAGGAAAAAGGCAAGCGTAGAATAATGGATACGCGGAAAAGAATATGATAAATGTGTCACTGCAAAGAAATGAAAATTTCGAGGCTATAGATTGAATAAACTGTCATGGAAAAGAGAACGTGTACATAATGCTTTGAAGTTGAAGAATCATGGAGGCATGATAACGGCCATAACAGACTAAACATAAGTGCCTTGACGGTAATATCCCTGCTTAACTGTGGTATTTCAAAATATTCACAATTTGCTTAGAACCTACATCCTGTATTTTATTCAGCTCGAATATACCGTGTGTAACAGCATAAATTCCCAAATTATGTAACTGTATAATTGTCCATCCCCCCAAAATGCTTAATATCTAAGAAGTCACTAAACTCATTGGGTTTCCAGCTTTAGACGTTTAGACGTTTGCCCATCTTTGCACCATTTGTCGTACGAATCACTGACCAACCCTTTTAGTTATTCAGCTAGAAAGAGAACAGTTTAAGATAGTTCTCTGTCAGGCCCACTTTCTTCCCAAATGAGCAATGGTGAAAGGAAAAAAAGATCAATCAGGCCTTCAGTAAGGATAACAACATTCATACTCTGGCTTCCATCTTCAAAGTCCATTCAAGAACCATCAAGAGAAGGGAGGTAATAGTAGAGAGGAAAACTGGTTCAGGAGGTCACAGCAGGGAGAGTGATCATCATTTCAATTCATAGCAAAAGAGATCAATTATTAAAGATCCAACTCAATTCATAAGCCGTTTGGCACACGTGGGAGGAGCTTCAACTATCACTATCCAATGTGGAGTGAAAAAAGACTTGAAAATGAAATGGTTCGTGAAAACTGTCAGGTACCTTGTTACTCCAGGACATAAAGTTAGAAAGCTAAAGAGGGCGAATATAATCTTGAATAAGTTGGAAAATGATCCTGGAATAATATACATACATACATACATATATATATATTTGAAGTTCATTTCAATCATTCATGAGCTTCCGATCCTTAGCTATGATTAATTAATGAGGAACATGTATTTTTCGTTTATGATCGATTTCATCACTATTCGTCTGTTAAGCTTGTAATTATACATTCTTACTGCTCAAGGTAGAGTTCATAAAAAACACGGAAAATTCTAATAAGATATCTTTAATATTTTCTAAGATACAACGGTTCAAAGTTTAATCTAACAAGTGGACAGTTTTGCTATTGCACGATTTGTACAATTTTGCTGTTACACCCAGAATGTAAGTGTGGTAGAAAAAAAACGAGAAGATAAATTAAGATAGCGAGTTGCAGGTAGGTGATAGCATGGGGAACCTAAAAATTGACTAGTAGACTTTTAACTCATTGATGTCACCTAGTGAGGCACTTAATAGAAATGGATACATACCCAGCAGTGACTTTGTAATCATTGCTTATTGGTAACAAAACAAGAAATATCAAGATTACTAATTTCAAGATAAAAAAGTAGGATGTAGAAGTGATAACACGGTTTTTGTTCCTCTTCTGAGAGAGGTTATCTGGGCAGCTAACTACTTAATTTCAACCCAACCACTTGGACGTCACACATACATCATTAAACACATACACGTTTTCTTTTTTTTCTGTGCCCTATCTATATATATATAAAAATAATTTTCTCTTCCCCCTCTTTTGGGAGCTATGTTTTTCTGTATATAAAATATGTCTATAAAAATCCTCCGCATGTTCTGTTGAAAATATTGAATCCATTTATTTCAAGGACAGCAATCTTTTACATTACAATCCTATAGCACTACTTTTGCTATAGGCCCTTCAGCAAATGTTTGTTGACCTACCTCCTATCAACTTTCTTGAGTCATCACATTTATTTTAATTTACTATCCAAACGAATCAATCACCGCAGTTAAGCGAGCACAATATTGCTACCGTTATAACCTGTGTATAATAATCGCTTATGTGTTCTTTTAGGCTTTGAAAATTTGAAGAAAAAAACATTCCCCATATATAATACGCATTGACATTTTATAATTTGTAGCAGCTAATTTAAAACTTAATGTAACATTTGCTGAACGTGTTTTTACGTGGTACATATATACTAAAACTGACAATCCATCTAATGTGCATTATGATTTGAAACAAAGTATTTTGATCAAATTCTCGGACCAGCTCAAACTAAAATGCAGAATGGTTGCAACGAAAATTAGCTCATAGGACGAGGAAGATGAGTAACACATTCTCAGCACATTTTCAGTAAGGAGGAAAGATAATGATATCGAAAATGACAAAGACAACATACATAAAAATATCAGTATCTATTTTTGACACGGATAGTATTAAAGCAGGGTAAAATGTTTTTAATATCTATGTGAATATCCTGTTAAAAATATGTTTGGCTAGGAAGTGGATCTCTCAGTTACAGATTAATTAACTTTGACTGTTTAATACTCAATGGTAAAATACAATTTGTAGCAGTTAAATTTGTTAGCCTATTCGTAACGTCGAAAAACAATAAGAGTTTATATAGTTTTAATATGTGCGCTATGGAAGGAAGATTAGTTCTTCCATTTTTAATTTCCCCCATTATGGGCATTATCATATTCATGATGTAATTTCACGGGCGGAACGGAATAGCAAAAAAGAAAAAGGAATGACAAACATGCTTTTTTCTCCCGAGATAGATTTATGATGCTAAGTTGTACATATATTTACGTATACATATATACATTGTTCCACATATAGGAATTCTTACATGTGTGCAATAACAAACAGTTTGTAAAAAGGCGAGCCTTATATTTAATATTTCCTGAAGGAAAAAAAAAAATAGAGCTACAATGGTTTCTCTATTTACCTGGTGAGGTCACGTGGTTTTTTCCTTTAAGACCTAGTGCTGAGACCTGAGACCTGAGAACGCCCTACTACTCCAGGCTTTACATCACAACTGCCCTTCATAACCCTGTCCCACGACGTCATTCACCGGCTGTCACGTGGCCCTCGTGACCTTATCACTACGAAAGGTGGATAATCGCCTTTAGGCATGCTATATTTCGGCCCGAAGCATATAATTTACAAAACGCCACTAAGCGAAAATAAAATCCTACGAGGAGAAAGATTGATAAGAAAAACGCACACTTTCCAGTAGCGAATGTCTATTTCACTGGCAAAGCACACCAGAGACCGCCATGGCAATATCATTTAAAGAATGATGCATTGGAAACGCACTTGACGGCATTGAGAATGACATGGTTTTTCTTTTTAGTAAGAAGTATAAGATGCCTCTGTGGACACCATGGCATCGGATATGACGAATATTCTATTTACGCTAAAAAAAAAAAAACACAGAGGGAATTGTCATATCTTGCATTGACACGGACGTAGTGAAGAAGACTAAATGTGCCAAATATCTCTGTGAAGTATTAAGACAAAATAAGGTTTACTTATTGATTTAAGCAGTCCGTTATAACAGTAGTTATTTCTAACCATAGATATAATTTATTTTCGTTCACGCCAAACCAGTTATGGCGACAAACAAAGGTAGAAAATATTGAGGTTTCGTCTATAAAATCAACGTGTAATAATAAAGGTGAAAATTTTGGAAAACCTGGAAAAGGAAAATTACAGTAATTTAAATGAACTATTAATGAGGGCAATACTAAAATAAAAATAAACAGGAATTCTCAGAAAAGAGATTTTCGTGTCGCTGTGTGTGAAAATATCTATGCCAATTAATAAGTATGACTCGGCGCGAAGTGTTACCTATATTTCCCTGGAAAGTATTCTTTTGTATAGGCATATCTTTCCAAAGTATTCAATAAGCTATTAATAATTCATTTGACATAAATCAGTTGTATAGTTCCTCTTCTATGTGCCGCGAACCTTCAGGACATGGGCGATCATGGCTTTCCAAAATGTCCTATCTCTCGTGGCCCCCATCCTCCCAGCCAATCACACAAGCTAGTCAGGTAGGTAGCTTGCTGCCTTTCCCTATCTCTCTTGCCCTCAATATGCCCTGTGATGATTAAGATTTTCATGCCCTACTTACATGTCCAGCTGTCTCTTTTTGATCATGACGTGTTTGTTGTTGCCATTTTTTAAGACTTCCCCATCGTCCTATCAATCTCCTATGACTCTTCGGTAAAGTCTTCGGGGCTTTAATCAACGCCTAAGTGGTTAAGCACATTATTAACATAATATGCTCTCCGACAAGCAACATGGTTTCTGCTTTGCACATCTACCGCTGACATGCTCCCGGCCATAAGTGAATTTGTATACCAAGCACTCAACAATAATGGAGAAGCTCAAGCCTTGGCTCTAGGCATCTCTAAAGCATTTGATATGATTTGACATGCTGGCCTTCTTCGTAAGCTTCAGCGATACGTTATTACAGGACGGTAATTTGACTTAATACAATAATTCCTGTCAAACCGTGAAATTAAGGTCGTCCTAACCGGGTTCTCCTCAGGCTCCTTTATCACGAACACTGGTATTCCCCAAGGCTTTATCTTGGGCCCTACACTGATCCAGATCTTTATCAATTGCCTTCCCGATGTCATCAGTTCCCAAGTTGGCATCTACGCTGACGTCACCACTAATTTACTCTTGCCTCAACAGTAAATCTGCTATCGTTGACAAAACTAACCTGGCTCCTGATCTCGAAAAGGACCTCCAATCTGTGGTTGACTAGGGCAGGAAATAGAATGTAACCTTTAATGCTCCAAAACGAATCTGTTCTCTTTTACCCATCACAGAGATCCATTCCCGTCTCCCATCAGAATGACTGATTCCCAACTCCTTGAAAGCGCCTCGCTACACCTTCTTGCTCTCATGCTGTCCACTGACATGAGGTCGAATAAATACATTGAATCAATAGCTTCATCTACCGTGAAGAAAGTTGGATCTCTGTGTCGTGCCAGAAAGTTTCTCTCGTCTGAGACCATCCTTCAAATCTATAAATCGATAATCCGTCCTTGAATAGAATATTGCTGCCATATATCTGTGGACACCATGGCATCGGATATGACGAATATTCTATTTACGCTAAAAAAAACACAGAGGGAATTGTCATATCTTGCATTGACACGGACGTAGTGAAGAAGACTAAATGTGCTAAATATCTCTGTGAAGTATTAAGACAAAATAATGTTTACTTATTGATTTAAGCAGTCCGTTATACAGTAGTTACTTCTAACCATAGATATAATTTATTTTCGTTCACGCCAAACAAGTTATGGCGACAAACAAAGGTAGAAAATATTGAGGTTTCGTCTATAAAATCAACGTGTAATAATAAGGGTGAAAATTTTGGAAAACCTGGAAAAGGAGAATTACAGTAATTTAAATGAACTATTAATGAGGGCAATACTAAAATAAAAATAAACAGGAATTCTCAGAAAAGAGATTCACGAGGTCCTTGACAAAGTCTAGAGACGAATAAGCAATATGATAGATCCTGATCTGGCATCTAATCTATAATCGCTATCCCACAGACGTGCCGTGGCTACGCACTGTCTCTTCTAAAAAATATTTTCACGGTAACAATTCCGACGAGCTACTTTCGCTGATTCCCGGACTAAATGAATTTAAACGAGCTACCAGGCTGGCATCTCGGTCCCGCCCTTTCATTGTCAAAACGATTAAATGTAACCGTCTCTTTTTCTCCAAACAGCTTCTTCTCTCGCACTTGCCGTCTCTGAAACTCCATTTTCTTACTTGCTTCCCTGATGATTATAATCTTCAAATATTCAAGTGTAATGTCAATCGATTGATATCTGGAATCCTGAGCTTGTTCCTCGTTCTTCTCTGTATCGTTTCCTAAAACACGCCTCTTTAATATTGCTTACAATACTCTGTAACTCCTTGCGTGCTAGTGGCACTCCCTCCTTGCTTGGGGTGAATTGCCTTAGAAAGAATTTCTTACTTGGCTTAGCTTTTGGAATGCCTCTTTTGCTAATCCAGTGCGGGTTCGAACTTGGGTGTCACATTTTAAAGGAATATTCTTAGCATCAAAAATATTTAATAATTAAAATAGAACAAATATTTTAATAACTAAAATAGAAAAAAATAAGTTAGGTTCTTTAAAGGCCATGAATCTGGTGGCAACGAGGTCATTTTTCCAGGTCAATATTCGGATTCACATGGCTTCTCTGAGGTGTCCGTGAAACATCATGCAAATTCTATTTCCCTATCATCTGGCGCAAGTCTCATATTGCAATAATAATATGGAGCAACAACAGAAAAGGCTATACTTACTCACCTAGATCTTAAATTAATATATTTTTCCGATATAAGTTGCTTGTTAGCATTGAAGATTTAAGTATGTAAAATGCATGGTGCGTAAAACGTAGCACTATGGCGTTTGCCGATATTGTATGTTTATATAAAATATATTCGTGCTTGCGCTAAATCGACTGATTCAATTGTTGGATATTGGACAGAAAAATGGCTACATTAAGGCAGACATTTCACAACTGATAGATTGCACGAAAAAGAACATCTCTTTTTTATTATTTGAATAGTCAATCCTTTCTGAATGATATAATGACCAAGATAGCGTGTTTAGAGCGAAATTTTCCCAACAATAGAGGGAAGGGTAATGGATGTCCACTGATTCAAACATGGCGTATATTGTGTCTAATTCAATTTTCTATGCTGAGGTTGCGTGGACATTCTATGGCCTTTGGTCAGTTCCATCTGGACAATAAGACCTTAAATCTTTTTGACAGTTACGGAAGAGAATTTACTTAAATAATGTTCCAGGTCAGGGAACTGAGAGCACGGTCGATTTTTCGGAATGGAATGTCTGAACATCTTCTCGAAATGCACGCCTGTTATTGATTATCGATATTGGAGAAAGAAAGAAATCAAAGCTGTCTACCCAACTTGGGCGTTTAATATATTCTCCTAGATTTCTTAAGACATATACTTTCTTTACCATTCCTTCTTTGTCGTCCTTTTTTAGGTTCATTCTCTATTTTCCCCCCAATTCTTTCTTCGTCATGTTGTTTCTTACCATTATGTGTTTTTCGTTAGTTCCTTTCTAAATTTTCTCTCATTCGTTTGTTCTTTCTCCCTTTTGATTTTGACGTTTCTTTTCTTTATTTATTTCCCTTTACTTCTTTTTTCTTATTGATTTATTCCCATAATGTTTCCATGTCTTTTTTAATATCTTTCTAATCTTACCCCTTTTTCATTTTAGTTTGCAACTGCCTTTCTTCTTCTTCTTCTTCTTCTTCTTCTTCTTCTTCTTCTTCTTCTTCTTCTTCTTCTTCTTCTTCTACATGACGTCTCCCTTCAGGATGTTGGCGATCATAACTCGACACAATTTCCTTTCTTTCTCCCTCTTTGAGTGCTATCCATTTTAGTTTTTCCTGCTATTGAAAGTCCTAAATTGATGTGCTATTTGAGATATTTCTTTGTTAGTGATTCTGTAGCGCCACTACCTGAGGTTACATAAATGTAGTCCTCACTATGACTAGTCTACATTATTCGAAGTCACCTTTAGCCATAGATTTGGGTAAATGGTTGCATAGAGAAGAGAGTTTAGATATTCCTAAAACAGTTTTGGGCAATCCATGACATTTCTATGAAAGTCTCGATCTGACGAAGCTAAGAATATGTCTCAACATATTAGGTTAATACTTTGATGATGTAGCGGCTTCCAGTGTTGTGCTAAACTACTTCAAGCGCAGTCTATTCTTTATTCAATTTCCGTATGTGCTATTCTATGAAACAACGAAGAAAATAGATAAAAAAATAGTGTAAATAATCATAACTTCTCGTCTCCCTTTTTTATTTTTATTTTCTTTATTGGTTTATTCTTTTTTTTTATTAATTCCCATCATGTTCGCTTTTGTATCTAGTCTCATTTAAAAAAATATCCTTCTAATCTTACGCCTTCTTCCTTTTAGCCTGCATCTTCATTTTCTCTTTCTTCTTCTTAATCTTCTTCTTCTTCTTCTTCTTCTTCTTCTTCTTCTTCTTCTTCTTCTTCTTCTTCTTCTTCTTCTTCTTCTTCTTCTCTGCTGCTGCTGCTGTTTATTAAATATCCTTCTAATCTTACGCCTTTTTCCTTTTAGTCTGCATCTTCATTTTCTCTTTCTTCTTCTTAATCTTCTTCTTCTTCTTCTCTGCTGCTGCTGCTGTTTATTAAATATCCTTCTAATCTTACGCCTTTTCCCTTTTAGTCTGCATCTTCATTTTCTCTTTCTTCTTCTTAATCTTCTTCTTCTTCTTCTCTGCTGCTGCTGCTGTTTATTAAATATCCTTCTAATCTTACGCCTTTTCCCTTTTAGTCTGCATTTTCCTTTTCTCGTTGTTCTCCTATTTCTTAATCTCGATTTCATAAGAATATGCCATTCCTTATTTGTCATCCTTTTTATTTTTATTTTCTATTTTCACCCCAGTTCCGCCATGTTGTTTCTTCCCGTTATATATCAACGGTTGTGTTTTTCGATGGTTTCTTTCTAAATATTTCTTCATTCGTTTCTTCTTTCTCCTTTTTGATTTTGATGTTTCTTTTCCTTATGGATTTCTTTTTTCTTCATTTTTCTTATTGATCAATTCCCATCATGTTTCTCTCTCTTTTTCATATCCTTCTAATCTTACGCCTTTTCCCTTTTAGCCTGTATCTTCCTTTTCTTCCTTTTAAATATCCTTCTAATCTTACGCCCTTTTCCTTTTAGTCTGCATTTTTCATTTTCTTCTTCTTCTTCTTCTTCTTCTTCTTCTTCTTCTTCTTCTTCTTCTTCTTCTTCTTCTTCTTCTTCTGCTTATTAAATATCCTTCTAATCTTACGTCTTTTTCCTTTTCGTATACATCTTCCTTTTCTTCTTCTTCTTCTTCGTTTTAAATATCCTTCTAATCTTACGCCCTTTTCCTTTTAGTCTGCATTTTATTTTTCTTCTTCTTCTTCTTCTTCTTCTTCTTCTTATTATTATTATTATTATTATTATTATTATTATTATTATTAAATATCCTTCTAATCTTAAGCCTTTTTCCTTTTAGTCTACATCTTCCTTTTCTTCTTCTTCTTTTTAAATATCCTTCTAATCTTACGCCATTTTCCTTTTTTGTCTGCATTTTCCTTTTCTTCTCTTCTTCTTTTTCATCATCATCTTCTTCTTCTTCTTCTTCTTCTTCTTCCTCTTCTTCTTCTTCTTCTTCTTCTTCTTCTTCTTCTTCTGCTTATTAAATATCCTTCTAATCTTACGCCTTTTTCATTTTAGCCTACATCTTCCTTTTCTCCTTCTTCTTCTTTCTATATTTCATACATTCTGTCCTTTTATTCTCATTGTTTAATAGTTTCATCTTTTCAGCTACTTAATTTTAAACTTTGTTTCTTTTTTTCGTTTTCATTTTTGACTTTTTACTTCTGGTTGCTTAGTTTCTGCTTCTCATTTTCCCCCTTTTGTTCTCCTTTTTAATCTATATTTTACCTGATTTACTTCTTGTTTTCATCCCTTTACTTCTCTTTAGATTCTTACATTTTCCTTTTCCTTTATATCTTCTTCTCTTTTCTTTTTATCTTTATATGTTCTACTTCCTTTTTCCTTCGTATAACGTTTCTAATACGTTGTCCTTTCAGAAGGTAAGCGATCATATCGTTCGAAAGATAAGTTAATTAGTTGAATGTTTCATGTGCATTTCGTCTCAGATGTATTTTGATGTTTGTTAATGAGCCTTATTCTTTGAGTATTCAGAGACTTATCATAATGAATAAAGGAAAGACATTAACAGACTTCAAGTTTGGTAAAAATATCTGCCTATCGTAAAGAAGTCTATTCAATGAGAGCAATTTTGATAAATTGTGTAAGTCACCAAATGCTATCCAATTTGTTGAAAGATCCTGAAACATACATAAAGAAAAACTCCGGAAAGAAACCGGACCTCGGCAATCACGGAAGCTATGGATAGGGAGAATTATTAGAATGAACAATTCATAAGTTGCCAAGAAATAAAGTATATGCAGAAAACATCTCGTGAGACATTAGCGCAAACGATTAGATGATACCTGTATAAACAGGATATGAGAAAATAGGAGAGAATGTAAACACATAGGCTGGCGAAACTTCATAAAGAATGACATCTGGCCTTCGCTAAATGCGACCAAACCTGGGACCAGAAATGAAATTCAGATTTAGTTGGGCGTATTGATACTAATATTACTGCAGTGACCCCAGTGTTTTCCCAGAATTCAGTGGTTGAGAATGTTTAATGGTAATGGGGCATAATTAGCTGTTGCAAGAAAAATGGCCTAGCCTGTGGTTGAAGGACGGATGAATTCACAACTATACGTTCATATTCTTCTCCAATCGCTATTGAAAGATGAAGTGAAAACTTGATTTTTTAGCAGGAAAATGCGCCTATCCACAATGCAAGAGGGACCAGGAGCTCTTTTGAATAGCCAGAGATTAAACTTTTGAATTTATCAACTAATTCTCCTGACTTGAATGTTATAGAAATTTTTTTTTTCAAAATGGTCAAATGAAAGGCAGTATGATAAATCTATAAGAGACTATTTTTAAAGTTTGGAATGATATGACATCTGAATTTTTTAAAACCCTCACAGGAAGCATGGGAGCAGGATTGTTTTTTGGTAAAACAGTGTCACACATTGTTATGATAAAGTTGTAAGCTCATCAACGTTTCTTATTTCATGTGTTATTCCGGTCCTTTTTAATGTTTTGTCTGGCATATTCACTACTACAATGATATTTATAGAGTTACAAACAATACTTGTGAGACTCGTTTTCACATATTTTATTTAATCAAATCTTCAACATATCTGTTGTTAGTTCAATACTCCTTTTCACACAAGGCTTACAGTCATATCAGGTTGCAACACCGGTTCTCATACGATCAAAGAAATTAAGCAACGTCGAGCCTGAACTATACCTAGATGGGTAACCGCTTGAGAATATCAGTTGCTGCAAGCTTCGATGTACGGGTGGTGTAATGTTATTCGGAGAGGCGAATTTGTCATATTCATTTACGCCTATAAACACTTGAGAGAAGGTATAAATTCCCCTTTTCACCTCCTAGCTATGGATTAATTAGCAGAACTTGTAACAGTAAAATTCATTATAACCTCCAAAATATTCTTACAATCAAAAATATTTTCGGCTTTAAATAAACTGCAAATAGTTGATAAACTGTAAAGACAAATCAATCAATCCTATTGCAAGAAAATAATCATGAATTGCGTACATTTCTTATACAATTGGAACGCTTCTAAACGTTATGTCTAGTTCCGTATGTGAACACTATGATACCAATCTTTTAATTCTAAGAAAACCTCTCGTACTGGGTATGACGATAAACTACATCCGCGTCCTGGGTAAGACGATAAACTACGTCCAGCTGCAAGAACGCTGATCAGGAGGTTTTGAGCAGCGTGGAACCACCTCTTAATTGCTGGTGTTCCCAAACTTGTGTAAAAATAGGTTTTAATGCTAGAAATACTTTGTAATAAAAAAAATTATTATCCGCCATAATTTTTGAAGGAAAAAATTATCAGTAATACTTTAAAAACATACCAGCAATACAAACAGCTATACATTCTTTAGAAAAAAATATGACCAGCTATAGATTTCTTCAAGGAAAAATATTCCCAGAAATAGATTTTTTAAAAAAACATTGCCAGCACTAAAAATTTTGTCGGCATTAAATAACCCATTGAGGTTGATATGCCGTAATACAAAACAAACCAAACCAAACCAAGAAAACCTGTTTGATAAACCGTGTCAAATGTTCTGGAGCAGACTGAGACATTTGGACAAGTTAAGCAGGATATTTTAATCTCATTCTTTCTTGATAACAACAGACTTTTTCGGAGAATTTGAGAGAAGAGTATTTCCGGGCCACACGTCACATTCACATTCTCAGACTCAAGACTTGTCCCATGGGGGCCTGCTTCAAACACAGAGCACGTGATCCACTTCTTCGCCAATTTAACTGTCGTCAGAATATCTAAATATTATTTGTGCACCACTTGCGTGATGTCCTGTGCAGGGCCTATCATTAAAGTTAGTGTCTTCCTTCTCGCTAAGAATGCCATTATTTCTACTGACACACATCCCCACAGGTCATACAATAAATGCGGCTTTTACATAAACATCCACGAACTCTTTATGAATATTTGCAATACTATATCTTTCCAAACACATACGTTATAAAACAGTTTGTGTTTTCCACTTTCGTTCAGTTTGAAAGTGAATTAGCAGTAAGAAAATGAAAGGAAGTGTTTAATTTCCATTGGGTTCTTCGAAACGATATGTTTTTAGCTCAAACAATTGCAGGGAAACTATGGACATTTCATTTAAAATTAAATTAAAACAGACGATTTATCTAACATGCGAATATATTTTCGCAAGTGTAATTGAATCACCGCATTGTTTTAAAAATACCTTTGATTTTTGTTTGAAATCTTCATTGCTTTCTACTAGCAGAGAAAATTAACGACACGTTTAAAAGAATACACTGCTTAAAATACAGCTGATTTTCATCTCTTTAATTTCTAGCGCCACTGATGACGGCGCATGCGCAGAAGGCTTAGATCTGATATATATTTCGTTTTTTCATTATTTCTAAAACAGCCACAGTAAAAGTTATTTTTTTATAATAGTAAAAAGATAACTATATTTAATAGACATAAAATGTCTAATCTGTGTAAGATAACTGCCATCCATACACAAACACACACATATATCTATGTGTGTGTGTTTTAAAATAGGATACAGACACACATACATATATATATATATATATATGTATGTGTGTGTGTATCTGTATCCTATATATATATATATATCTACATACATACATACATACACATATGTGTGTGTGTATGTGTGTGTGTATGTGTGTTTGCGTCTGTGTATTTAAAGTAAGGTATAGAATAATACAATGTTTTTAAGAAATTTGACAACCTACATTCATCTTCTCACAGGGCCTCTGACTCGACACGGAACTCTATATCACGTGCTTCGAGAAAGTAGTCCTGTCTTGGTTCAACAAGATGGCTGTTGGGAAACACTATGTCTGACAACATATTCTCCATCGTGCCACACAAGCAGGAGAACCCAGTCATGGCTGTCAGACAATTACTGCAACCACATAACACCTTACACCTGGCCACCTAACTTACCAGACTGCAACCGCCTTGATTATTATGTGTGGGGCGCAGTTGAGCAAGAGACCAAAAAAAAAATCTCCTTGTAACACCAAAGATGAACTGAAGGCAAGGATTATGCATCATTCAGCAACTTAAACAAGGAGACCGTCCAAAAAGATTCAGCAGATTCCTACGTCGTCTGGAGACCGTGGTGGAATCCGATGGCGATTTTATTGAATAAATTTACTCATTGGCAATTCAGGATATCTTTGTGTAATTTTGGTAAATGTATCTGTTAAGATGAGATGTCAGTTTTACTTTCACTTTTGCGTTATTTATCCGACAATTTATCCATCGCACACTTTATATTTATAAATATATATAAATATGAATGCGTGTATATATATATATGTATATATATATATATATATATATATATATATATATATATATATATATATATATATATATATATATATATATATATATGATTAAATACGGCCGATTATGCCCATCGTCATTAACATTTATCAGCCTAACTTGGATGATATAAAACGTTCAAACTATATGATTAGTAGAAAAGGTTAGATTAATTTTATTGACATGGAAGGAAATTATGAGAAATAAATATTTGTTGACGTAGGTAAATATTTGTTGACGTAGGTAAATATTTGTTGACGTAGGTAAATCTTTGTCTCTCTCTCTCTCTCTGTCTCTGTCTCTCTCTCTATATATATATATATATATATACCATAAAAATAAATAAATATATTCTATAAATATATATATGTATACCATAAATATATATATATATTTGTATATTCCTTAAGTATATATATATATATATATATATATATATATATATATATATATATATATATATATATATATGTATATATATATATATATATATATGCCATAAAATAATATATATATACAGTTGAGGCCAAAATGTTCAGAACGACATTGTTTTCGTCAGAAAAGTAGGGATAAATTTTTATCAAAGTTGGTTTATATTCTATAATTTACACAGACAATAAATACGATATTAATTGTTATTGTCTGAGATTTTAGTGTAATTTGAGAGAATAATACAAAAGTTATGGATGATTTAGTGATAAAAAAAACTGTTACCGCATCAGAAATCTTTCTCTACAGAAGGATGCTGAGAATATCATAGACTAAACTTAAGAGCAACGACGAATTTTTAAGGAAAATAGAAGCTAAAAGAACATTTAGAAATGAGATCAGAAAGAGATAGTTGAAATTTATAGGCTACACAATGAGTAAAGAAAGCTTAGTAAACTTGATACACATTGAAGGCAAGAGAGACAGATGAAAACAGCGAGTAACTAATTAATGAACTCGTGTTAAAAAAAATACAAAAAAAAAATTGATTCGAGCTACAAAGGATTCGAAATTGTACAGAACTATGGTTGCCCACTTTATGAAGAGACACTGCACATAGAAGAGACTCACATATCTGTGTATATGTATGCCAAAGATTTATTCATTGAGATTGTTTTGTATAATTCATCAAAATGCCAATAATAAAACATAATATTAATCTGACGTATATTACTTTAAAAGATTGTTGACATCAAAGCGATACTTTATCTTTGTTTTCCCCAGTGATAAAATTCTTTTGAAGATTAAGTGTTTTTCTTGATTTCTTGCCAATTACTTTAGCAGACTGTTTACGTGTTTGTCAGCACCCCCCATAAAAAGTCTTATTTTTTTTCCTCAAAATTGATAGAAAAAGTCAAATTTTATCTAAAGCAGAATATATTTTCGCCAGAAACAAAGGGGACAGATCTGACGTAGTCATAATGAGAGGAAATTTAAAAAAAAATAATCTTGTCTTTGGGAATCGGTGAAAATAAAATAGAAGCAATAGAAGAATAACATAAATAGATGTAACCATAAATTATATGCTCAAAATTTTCTCTCAGTTCTCACTTGTGGAACTTTATTCCGCCCATTTGCTTTTCAACCAACTTTAACCTGCAAAAATGTAAATGCAATATCAATTACTATCTTCTATCCTCCTGATTACTCTTTCCTCTTCTTGCTCATTATGTTCCTGTCCATAGTTATTCCACACCCTGTAATACTTTGCGTTTTTACTGCCTTGTATGGTTTGATTCCGATTAAAAAAATACAGCTTTTGCTGAAAATTATCTCCGTAAATAGTGTAATCCAAAAACATATAGTGATTAGGGAAGAGAAATTAGCAAAAACAAATAATGTGGAGAAGTTCGAGAAAAGACACTATTATAACAGACGATACGGTTACATCTAACTAATTCAATAGTAAAACGATGAAACCTAGTTACCACTCTGGTAGCACGCTTAAATACACGACTGAGGCTATACAGGGCGATATGTACAAAACCCCGTAGATGTTCTCGAACGTCATCTCTAAATTAGTTTCTTATAATGCAAGTGGAGGTGATAGGATACCAGACATCATCCTAAAGCAATATGCTTCCGAGCTGGCTCCAGTTCTCTCAAAGCTATACAAATATTGCTTCACAGCTTCTTGCTTTCCAACTTATTGGAAGTCCTTCTCTGTCCACCTTGTCTTTAAGAACCCAGGAGAACTTTCTGACCCCTTTAACTACCGTCGTATCTGTCTGCTACCGATTTTCGGCAAAGTCTTCGAGGCTTTAATCAATGCCGAAGACGTTAAGCATCTTACCTCTCACGATATACTCTCTGACAACCAATACGGATTCCGTTTTACCCGGTCTATCGTTGACGTGCATACGACCATAACTTAATATACATATCAAGCTCTCGATGAAAATGGTGAAGCTAGATATCTCGAAGGCGTTTAACAGTGTTTGGCATACTGGTCTTCTAAGTAGGCTTCAGGGCTACAGTATTACAGAACATGTACTGGATTTAATCCAGTCACTCCTATCTAATCGGGAAATGAACGTCGTCGGAACGGGCTCCCTTCTAGTTTCATTCATATTAACGCGGGTGTCCCCCCAAGGCTCCATCCTGTGTCTTGCACTGTTTCTGATCTTCATCAATGATCTCCCTGGTGTCATCAGTTCCGAAGTAGACATCTCTGCAGACAACACTACCATCTACTCCTGTCTCAATAGTAAACCCGGGAGCGCTGACAATGTGAACCTGGCCGATGCTCTCGACAAGGACCTCCAGTGATTGACTAGGGCAAGTAATGCCATGTAAATTTTAATGCCTCCAAAACTAAGCTGCTCTCATTTACCCATCGCAGAGATACATCCCTGTCCCCGTGTGACTGTGTCACTGCGCCTTCTTGGCCTCACGTTTACAACTGAGTTGAAGTGGAACAACTACATTGAATCAATAGCTGATCCTACTGAAAGGAATGTTGGTTCCTTGTGTCGTGCCACAAGGTATTTCTTGTCAGAGTCCATCTTACACATATCCACATCTACCATTCGTCGTTGCATTAAATACTGTTGCTATATATAGTCTAATGCCTCAGCCGTTCAACTCGATCTTCTCGACATCATCCAAAGAAGGGTTTGTAATTTAAGCGGTGCTGAATTGGCTTTTCGACGTCAGATAATTTCTCACAGACGTGATCTGGCTTCCCACTGTTTTTTCATGGATACTGCTGTGACGAGCTTTGTTCCCTGGTGCCCCGACTATATAAATTTAAGCGTGTTACTATAACTGGTATCTTGGCCCCACCCATTTACTGTTGAATTAACCGCCATTTAAATGTAACCGCCATTTCTAATCCCACAGTTTCTTTCCTCACGGTTTCCGATATTGAAACTCTAACTTGCTTCTTTGATAATCACAATCTTCAAAAATTGAAATGCAACGTCAATCGTCATCTTGAACCCCGTCCTTTTTTTTCCTTTTCTCAGTCCCTCTACACCCACTCTTTTCTCTCAATTTACTCTTCGTAAACTCCCTAAGTGCTAGCCACACCCCTTCCTTGCTTGAGTTGAAATGGTAAGAAAAAAGATGCACCAAGCAGGAAAGCTACTCAAAAGAATTGCCATGAAAATTCAAGAATGTTAATATCCGCTATAATTTTAGGATTGAGTAGTGCCGTGTAATATTTTTTTTAATTTTTTTTTTTTAAGCTTATCACCCCAAGCAAGGCTGGAAGCAACTAGCACGCAAGGGGTTACAGAAGGTTTGGAGGAAGAGCAGATAGGAGTGGTAAAGGAGAGGATGTGGAGAAAGATAGTGGATCGATCAAGGCAAGGGGGTTACAGAAGATTTGGAGCGAGAGCAGATAGGAATGAAAGGTGAAAGGATGCGGAGAAGGGAAGTGGATAGATCAAGGCAACTGGAGATGTCGATTGACGTTACACTTTAATAGTTGGATATTCTATTTGTCAGGGAAACAGGAATAAGGAAGGGAGTTCCACAGGCGAGATGTGCGAGACATGAAGCTATTGGAGTAGAAAAGACGTCTACATCTAACAGTTTCAATGGTGAAGGGGTGGGAACGGGATGCCAGCCTCGTAGGACGTTTAAATTCATGAGGCCTAGGAAGCAGCGAAAGCAGCTCCTCGGGGCAATTACCGTGAAAGTATTTGTAAAAAAGACAGAGCGAGGCAACGTCGCGTCTGTGAGAGAGCGACTGCAGACGGGATGACGGATCAGGGCCAATTTGACAATCATTTGTAAGAGAAAAAGAAAAATGGGAATATATCATTTTTATAAATATAACCCTATATTGTCATAAGAAATATTTCATGGTCGGAGATGACGATACAGAGAATGACGAAATGAAATACTGACTTTTCATTTAGGAATAAGGTAAGTTTTTTTTCCAGGCCAGAAACTTAGCCGCATCGGACGTAGCTTCATTTGAAAGTGCTTTTATATCACATCTATTATTCACCTGTCAATTGAGATTGATTATACTGCGAAGGTTTTATAATTTGTCTCCGATATTAAGCTTCATAATTAATTTCTCTGCTGAGCTCAGCTGCAGTTATTAATCCATCTCTCAAAATTCTTCCTCATCTTCGCCACGGATCAAAGAATCTGTAAACGCAGGGGGGAAGGTTAATAAATAAAATACCCGTGAACCGCGTCATTCATACCCAAAATCTGAATTGCATACAGCTTATATGAGTTCATAAATCATCAGTTTGGCTGAAAGAAACGAATTACCAGAACAGGAGTGGAAATAAGGCGAATGAAGGACCTTGGCGAATTTTCAGTTTCTATGTGGAAATTAAGGAAAGGTTACGTTAATGCCAGCATACAAAGAAAGGTTATAAATTATTCTTGATACTGACAGAAATTAATAAACAAAATTAATATTTCAGTTCAATGCTAACAAGCCAATGCTAGATTGTATGGCCAACACGATTTAGTCGAGCCAATGGAGTTCTAAACAGTTGTTGGATAAGAATAATATTAACATTAAATTTCTCTCTCTCTCTCTCTCTCTCTCTCTCTCTCTCTCTATATATATATATATATATATATATATATATATATATATATATATATATATATATATATATATATGCAGGTATGCAGAAAAATAGGAAAGAACACGTTAGGTAAATAATCCGGTGTTCGTTAGTATTTTTCCTTTTATTTTCAAAAAGACAGTGCTCCATACAGAAGTAGAGCTTATATTATAATATTTTTTGTTTTTAAAAATATGATTCCTTCGCTACATAAGAGTTCTCATGTTTCAAAAGCGAGAGCCGAGACCCCTAACATAATTTTTTGAAGTTATGTTGAGTTAAGTTGCCTGGAGCCGCTTCCTCGTCAAGCGAGAATTTGGGAATATGAGAATAAGCTATCTTTTGGTTAGCGCGTGTTTATAAGCGCGCGTCTAACCAAAAGATAGCTTATTCCCAAATTCTCGCTTGACGAGGAAGCGGCTCCAGGCACCTTAACTCAACATAACTTCAAAAAATTATGTTAGGGGTCTCGGCTCTCGCTTTTGAATCTTGAGAACTCTTATGTAGCGAAGGAATCATATTTTTAAAAACAAAAAATATTACATATATATATATATATATATATATATATATATATATATATATATATTCTTAAATACCTATAATTGATAACAGAAGCCAGTGGTTTATACCAACGGTTTCCCATGCTTAATACTTCACGTTTTCACTCTCGCGTGGTCATGTGTTATGTCACGAGCTGCGACGCGATATTCGCTTCCGTGTCTCGTATACACGTGTTTGTCGTTGGTTTGAAATTTTTCACGCAACAAAAACAGACTATCATTGTTGATTCGTCCGTGTGTTGTTTGATATTTTGAAATTTAATTGTCATCTTTGATAATGGCTTATGTAAGCTGAAAGCTTAGACTAGATTTAAACATGTATCAATATGGGGATTTCTTTTCCTCTTTCAATGATAATATTATGAAGCTTATCGGACAATATGAAAGGAATTTACTTAAAATAAATAGACAAAACTTGTCTATATTATTTAATGAAACATGCATCAATGAAAAATTGCTACCTAAATATACACAATATATATATATATATATATATATATATATATATATATATATATATATATATATATATATATATATATATATATATATAAGGAAGAGATTATAGTAGTTCCAAGGCGAGAAAAGTGTGTATATTATTCGTCGACTTTATCTCGCATCCAAGAATTTTATTTCTTCTTTGCCAATAGCTTCCATTTTGATGATGGCTTTGATGACTAAATTCGCCGTCAACGTGCAGGTTCATTACTAGATACTTCTAGTTCCACCATGAGTTGGCTGGAGGTGAAAGAAAATCAGAGAAGAAAGTGCTGATGGCATGAAGTTGTTTAACGTGTTTAAGGTGGGCCTCAGCATGCCTGGAAGTGACACACATACTTGATTTCATATTTCTCTGCAGTACAAAAGTCTGCAACGGACTGTTATTATTTCGAGTGGTTCCTTCTGTAGCATTATCCATCATACGTAGCCCTCTTCATTCGCTAATGCAACCATTGGACTCTGTTGTAATCGTCATCCATTTGTTCTACCGTTGGGATCTTTGGGGGTGTTCGTACTTAGTCCGAGGCCACATATTAGAGCTTGCCGCCAAGGATGGCCTTACGAGTAGTTTCGATCGCCTGACTGTATCGTTCTCAGCGTTATTGGAACCCGTTCAGCTCAATATACATCTGATGATAATTTTATACTTTCCTTTTTTTCTTATTTAGTGTTTGGTCTCTGAATTAATAATAATAACGTGGTACATTTGGTGACGAACTGTTTAATCCGACCTCTCGAGTAAAATATATATGCGTTTGTGCGTGTCAAAAACAACAACAACAACAACAACAACAAAAAACATTATTATTAAATGAGCTTATCTTGCTAGTTCTTGTAACAGAAGCTAGTGCTGAAATTTAGTTACTATTCTTCACGCGCCATTACGTAGAAAGACTATTTGAATAAATTTGTACGAATTTAATTTCTAATGGTCTTTTACAAAAACAGAAGTGAAAGAATGAAAGGCATCATTTAAGGTAGTAGTGAACGTGTTAAAATCTTTCAATAAGATTCAAGCAGTACGGACATTTTTGATAACAGGGTGTATTGAGAAGTACTGAATTGTGCACAATTGGTTTTCACCCAATAATAGACTAAAGAATTCGCCACTCCATTACCAAACAAATTTACTACTTTCTTAACAATGTACACGAAAATTCTTGCCAATATATTAAATGTACAATGACTTCTACACAATACAGCGACCGATGAATGCTTCGTAAATATATATACAGGTGATGTTTACCACAGTCTGTCAATAAGGTAGTAAAGATTTAAGAGGAGTACCGACATTGTGATCAAATACACTGCTTTAATGATATTTAGTGAGACCTGCCTGCTAAACTTCACAATATGGCCGTGGCTTAAGTTATTTACAAAGCCTTGGCTAGCACAAGTGAACAATACGTAAGTTTGAAACGTTGATCAAGTGAATTACACTAAAGATAGCCTACGGGAACAAATGTTTAACCTTTGATGTCTATCAGCCTCCCTTGATATATATGTGCAAATTAGTTTGACACAAGGCAACACTATTAAATCTCATAATAAAAATGTATTTTCACGGGTCATATTTACCAGCAATTAATGAAAATGATAGTTTATTTATATTAATGGAATAAGCTGGCGCAGCGTGTGAAAAGTATAGCATATATATATATATATATATATATATATATATATATATATATATATATATATATAGCTTTAAAATATATCTTGATGGATTCTGCGATAATGGCCCGAGAAGTGACGTATGCGGTTCATATGAACAGTCGTTATCGGAAAGTTTCACTATAAAAATAAATATTGGATATCATACTTAATGTTTTAAGATATGAAGGAATTTTAAGCTGATTATTTTCGAAGGGTAAATTAAGAAACTTTTTCCTTTTTAGGCTCGATTTGCAAATAGTTTTTGAACGATTTTCTTGTATTTGCTATTTTTTCAAAAGCATTCTGTACATTTGCATACTTTTTAGACGATATTTCGTATTTAAATAATTATTTTAGATGTAGATTATTTTTTAGCAGATTTATGTAAATAAAATGTGAAATGATGTCTTTTTTTCAGTATTTTAAAGATTATTTTTTTATTTGTTTGCTTGTTTTCAGTTCTGTAGAGATGCCCATGGACGGATAAATAAATAACTACGTACTATTACCCTTGGGAAGGGTATGAATCCTCTTCTTCACCCCGCCCCAGCTATGGCTAAATAGTAGGACAGACAGGGTTCTATAGCCTTGGATGGAAGCTGGTCAAGAAGAAGGCTAACTCTGAATTCAAAACCTGCGGAGGGTCTTTTTAGGACCTTGTGGCGCGTGGTCCACCAGGTCTCCGTATAAGGCCCTTAAAAAAGCGTGGTTGGTTCTGCATAAAGCCTTCAACAATATAATCAAATCTCATGTGCTGGTGTCTGGGCTGTCGGTTCCTAGGAACTGAACTGCTTGACCCTCATGCGCCGATTAGGACGGGTGAGTCCAGCAGCAGCAGCAGCAGCAGCAGCAGCAGCAGCAGCAGCAGCAGCAAATAAAAAAAATATAATTATTTCAGAATCTTTTATTTTTCTGTGACAGGACGACAATGTATATATCTGCAGTTAGGATCAACAGCCCTAATCTAATATAGTCTTCAAGACTATTTTACCGATTATCTTTTAATCAAATCTACCACACGCAAGACAGTAAAGACACTGAGACATAAGGTTTAACTGGGGGGGGGGGCTGAGAGGTAAAAAAGAAACGCAGCTAAGGAGCGTGAGCAAAAGAAGAGTAATCAGCAGGACATTAGATAGCGAATGTTATTGCTTTAAAATATGAGTAGATTAAAGTTGACTGGAAAATTGCGAGTTGTATGAAAGTTCCACAAGTGAGAAGTGCGAGAAAATAAACTTTTAGGATGTAATTTACGGCATAAAAATGCCGTTAACAGTTTTACATTAGCCAATAGTTACTTTCTGGCGTGATTTACTGAGTAGAGCTTAGATATAACAAAATCCAGAATGATGGAAGTCCTAGAGAGATTCGAACTCAGAACTTAGTTGTAACTGATCCAGCGAAAAGAAAGAGAGAATGACCATTACACAGCATCTAAGTGGCCTTTGCTGCTGTTCGTCTTATGATTAAGATGACCAAATAAATAACAATGTATCTATTCTTTTAGCTGGATGATTCCGGAGATATCAGCGTTTCTGAAAGCTGACTGATCTTTATTTTCTTTATTAGATTGTCACATCTGGGTGCCGACTTCAATGGCCACTTTTATATTTACATACAGTATTCCTGATATTGAGCACTTTAACCCATAAATATAGCATACCTTAAAAGTATATATATATATATATATATATATATATATAGTTGGATTGATGTGTGTTTGTGACTCTGAGTTTGTGAAATTCTGGATTTATTTATGGTTGCGTATATCGGTGTTTTATGGTAGTGGGGGGAATTGCCGTCGGAACACCACACATATGTACGCAAACATGCGTGTGTGTGTGTGTGTGAAAATATGTATAAACAAGATATCAGAAGAAAACCTCTTTAGCCTCTGACATCTACCGGCCAGAATCACATAAAATGATCATTAATATCTTGTCAAGTTTTCTGATCCCAAGTGTCAGTGTAGAGGAAAATAGATTTTTCTTCATATTCTTACTTGCATCATAACAGATGATTATTGAAAAATATTCTATTCCAAGCAGTTCTGTCAGTTAGCAAATATGATTGAAGGTAATTCTGAAGAGAACACCTGTTGCTTAAAACTAATAAACAATGAAAGAAGTCAGTCTACCAATTTACAGGAATATATCTTAAGTCATTTCGCCTTATTATAATGTTATATATATATATATATATATATATATATATATATATATATATATATATATATATATATATATATATATATGTATAAACTACACACAGATATATATATAAAAACTACACACACAAACACACACACACATATATATATATATGTGTGTGTGTGTGTGTGTAGTTTTAAGGTATGCTATATTAATGTCTGATGAAAGTGCTCAATATAATTGGGATAGACTGTATCTAAATTTAAAAGTGTATATTGAAGTGGACATCTATGCTTAAACGCGATCGTCATGACCTGACCATTGCCTTTAAGCAATCTTGGTGTTGATTTCAATTTCCACTTTCATATATATATATATATATATATATATATATATGTATATATATAGAGACAATATTAGTGGTGAATATACACACACATATGCAATTATATATGCACATACGCATATGTGTATAAAAATAATTCCAAGAGGATATGATCCAGGTAGAACTCGATGTCCAGGACAGAGTAAGGATGTAATAAAAAGACTTAAACACTAATATTCCATGGTCATAGTTTATTCCATTGGAATCGTAAAAACGACTCAATTCATCAGACCTACAGATTCAAAATGAAAACGGAAAAACGACTCCGGGAGAAATTGGTGAGAGTATGTGTGATAGTGTGGGGGGACCCGTGATCTATATAGAGGGGTAATAGACGAGAGACGGGGCGGACTTTAGGTGGAGAGGGCACTATATTTTTAAAGACATTTATGATATGTTTAACGTTCTTTTTTTTATAGACACAAGTATTTAAGCAAATGCTCTGTTTTATAATAAACATTTTTAAATAACATTTACCCGCTTGATTTAATACTGTTTATTATAAAACAGAGCATTTGCTTAAATACTTGTATCTATAAAAAAAAGAACGTTAAACATATCATAAATGTCTTTAAATAAATTGTCGGACTTTGTCCAATTCAAATATATATATATATATATATATATATATATATATATATATATATATATATATGTGTGTGTGTGTGTGTGTGTGTGTGTGCGCGCATATATATATATATATATATATGTGTGTGTGTGTGTGTGTGTGTGTGTGTGTGTGTGTGTGTGTGTGTGTGTGTGTGTGTGTGAGTGTGTGTATGTATGTATTGAACTCCTGGAGAGAAAAGTGAATTTGTAAACAGTAACTAATACTGCTGCTGATGCAAGACTCTTCGTTAAGAGAAATAGAGTCCTCCCTTCACTGGCGTGTTTATCTAAAAATAATTAGTCTAAATTCACATTCATCCCTGCTGTGCGCTAATGGCTTAGGTTTAGAGTCTGATACCAAATCAGTTGGGTTTCGATCCCGGCTTGAGGCTATCGGATGTATAGCCACACTGATGAGCAGGGAAACAGCGAATCAGTCTGTCTGTGGATGACAATATATATATATATATATATATATATATATATATATATATATATATTCATTCTTGCTTTGCTTCCAACATTTGTCTTCAAAAATTTAAACGCAGTTCCAATCGTAAACTTAATGGATAGCGGCCTGGACCGAAGAATCGGAGAACCGAGTTTGATTTTCAGTCAAATCCATTAAATTCACTTAAGTGCTAATACCATTAGTGCATTCACTTAAGTGCTAATATTTCTCTCCGGCTATGAGTAAACTTGTCTACCGCAGAAATAAATGCCAACCTACTGCGCGAAAAATCTGTCTCGTCAGTCTTGTATCGAAAGATACATGATCGCCTCCGGGTGTATCACGCATGGCACATAACTGACTGATATCTTCTTAATTCCTGTTCTTGTACTATAATCTCTCCTTAATAATAAATGTCTTCTCCTATTCTTACACATTCAGTAACCCCTAGCATGTTAATGATATTATCGCCTTGCTTGGGGCGTAAATTGTGGGAAATGTACATTAATGCAAAAAGATCTAGAAGACTATTCTTTCAAGATAACTTTTATTTCACGATTTGATAGGAAAGATTGAATCAGTTCAAAAATTTGTCTAGAAATACCATAACCTTTCAACTTGTGAAGAAGACCAGCCCAGTCTTCCCCATTCTTATCTAAATTTTGAAAGTCTCTTTCAGCAATAACCATTAATATATTTGTTTTGGTCTAGAGCAGGGGTGGGCAAACTACTGCCCGCGGGCCGCATGCGGTCCGCCAAACGATTTCGTTCGGCCCGCCAAGCACAAACAGATTTTTTATTCAATACTAACATGCCCACTCCGCCAAAAATAACAACTTAAAATTGTTAGTAAAATGACAAAAAATCCAGTAAATTTATATTGAAGAATGACATAAAATAAAAAATACAAAAAAATAGTGTATCATTCCCATTAGTATTTTTATCCTTCTCATGGTCAGTTGTGATATTACAAAATAAATAATTATGCTTCTTTGATAGTTTCTATTTTATAATAGTAATAAAAATTATTTCTTAATTTTTAAAACAGTTATTTTATCTTTCAAATAAATAAGTTTTTCTACTTACATGATACTTTAAAATGTTATTTATTAAAACTATATTTTTCCTTTAAAAGCCCTTTATTTTGCCAATTTTAAATATCATTTATTTTGGTTTATATATACTATGCGGCCCAGTAAAACTATAAATTTTTAGAATGGGGCCCTTGTGCTAAAAAGTTTGCCCACCCCTGGTCTAGAGGAACTAAAAACATATTGCTTTTCTGAAATAAATCCTAGCGAGGTTAGTTGCTTTACAAATTAATTTATTCAAAAACTAGTCATGGTTAAAAATATACAACAATGGATTTATTCTGGAACTGGTTATGTTTAGAAATGATAAAAAATTAATTTATTTTGTAATTTGTGGAAAGGAAATAATTAAAAATTAATAAATCGCCTTGAAATATGTCTATTTTCAGAAGTCCGATAGATAAATTTGTGAATTAATTTAATATGATTGATTCATTTTCTACGGCTTATCAACACTTTGCAGGTTATTTAAAGACATAAACTTTTCCTACTTAAACAATAGCTCGGAGGGAGGAGTTGGATTTATACCTTTTCAACAGTATTTGTCCGTAAGGGAGTATAACAAAGCCAAGGGGAATTGGAACTCGGCTCTCCGATTAACAATTCTGAGTCCTTATCCATAGCACCACACGTACACCAAAGTTTACAGCACCTGCAATTCCCAAACGGTCACTCATCTCGGTACTGACTAAAATCGACGTTGCTTTACTTTGGTGATTGTACGGAAACGCTATTTTAACTTGACATGACCATAAAGTCTAAACAATGTATAGGCAGCGTGATTAACGCTGATTATTTTTTAAATAAAAAAGAATATTTCAGGCGGAATTTTTTTCGATGGAATAGATCGTGAAAGAATCACTTGATGACCGTCAGAGGGACTGTCTCCACCCTTATTAACTAGTATACGTAGAGACATGGATACAGGAGTTCAGAAGATTCCCTGAGGTGAGATTAAACTCAACAAAAGAAACATAAAGAAATTGTAGAAAATTGAAAACAATCGTCCAAGGGGTCAGCAAGAAAACGGCTTGATCTATTTGATAGGGTCAGCGGACGGCCGCATTTACTACAATAAGGATGTAAGTTTCGATTTGGGGATTTGCATCAGTTATCAAAAACAAAAAATCTCCAAAAATAAAAATATGAAAAACTAAATAAAACGGCTTCGCTTATCAAAATAGAAATGTAGGTTACTCCACTAATTTTCGATACCTTGATTTGAAATGATTTTTTTAAATGTAAAAGCTTCATTGAAACTTTCATTTCAGCTTTAATTGAAAGGTAAAGGATTTAACATTTACTATTTCCAGTTAGCAAAATTCTCTGGGGTATGTCAGACAGAAACTTTAGTGATTGGAATCGATTTGGGGGGATTTTTTCTAAAATAGCTGATTCACGCCTTTTTTTTTAGTCGTCTTTCATCGCAATGTAATTCTCTGTATTAAAAATCTTCCAAAAGTAAAATATACTTTTCTGAAACTTTATTTGATGAGTATGATCTGATTAGAAGTATAATTAATCTAAATTGAAATAAAAAGTTTAAAATAACAGAGAAATAGATTTTTAAAACAAATACTATCGGTGATTACGTCCATCGCGTAACAAATACTAATAAAGGTGTTGACAGATTTATTGTTGTCTACGAAGACATCTGTTAAAACATAACTTAAGAAAATAACGGGTGAGCCCCTTTATTATATCATTTTTAAGTACTCAGTAATCTTAACAATGTGGCAAAATATTCTCCGTAATATAATTTCAATAATGTTGACAATAAAATTACTGTTGTGGGGATCTCCCATTTTACACAAGATGGACTCGTCTAAAGTATACTTATAGTGACAGAGTTGGGAGACACAAGGACAGACATAGGGTGTTCACCGGAAGATAAGTTGAGACAAGGTTGAGATACGTAGAGGAGAGGAGAGGAGAGAGAGAGAGAGAGAGAGAGAGAGAGAGAGAGAGAGAGAGAGAGAGAGAGAGAGAATTACGGCTTCACTTACAGAGTCTTGTACATATACTTTCTACTAACCCGTATTCCTGGACTACTAATCTTCATTTCAAGTTTGTATTCTTACGTTCAATACACTTATTTTCCTATTTCAATTACTGACGTTGTTTATTTATTTGTGCAGGATTCCATCCCCGGTATCCACAACAACTTGGCGATGAGGACTTCGGACCCACACGGAAAGAAAAGAAAAAATCTCTCTCGTCACTACAATAACTTGGCGACGAGGAATTCGGACCCACACGGAAAGAAAAAAATTTTTTCTCTCGTCACCACAACAACTTGGCGACGAGGATTTGCACTTCTCGAAGACTCAAAAGAATTTGCCGTTGCCAGCGTCCACAACAACTGGGCGACAAAGATTTACGAGGATTTGCGAGGATTTTGCGCGATCACCGTGATTAAAAGGTACTTCCTCAATATACGGAAAATCGAGGTTTTCGTAAGACTCTTATCATGGAGGATTTTAAAGGTATTTTGGTAGAACTTGTAAAATACCAAAATGAACAGGAACTACAACTCCAAGAAAGAATGGAAGAGAAGTGGCAAAAACAATTGCTCTCTTAACAGAAAAAAATGGAAAATGTAATACTACAAACGCAGAAGGAAAATCAAGAAAGACAAATGCAACTCCAGGATTTAATATTAAAAGTAACGGGTAACACACAACAAAAGAATATCGAAAAAGAGGCGACTTTTTCTCAAGACGCAGTTTGGAACACAATAGAAACATTTAAATACTCTCTAGAAGATGATAAACATTTCGGGGACTACAACAGACGTCATGAAGACATTTTCAACATTGATTGCCAAAACTGGACGGAAGCTAAGAAGCTACGTTTATTATTCAGGAAATTGGGAACAGAGGAGTACAGAAAATGTGTGGATTATATTCTAACGAAAAAGACAAACGACTTGACGTTTGACGAGGCAGTTAAATGCCTTACAGAGCTCTTCAGTCCAAAGACTTCACTTTTTCACAAAAGGTGGAAATGTCTCAACCTCATAAAAAGCGAAAATGAGGAACACTTCACGTTCGCCGCAATCGTGAACAAACATTGCGATGACTTTAAGTTGGCAGAATTGACTCCGGACTATGTTAAGAATCTTATTTTTGTACAGGGATTAGTCTCAGCCAAGGACAGTGAAATGCGCAAGAGAATGCTCTCGAAGCTTCAAAACGAGCCTGGATCAGCGCTACAAAATTTGTCAGAAGACTGCCAAAAATGCTTGAGCATAAAAAAGACTCTAAGGATATCGAGGAATCGGGAGTAGCACATACGTATGTAGAACAAAAGTTTACGAATCCCCCCCGCCGGAAGAAAAACAAAAATTTCATAATAAAGGAAAAATTACAAGATATAAGGCGATTAACGGGAGAGATCAAAGCAAATATGCAAATATAAGCACCCCCCATCTGCATGTTACAGATGTGGGGGATTACACTGGAATAAAGACTGTCGATTCAAATACAAGAACTGTTTAGTTTGTGGAAAAATGAGACATAAGGCATCTCAACGCAGAAACAAAAAACACACTAGTAGGGTAAGAACTACTAGAATGGACTAAGAAGAAATACTAAACACAAGAAAATACGTGGAACTCGAGATTTTAAATTAGAAGGTAAAATTACAGTTAGACTCAGGTTCGGATCTAACTATAATTAATTTACAAACATGGAGGAATGGGATTTACCTATTAGCTCATTTTGTAAGAAAATATAGTGCGAGATATCAGAAGCTACAAAATTAAAAGAACTACACAGTCAATTCCCCGAAGTATTCTCTAGAGGTTTGGGACGATGTAATAAGTTTGCAGCTAAAATTGAACTACAGGATAATGTCCAGGCAGTATTCAAGAAAAAGCGAAACGTGCCTTTCGCAACCATAGAAAAAATTGACAATGAGTTAGATAGATTGGTACAAACTGGAATCCTTTCACAAATCGAATTCAGTGAATAGGCGGCACTAGTGGTCTACGTAAAGAAAAAATCCGGAGAAAACCGTGTTTGTGCAGATTTCTCGATTGGGTTAAACAAGACTATCAAGGATTATCCCTACCCATTTCAAAGCCTGGAGAAAATATTTACCAAGCTTAACGGTGGTAAGGTATTTTCTAAGATTGATTTAAGTGAAGCTTATCTTCAGTAGAAGAAGAAAGTACAAATTTTTTATGTATCAATACTCATAAAGTACTTTACATATTTAACAGATTGCCATTTGGGATAAAAGTAGCACCGTCAATATTCCAACAGACTACGGACACCATGCTCACGGGACAGAACTTTGCTACTGCATACTTAGACGACATTTTAATCAAAAGCGATAATATAGAAGAACACGCAACGCACATTAAAGAAGTTTTTAAAAGAATTCAGGATTTTGGTTTTAAAATGAAGGAGAAAAAATGCGATTTTTTTCTACAAGAAATCAAGTATCTAGGCCATATAATCAATGAAAGTGGCAGAAAACCAGATCCAAATAGGGCATCTGCAATAAACATTATACCTGAGCTGAATAATGTCGCAGAGTTGCAAAGCTTTCTTGGTCTAGCGAAATATTACTGTGAATTCATTTATAACATGCACAAATTGAAAAAACGAATTATTGAAAAAAGACAACAAATGGAACCGGATGGAAGATTGTCAGAAAGCTTTTAAAGAGATCATAACTGAAATTAACGTCTGAACTAGCACTGACGCATTTTGATCCCAAACTGGAAATTATCATTGCTAGTGATGCAAGCTCACATGGAGTGGGAGCATGTATATTACACAAGATGCAGGATGGCACAAGGAAACCTATATCTCAAGCATCAAGATCGTTGTTACCAGCAGAGAGGAATTATTCGTAAATTGAGAAAGAAGCGTTAGGCATAATATTCGCCATAACGCGCTTCCACAGATACATATAGTAAAGTGCTAAACAATACAGTAAGGGAATTACCAGTGAGGATGTTAAAAATCAGAAGAGAAGCTGAAATGTATGATTTCATACAAAGTACAAAGAGAAAAATAGAAGGAAAAGAAAGAAATCTAGCCGACATTTTTTCAATTTGCGATCACGTATTACTTTATAAAGAAAGAGTGGTCATACCCAAATCTTTACAAAGACGAATTCTGAAGGACTTTCATCTAGGACAACCAGGGAAAAATTGTATGAAAGCGTCAATGAGAGGTTTCGTGTACTGGCCTAATATGGATAACGACATTACTCAAATGGTAGAAAAATGTACAAAGCCACCAACTATTATACAAAAGCCATGGCCTAAGATGGACAGACCTTTGTCTAGAATCCATGCGGACTATGCAGGACTCATAGATGGATATTACTACTTGATAACGGTAGATAGCTTTAGCAAGTGGCTAGAAGTTTTCAGATACAAAAACCCTACGACGGAAAACTCTATTAATTGTCTACACAATTTATTCGCAAGATTCGGCGTGGTAGATTGCCTTGTAACGGATAATGGTACCCAATTCACCTCGAGCGATTTTCAAGAATTCTGTGCGATTTATCAAGTCAAACATATTAAAATAGCACCATACCATCCACGATCTAACGGGCAAGCCGAAAGGTTTGTTGACACGCTTAAGAAAGCCTTGAAAAAAGCAGAGGACGTACCAACAGAAAGAGCCATACAACAGTTCCTACAAGTCTACAAAATCACCCCGAACGGAAACACACCGTCTGGCCTTTCACCACCTGAAGTGATGTTTGCCCGGGAAATATACGGTCTGTTTTTGATAAACTATTACCCAGCAAAAATAAAAACCGGCATACAACGATAGTGTCTAAAAGATCCTTCAAACCAGGCGAACGGGTCTATTTCAGAATGTTTAAGAATAATATGGCATAGTGGCAACCATGTACGATAATAAGGAGACTGTGGAATGTTCTGTACACGATCCAAGGCGAAAAATTCACTCACAGGAGACATATTAATCAGATACAAAAAGACGGATAGAGGAGCCAAGTTCTTCAACTTCGGAAAATAAAGACTCAATGGAGGCGATTTTTTAAGCATTTGAAATTCAAAGACCACAAGTAGCTACAGAGATTAGAACAACAACCAGGGAAAGAAAATTCACAGAACCGCTAATAATAGACCATAAGCGGAAAAAATATTAACCCCCACCAAAAAAAAAGAAGCTAGGGAGGGGGTGTTGTGCGGCTCTCCCCTTTTACACAAGATGGACTCGTCTAAAGTATACTTATACTGACAGAGTTGGAGACACGGGGACAGACACAGTGTTCACCGGAAGATAAGTTGAGACAAGGTTGAGATCCGTAGAGTCTAGAGAGAGAGAGAGAGAGAGAGAGAGAGAGAGAGAGAGAGAGAGGAGAGAGAGCGAGAGGGTGAGAGAGAGAGAGAGGGAGATAATTACATCTTCGCGTACAGAGACTTGTACATATACTTTCTACTAACCCGTATACCTGGACTACTAATCTTCATTTCAAGTTTGTATTCTTACGTTCATTACACTTATTTTCCTATTTCAATTATTGGCGTTGTTTGTTTATTTGTGCAGGATTCCATCCCCGGAATCCACAACAATTACTATAGTCATCGCTCTTATTTTCTGATTATGTTGTGACTGATCGACCATAATTTCAAAAAATGGGCACTTTACATAATATTTTACATACGTCAAAATAAAGAAAATTATTTAAAGATCTTGAAGCAAAATGATTTGTATTAAGTTTTTCAATTTTTTTATTAGGAAATATAGTTTTCACTTAATAACAATATCACCTAAGCGGATGAAAGTAATGCAGAATTTTAAACGATTTATATAATATTATTATAATTAAAATTAATAAAAAGGAAAAAAAATCTTGTAATAATTAATTATTCATCTAATGTTATTCTTGAGACAATAGTGTCCTTAAAGTTTCATTAAAATCCGACATTTTGATTTTTGCAAACATTTCCAAATGAGTGTGTTTTTTGCCTGAGAGAAGGCACTGAAACACTATGGTAAATATTACGTCGACCGCTAACGCAAGTAAAACAAGGATTTTACCAAAAATTTCAAACGTGCTAGGAAGGATTAAAAATATAATAATAATAATAAAATACTTAGGTCTTTCCTTTTAATAATAGCATAAACATAATGACAATGAAACTTTTTTCATCAGGTTATGTTTTTTTTCAACGAAAAAGGGGAGGTACCAAAAGAAACGTAGCACGCGTGATTGCCTTTTAATTAGATCGTGAATTGTGGTATATATATATATATATATATATATATATATATATATATATATATATATATATATATATATATAATCGAATATATGATAAGGAATTATCACTCAAGGGGAAATGAGAATAATATTCATTATGAGATTATTAAAATGAGATTTTTTACTTCATCATCCTAACCATCATTACTCCCTTGACTCCTTCAATCTTCGTGTTAACCTAAGAGCAGAAGAAAAAAATAGCCTCCTCCAACAAGATCTATTCGTGGTGGCACTCGGGATTATTATTCATTATAAGATTATTAAAGTAGAATTGTTATTCCTTATAAGATAATTATTCCTCATTAGATTATTATTCTTTTTGAGATTATTAAGATGAAATTATTATCTCCTAGACTGGCAAATATCAATTAAATAATGTAGGACTTTGCCCAAAATAATCCGTCGAAAAATTAGACAGAACTTTCGAAACAACATGATATATAAAATGGAGTAGTTCAATTAATAAAGAGAATTTTTGGAGTATATTTTCGATTGTGGCTTCTATCGTGATTTATTTGCCATACGTTGAATAATACAAAGTACGGGGTCACCTACAAGACCTGGGAGGAGATTGGTAGTTAAAGCATTGTGAAGTTTCGAATCCAACAATACCGTATGGCTGAGGACAAGTCTCATTAGGAAACGAATTTGGAAAAATCATCCAAAATAGAACCATAATTTGGTTTCAAGAAAATATCTTGCAAAGCTGTAAAAACGCTCGAAACATAACATCTGACAACATAGAAGTGACATACATTGCCTTGATATGTAAGGCGATTATGTTATAACGCCAACATCTCACCGGTAAAATAAATGATTTTTTTTTTTAATATTAACGAATTTACTGACAATCGTACATACGTGTAGAAATAAATTTACATCTAGTGGGCACATGTGTCTGAGTAAATTTCCTTATATTTTAATGTTGTGGAGTAAATAACACCGGTCGTCGGTAACAAATGAACTAGGTAAGACGCCTTAAATAAAGAACTCAGTCAGGGAAATTAGTTGCAGTCTGTCCCAGTCTCACGACAATACAAGACTTCTTGCTTTGACTTCGGATAAAGACTCGGCTGAGAAAAACCGACAAGTTCTGTACCCGAGCCCGATTTTGCGGGGGGGGGGATTTTGACCTGTGGCCCGGGAGAAAACACTCGGGATCTGCACAGTAAAAATGACCTTGTGTCGCATCTATTCTGCAGTGGGGCAACCGGTGAATATCAGTTCGTCGCAGTTAGTCCCAGGCTCGCAACAACACAAGACCTCTGTCTTCCGACAGAGAGTAACAAGACTTCCGTATTCGGGAGGAGAAGGAGGATGAATTAGTCTGGGTTTTCTCATCGGATAGAGGTTGGCTGAGAAAAACAGACAAGTTGAAGTCAGGCAGTTCGCTGTCTGGCTTGTTACTGACAAGACCTTTGTCTTCGGGTGACTCAGTCGAGTTTCTGTCGTCGGATAGAGACTATGTTGAGAAAAACAGACCAGTACTCTACCCGAAACCGCTTTGGCAGGGCTGGGTAAATTTTGAACAGTGGCACGAGAAGTAACGCTCTTGTTCTCCCATAGTAAACTTGACCTTGTGTAGCATCTAGTCCGCAGTGGGGCGACAGGTAAATACCAGTTCGTCGCAGTCAGGAAGTCCGCTGTCTGGCTCACGATTGTCAAGTTCTCTGTCTACGATCAGAGTACGAATCAGTTGAGTCTATGTCTGCAGACGGAAACTCAGCTGAGAAAAATAGACGATGCAATGTGCCTGATCTTGCGGCTGCGGGGACTGGGTAAATTTTGAATACTGGCCCGAGTGTTACGGACAGAAAAACTCCACCTTGTATCACATCTCGTCTCAATGGGGAGAATGGTTAAATACCAGTTCGTTGGAGTCAGGCCAGTGTTCGTTAAAGCTTACTTTTGGCTAGCCTACGATTCTGACCGGTTGAAATCTCGTCTCACACGTGAAGTTTTTCTGAGCTGTTCCTGTCCTTTTGGGATTTTATTTTAGTTTTGTTTTCATATACCTGTTTCATTAGAACTTTGGACTTCACATCTTGTTAAGTTTGGCTTTATTTTTATTAATTCCACTCAATTTTGGCTTGTATTTGATTTTTTTTCTTTTTTTCATTTCAGTTTATTTTCTCTTTTTGAATCTTTTATCACCGCCGTAGTAACCCGTTTTATTTTCTCTAATATAAATATACAAGACTATTGTTTCAATTTCTTTTTCTTATCTTTCATTTACTTTTTGAGCTAAGTATTTTGTATTTGCATCTGTTGTTCGCCGGACCTTTAATTTTTATCGTGCATTATTTAATTTCTTAGTGTATACATTTCCAAATTTTTATTTTATTTTGTCGCGTAATTCGGCGAAAGGTCTTTTTTAGTATTTACTGTTTATATTCTATTTTCGCTCGTCATTTTTTGCTTTACATTTTTTTTTATTTTAGCGTATTTTACTTTTAGTGTTTACATTTCCATCTTTTATTTATTTTTCGTCGCTTGTATCGGCGAACTTTTTTTTCGTGTCTTAATTTTATTTTTGCTTGTCTGTTTCTTGATAAAACTTATAGTCTCTTGTCTAATTTATATTTTAATGCTTATATTTCTTTCCTATATTTTTGCTCATCGATTTTTCGGCGAAACTTTTTTTTTCTTATCACACGTTTTCTGTCTTCTATTTTTCTCTCTCACATTATTTTTGTGTTATATCCGTTTTTTTTTTTACTTGTAGTATTTTATTTACTTCCCCATCAGCTAGTAAAAACAGCGTTATGTTTTATTCCGTTTTTCAATTTCTCTCGTTGTGTTGATTGTATAATTTTTTGTATTGTTAAATTGCTCTTTTCTTCCTTTCGTGGAAGAATTTCATTTAATTTCTGTATCTTAAGTTTATTTGAATTTTCGTTTCCTTTTCGTTTTTTTGTAAATTTTATATGGCAAAAATACACACACACACACACACAGACACACACACTCTTACACGCACACTTTCACTGAAAAGAAAAAAAAATTGTGGGAAATAATCCCTCGTCTCAAAAAGGCCGAGAAACGTCCTTAAATCAAGAAAGACTTGTTTGGGGAACACCTAAACGTTCACCTGGAATATTGGCGAACACTCCTTAGACAGTTCTACTAAGAATGAGTCAATGGATTAATGAAAGACCATTGATGTCTTTTCCCCGACCATGTTCAAACCAGATTCCCAACCCTAATCGGACTGATAATGGCTTTCTGGTTAGCGAGTTTGAATGCCCGGGGTCTGAGGTCGGAGTCCCACAGGGCGAGACGAAGCACGCGATTTTCAGCGTTTCTTGGTGAAAGTATGTTGTTTGATGGAGACCCATTTTTCTACTCACGACCGTGAAGACATTCTATCTAAGATGTTTCTCATCTATTCAGCATGTTTTTGACGATATCTAGTCGGGTAGTTATATTGGGCCATTGGAATGCCGTCCTTGACTCCGATGAAGATCGTATAGGGGCAAGATTAGGTAATAAGAAACCGGATGTGAAATCGTTTCTGGACTTTTTAGGTAAGTTTAATCTTGTCGATAAGTATCGGAATGAGCATCCCCGGGAGGTAGTGTCGACTTGGACTAATCGGCTTTGGTGGTGCGTTCTAGCTACATTGACCGAGTCCTGGTTAAAAGAGTCGACGTAGGGCTCTTAGTTTGTCCAAGTTTCCATTCGATTTTCCACGGATGATATGCTCGGCCGGGTTCATGTAAACTTAGATAAGCCTAAGGTTAGGTTTGATGGCTACTGGAAATTGAACGCATCATTATTTGGTGAGCGAGATTTCCAGGACCAGATGCTATTAATGCTACAGCGGGAATTGACGGGGGCTGTGTTTGGGAATAAGTGATGGTATATATCAAAATCCAAAGTTAGGTCGTTTGATGCTGATTAAATTCGCCGACTCAATCTAGCTAGATCAAGAGCGCAAACGGCATGTGAATAGAAAGTTTATCGGGCGATGAAATCCAGTGATAGTTTGAAGTAGCCTTAGCTAGGGCGGAGCTGGCCTCCTTGCCTATCTAGAAAGAGTTAGTGTTAGGTTAAAAATGGTGTCTTCCGACGCAAAGTAAATGGCCGCTGAATTGTGTTCAGAGAAGGCTCGAACTGCAGCCAATTGACATATCGCGAGGCAAGCGCGCCGCGACTACAAACGCGGGGATAGGTGAGGCTTTTCGAGACTAATTTCAGGATATGTGCACCAAGAAGCCCTGTTTATTTCGACGCCTATTTCGCCGACATTCTTCGTCTCGAGGGAGCTAGGGCGGCTGCGTGCGAGGGTTCCAACACAGAGTCTGAGATCTGGAAAGCGCTGATGCTGGTTGGTCGGGACAAAACTCTGTGATAAGATGGTCTTCTTTACGAACTGTTCTTGAGGCAGTCGCCCGTATTCGTTTCATTGCTGGCACGGATTTAGAACAACTGCATTAAGTAGAGGTTTATACCTCAACGCTTCACCAGGAGTGTGGCCAAGTTGCATTGCGAGAACAAAAACGGTAGAGATGGGAGAGAAACAAAATCAGAGTCAGAGACAATGCTAGTGACGTCGCGTCGAGTGCTTAAGCGAGACATATTATTATAACCGCTAGGAGTGAGTTATAACAGTGGCGACGAGGGATGGAAACTCGTACAGCGTAGAAAACGAGCACGTTCTGCTTCAGCGCAGATGATAACGTAAAACGTTTCTTGGCAATATACGAAAGTACGGGTTGAAACTCAGTGAAGAAAATTCCGAATTGTTTTCGCCTAAAATCAAGAACCTGGGAAAAATCATTGACAAAAATGTTCGTCAACCAGATCCATTGAGGGCAAGTGCATTAAGAATATGCCATCTCCAACAAACGATACAAGGTTACAAACATTTCTGGGACTAGCAAACTATTATCAGATCGATATACCTAATATGCAGAATGTGAATGCTCCACTGGACAATTTGCAAAAGGTGTAAAGTGAAACTGGATTAATCAGTGTCAGAATGTGTTTGAAGAAATCAAGAAAACACTAACGTCAAATTTATTATGAGCACACTACGATCCAAAAGCAGAAATTGTACTCGCTTCAGATGGTAGTGACTATGGTATAGGTGCAGAGATTCTACATAAATATGATGACGGTATCATGAAAGTCGTCGCACATTCTTCGCGTTCGCTACTACTGCCAGAAAAAAAAACTTCAGCCAGATCTAGAAAAGGCATTAGCAATAATATTTCCATTGAAAAAATTCACACGGAAGGGGAATCCGTTTTCAGACAGACCACAGTCATCTATTATCAATTTATGGTTAGACAAAAGGAATACTTACACATACAGTGAATAGATTACATCGCTGGGTTACCATATTATTAAATTATGATTTCAGGATGGAATACCATCCGTCCAAAAAATTAGGACATGCTGATAGTTTATCAAGACTGATCTCCCAAAATACTGAACCGTTTGAGGACACTGTTATTGCAGATTTAAAAAGTTAAATAGAAATTAAAATATATTATGTAATTTAGTACGCGAACTACTAGTTAACCTGGAAGAAATAAAAGTTAAAACAGAAAAATATATGTTTATTTCGAAAATAATAAAAAACACGACTAAAAGAAAAAAAGAAAGAAGGTTTATAGAACGCAATCTAAATTTGAATATTTACTCGCTATGTGACAGATTACTGATATTTGCTCAAAATGTAGTAAATCATAATATATTACAAAACTGGATATTAAATGAATTTCATAGTGGACATCCGGGAATTTCAAGGGTGGAATCTCTTATGAGAAGCTATGTATACTGGAGAAAAATGAATCAACACGTAAAATTTATAAAAGCCTGCAGAAGTTGTGCTTTGATGAAAAATCATCTAAGAGGAAATTACAAACTTGGCCAAAGACAGATACTCCAGGATCATGGCTGCACATAACTTTTGCAGGTCCAATAAACTGATCAAATTATCTTGTGGTAGTAAATAGCCTTACTAAGTGGCCTGAAATTTGTAAGTACAAAAAACCAACTTTCACGGTTACATTGAATTTTTACATGAACTTTTTGCAAGATATGTTATTTCGGATTCCATAGTCTCGGATATCAGTACACAATTCACTGCTTATAAATTTAAAGAATTTTGTAAAATTTTCTCGATATAACATATTACTACCCCGCCGTATCGCCTAAGGCCAAACGGATAAGCTGAACGATCTGCGGGTACTTGTAAGAGACTTTGAAAAAGGCAAGTAATCAAAGAGTAAGCGAAAATGCACTACAAAGATTCTTGAGATATGCCGGATAACGCCGAATGACAATCTACCGCCAGACATATCACCGGCAGAATTGATGTCGCAAGAAAAATTAAATCGGTGTTCGTCAAGTTGTTACCAGATCAAAAATGAATAAGAACATGGAGAACTAAAAAGAATTCTTTTTTTTTTAAATTGGGGAAAAAGTGTTTTTCAGGGTATATAAAAATTGAAAAGAAATGTGAAAAAACGGTGTAATAAGGTAACGAATTGGAAAAATGAAGAAACACCCGCAAGAAAAGAAGAACCTATGCAAGTTCTGTGAGATATTTTTGACGTACCAACACCTCAAGAATTCGTCGGATTACCAGATAAAAGAATCGTACGGAAAAACTAGAGGTTGAACGAAAACGAAAGAAATACAAAGTTCAGTACGCTGGCGAGCTCGCCAGATAAGAGGAGGGGGTAAATACTAAGAAATAAAATTTAAAAAAATAATATTAAAATCGGAGGTGTTGGGAAGTAAATAACACCACCTGGTAACATGCATGAACTAGGCAAGACACCTTAAATAAATAACTCCAGGCGTGACAGGGAAGCTCGACACAGTTAGGCAGTCCACTGCCTGGCTCGCGGCTGACTTGTCAAACTGTCATCGGACAGAGAGGAACCCAGACGAGGCTATGCCTACGGGCAGTGTCACGTCGGGGGTGGTAGATAAACACGACCCTGTGTATACGGGGTCGACGTGGACCTTTTGACTGAGCCTATCGGCTGGCTTCGTCCCACATAAAAATCGTCCTTGTGCCACATCCAACCTTGTGCGGAGGTTGGTAAATACCGAGCCACCATTGTCAGGCAGTTTAGAGACTCGTCTGAGAAAAATAGGCATTGCAAAGTATCCGATCTCGCGGTTTCGTGAACTGGGTAAATTATGACCCAATGTACGCGCTCAGGTTCTCCACAGTAAACACGAACTTGGGTCACATCTCATCTCAGTAGGGAGACAGTTGGAGTCAATAGGAGAGTATTCTAGTGATTTCACGGCGAGCGACTCAGAGAGACATAATATGATAACCGCTAGAAGTGAGTCATAATCATTGTAATTAATGTCAAGTGGCCTAAAGATCGAAAGTCTTATTAAATGTGTTTCAAATGTTCGACAAGAAGCAAACCTATATCGCATTTTAATCTAGAAAAGTACTTTCACGTTAACATTTTCTTTGTCATTGACCAACCTGAAGCCAGAATAAGGTACAAAAAAGCTGAAATACACGATGTAAAAATTCAGCTTTCACGTTGAGATCTTTCGAATGTATATTTTTTTTTTTTGGTGTTGGTAATGTAAACAAGGTAATTTTGAACAATTAATGGATTTTTAAAATATCCGACATTATTTTTTATTACCGTAAACATTATATTTAATGGCAGTACGTCATTTAGTAAACATTACTACTTTTAAGCAGTGAAAGTAATGTCTACTGGCTTAGAGATAGAAAAAACATCTTTAAAAATGCGCCTCCATTAATTGCTTTCATCCATCTATCTACTCTCAGAATAATATATATATATATATATATATATATATATATATATATATATATATATATATATATTATAATTTTATCATATAGACAAAACCATTTTACTCACTACAAAGATGTAACTTCGTTTCAGTGCATTTCAACTGCACTTCGACGGGTGAGAATCGAAAATGGTTATGAATTATCCTGCTTGTAGGCAAGCCGGATGTGAAACGTCACTTCCTTTTTTCCATTTGTTTGAGAGAAAAAATATACATGAAGCAAAAAAAAAAAAGTAGTTGACGGAGTGAAACAATAGTGCTTGTTGATAGCAGTTTGGTGAAAAATGGATTGGGTGTTTAATGTTGACTGGTCTGTGGAAATTTTTTTCGCTCGTGTTCAAGGGATGCAACTGGCTTTATATGTCACTTAAGGTAAGGAAATATGTTAGGATGAATTTTGAGGGACGTATCCCTGGTTTAGGCAATGAATTGAGTATTGGTTTAAACTTGTTGATAAAAAAGTTTCTTTATTAAGACGCTCGGTGGTTTTGTAATCGCATTGGTAGAATAGGAAGATATTAAAATGGCAGATTTGGTCCACCGTATTAATCTAGATGTTGGCTAATAGGTATTTTCTGGTGTGGGGATCCCTAATTTGTTGGCATTGAACTGTGCCGGAGTTTCTGGCCGGTTTAGCCAATGTAATATTCGTGACAACGTTTGCATGTTATTATGTATATTAAATTTTCCAAGTTGCACGAGAAATCATTTTGAATTTTGAATTAGGATCCATCTTCGCAGTGAAATTCGTAGCCATCTAATAAGTAGCTGTATACGCCGAAAAGCGGTCGGTTGCATCTTTTCACTTGAGGCTCTATGTGTTCTCCACTTTTTCACTCGTCAGTATCTTTTTTTAAATGATTTTGGTTGTCGTTTATTTTTTATGATTGGATATTTTTGTAATAGGTTTTCATTTTTTGTCCTTTAGTAAGATTGGTAGATTTAGTTGCATGCGTGTGTAGATTTCTGTGTTCTTTGGGTTGAAAGTTGAATTATCAGGGATGATTATTTTCTTTTTTTTATTTCTCGGAGTATGTCGATATTAATTTGTTCTGTCTTTTTCAATTGTATTGTTCATTAAACTTTGAGGGTATTTTCTCGGATGAGTATTTTTTTTCATCACTTCTAGTCTGTAGTCTCTTGTTGTGTTTGAGATTATTGTATAGATTCGCTTGGCTAGGATGAATGCAATGTTGGTATCAGTGTGTTTCAGATGGGAAGATGTAAACGGAAATACTGTTGAGAGTCAGTAGTTTTAAAATATATGTCGGATTCCTGTTTATTGTTTCTTTTTGCTATTAATATTCCTAAAAAGTGATATTTTTTGTTGCTGTACTCCATGTAAATTGTATTCTAGGATTTATATTATTGATGGATGTTTGAATGTCCATAGTTTATCAGGATTTTCATTCTACATAATGAAACAATCATTAAAATATATTTTTCAGTTTTCTTTTATGTAGTAACGGAAGTCATTCGCATATATATATATATATATATATATATATATATATATATGTGTGTGTGTGTGTGTGTGTGTGTGTGTGTGTGGTGTGTGTGTGTGTGTGTGTGTGTGTGTATGTATGTGTCTATGTGTGCTGATACCCTTGGGAAAGGTATGAATCCTCTTCTTCTCCCGCTAGCTATGGGTAAATAGCAGGATAGGCTGGGTTCTATAGCCTTGGATGGCAACTAGTCTAGAAGAAGGGCAACTCTGAATAAAAAACCTGCAGATGGTTGTTTGGGAACCTTGTGGCACGTAGTGCACCAGGTCTCTGTATTCAGCCCTTCAAGATGGTTCTGCACAAAACCTTCACCACTATGTGCTGGAGTCGGTTCCTAGGAACTGATCTGCTTGACTCTCATACGTCCAATTCGATGGAAGAGTCGAGTACACACACACACACACACACACACACACACATATATATATATATATATATATATTAAATGTTATTATTACAGATACTCGTATTTTAATAGACGTTTGGTTTATTCATTAAGTAGTATATCTATTTTCGTCTACCGGCCTTAACATTCGAGAAATCTTATTATATATAAAAGATGATATATAGCTATAAATATACAAGGTAAATAAATATATATTTTCTAATACGCGCAGTAAATATTATTTTCATCTGAGACAAGGCCTGATTTTACATCACTCGGTTTTAATCCTCTCCTCAAACAATGTTTGACCCAACTTCAAGAGGATCGGTTTGCAGCAAGTTATCACTTCATCACTACTATATTAGTTTGGCAGAAGTGCAGGGTACATTGTAAAATCGGACGTCCTTTTGTAGATTTACTGTTAAATCGTCAGTTACCTCCCCTTAGATCTAGTAGGTATTAAAAGCACCCTGTTATATGCGTCAGTCGAGGTGTAGTCAGAGTAAAGTGCAATTAAGCTTTCGTATAAGTTTATTCACTAGTTCTGTTTTTACTGCAACATTCACTAAATTAATTTTAGCAGAATGACAATCAGTTTCTGTGAAAAGTCTTGTCAAGAAGAAATGTTTACGTTTCATTTATAACTACTTTCTTTTCCGCGAGAATATATTTGTAATCTGGCAATCTGGTTTACCGATCAAAAAAAAAACGAGACTTTTTCCAAGCTAGATTCGTATCATGTTTGATGCGTGGACATTGACAAGATGATAGTGTACTGATAAATCATCAGTTACGTCCCCTTAATATCTAGGAAGTATAAGAAGCACCCTGAATCCGCCAGTAGACGAGTAGTCAGAGTAAAGTGCAATAAATCTTTGGTATAAGTTTATTCACTGGTTCTGTTCTTACTACAGTAGTCGCAGTCGCAGAAACTGTATTTCGAATCTTTATTGTGCAACGAGTCGCCAAACACGTTGCCACAGTAGGAAGACAAATACAAAAATAAATGTTATTCTAAAAAAAAATATTTATTTAAATTCAGATAATATATCGGAATATTTTATATTTTGCATTATGTTACAAGATAAAATTTTTTTTTTTTTGCTAATGAAATGACTATATATTTTTTTATTTTACATAAATGCATGCATACCTATCTATTTGTTTTTAAATATATACATACCTACCTACCTGTCTACTTACATACTTAGTATAAACGGAAATTCAAGAGAAATGAAATCCGCATATGTTTAAAGTAAGATAAAAAGTTTGAGTAAATTTTAAGACTGATCAATAAAAACTGAGTGTCGTGTGTAGACAAAAAGATAGAAGCATCTGTCGTAATGCAAAAGCAGACAATCTCACCGAAAAGGCGACATATTTTACTTATCCGACAGAGTCTAGATTATAATTTATTCGATTCCTGTATCAATATTGTGTGTATACCAGCATGCATCAAGTAAAAGGGGCACATCTCGGCATTAGTTATTTTAACGCCATACAATATAAATATTGTAATTTAGAAAACAAATCGATTTCTAGTCCAATCGGAGCAGCGTTTTCAAGAAATTTATTAAATTGTGGATTGTCGAATAATATATGTTCAAAAGAGATAATTCCAGATCTTTTGTAGTCTAATTTCAGAGACATTTCCTCTGTCGTCTGAATATGAAAATTAAAAGAAATAAGTAGGGAAGTGATGATATTTTAGTAATAAAGTTTTCAAGTAATAATTAAGGTTATTGATATTTAATTACGACGTATACAATCAAAAATCTCCAGTGTTTTTTTAAAATTATAATTCGTATATTGGCATGCATTCTTAGGAAAACAGAATGAAGTGTTTCCCCCTTGTCTTTGCCACGGTTTGGCAATCAGAATTTTTATTTTCTTAAATTGGTTGCCACCCAAGATTAGAGAAATCAGTTTACGTCGCTATTTCAGCGATGGAGAAGAGAAGCGTGTTTGCCTTTCGCGGAAACATTTAAGTGAACGGAATAGACTTGCTCGGAATTTGAACTCGGTTTAGTTATTCTGTTTTCTGCGCCAATATCCATTGCACTGCCTGCACATCCAATTGATAAGAGTTATTTGTAATTAATAACCATGTAAAATCGATAAATAAGAACTGTATACTCATGAAGTGGATCCTGTTGAAAGAAGCATTCAAAATTATAATAATACGTCGTTGTGAATTTGGAGTTTGTAATATCATTTGTAAGTTTGAACTGCGTAAACGAGTGACATACTGAAGATTTCTTGCTTAAATGAGGCATGTGTCCCTACCTAACAAAATGACGTTGCTACATCTTTCAGCAATGTTACATAGAGGTTTCAAAAACGTTCTTTTGTAGACACAGAAACATTTTCAGGTGGTAAATATCAGCTCATTAGGTAGGTTATATGCTGATTTCTTCTGTTCCGCTTGCCGGCAATATCCCCTGCGTGTATTAAATATTTATGTCCTTTTTCGTTCCTCATTAGATGTTCTAGAAATGTCAAAGGTCTCCCTCTGGTGTTAAGTATAAGTGACCTTTTTGTTTCCATTTTCTCAAAATAAATTCATCGTTGCTCACAGGTTAATTCCATGGCATTCTCATTATCCTTCTGGAGAACCACATTTCTGTTGCTTCAAGTCTCTTCTTCATCGGTGAGGATGTTTTCCAGCATTCATTGTCATATATGAGGTGTGCTATTCTATAACTGTTCAGTAAAGTCGTAAATTTCTTTCGGACAGATTGCGTGCGCATCTGTCTGCGATATATGAGACACTGCCCAGGGCCTATCGGCGGTGGTTGTTTATCTATCTGTCAAGCAGCTGGTTGTCATGCCTTTAAAATCAACGGGCAGTTGTTTGGTCCCCTGAAGCTGACTCTCTTCACAGATTGCAAATTTTATTTTGGCATGGCACTACAGTCGGATGGCAGGCTTGGAAGCGGAGAAAATGTCGTGTAATATTATTCTTAACTCTATCTGAACAAGTACTGGTTAATAAACTTGATTCATAGATTATAACAACCGAATTGTATTTTCCCTCTCTTCTCACACGGTGACGTCTTAAAATAAATGTCTAGTATATTTTAACTCTGGGAATAAAAACGCAACAAGCTGAGAATGGTTCCCTATTCACATACATCTTGACTATTGTATTTCTTATCTGCTCTCAAGCCATTCAACTCAGTGAAGGCATATGCTGTCACTAATTGCATTTGTTCATTTCTGTTGATCACACCGTCCAATGCACCTTGTCGTATCCAGATCATCTTGTTCGATTTGGCCCTGACTAATTGTCCTTTCTGATGAACTGAATAATATCCCATCCTCCGTCTTCTATTCACAACCTTTCTATTGATCTTCAGTCTGCCAAGCAGCCAAGCAAGTGAAACCAGCAGGTAAATGGGATTTATTACTCTGCACATCAGTAACCGCTACTGATCGATAGACCGTTCCATTTCCAACCGCCATGTTGATTACATTTTTTTTTGTTTCCGCCAATCATTTAACATATTTTTCTTTTGCAATGTTCTTAGTATTCTCTTCTCTGTATGTTTTCATTCACTTTTCTTATATTTTGATTGTCCAATTTCTGCTGTATTAACCTCATTTTTCCAGGTAGTTCTTTAAAACCATTGTCTTTTCATAGAATTGTTTCATTTCATCCATATTGATTTGCATATAGGACACAGTCTATATGGATTTTATTCCAATTATCTTATTCGTTCCACTGTTTTTTTAACGTGTAGTTTAGTTTAACGTTCCTCTTATGTTCATATTTTTCAAAATATTATTAACATTATTTTCTTCTTCGCAGTATATATTAAAAATAACATTTGATAAGTTTTACAACTTCCCTTTATCGTTCCTTGGCAAAAACTTCCATTCTTCTACGATTAATTCACATCCACGATGCCGTTGACTATTTTCCATAAATAAATCGCCATTACTCCAAATAATAAAATAACAATAAAAAGCATGGGTCAGTGCATCTATTTCCCTGTTGGCGGGACCGAAAATACGCCAAAAGCATCCCCTGCAAAAGGTTAAGATAACGCAGTAAATGAGACCAGATTACAATATAATACGATTTTCATCCGAGAGTTCTCCTTTGTTATTGTGTTGGGAGAAACGTTTGAAGCCCATTTCAGTGATATTCAAATATAAACTTTACATGTATGTCGATAGATTTATACAACCACATACGTGTCATTCTGTTCCATTAATTTTTCCTATCTTTTAGGCAGTTTCATGATACCAAACCCTGCCCCTTTTTTTCTCAGTGCCCACTGGATCATTTTATCAACCCCGAGGTACCGCCCATTTTGGGAAACACTGCCGTAAAACTAACCAATATCTATTACCTGTGGTTATTCTTTTTTAAGAAAAAGGATCGTTTTACGGCACTTAAGCAAACAATCTCATATGGAAATTCGATCCATCAGTTTTTTCCTGTTAAATTCTGTGGAACGATATATATATCCAAGTATTTTCAAATGCCTCACAACGCTCATATTAGAAAAGTGGATTATCTCCGAGATAACCTGTATCGTGTAACCGAGATTATTTTCAATCAGTGTTTCGATTTGGTCATAATCAACGGCTTCAGACCTGTCAGAACGTTCTCGATCTTCCAGAATACATCAATTACAAATAATACTCTCGACTAAATACACTTTGAAATATCGCCCCTCAGTATATACATTAAACTATCATCTCATAACTGATATTGCTAGAAGTCAGAACAAGATTTATGATAACAGTTTCAGCTATCGCACTTTTAACTTCCGGTTTCTTGCTTTGACGTAAAATCTGACCTTCAAAAATTTAAATGCAATGTCAATCATCGTCATCAGTCTTGTTGAATCATGTTCTTTAAATGTCCTCTATCATCAATAAGGATCTTTCTCGGAATCTTTCATTTTTGATAACTCCATTGAATCTTAGTAGACTTATCGCCTTGCTTGAGCTTGCTTAGGATGAAATCATTAAAAACAAATTGTACATATGTTATAAATTTCAGCCATATGTGAAACGATATTACTTTCTCTCTAAAAAAATGTTCCAGATTAATATATATATATATATATATATATATATATATGTATATGTATATATATATATATATTCAGTTGTGTGGATATCAGTTTAATATCTATAAACAAAATATGTTAGTTCTATCACAGATATTGAGTACTTTCCACTATCTACAATATATATATATATATATATATATATATATATATATATATATATATATATATATATATATACACATATATCCCTACAACTGAATATATATATATCTATCTATCTATCTATATATATATATATATATATATATATATATATATATATATATATATATTCAGTTGTATGGATATATATATATATATATATATATATATATATATATATATATATATGTATATATATATATTAAGTTGTGTCGATATTAGTTTAATATCTATAAACAGAATATGTTAGCTCTATCACAGATATTGAGCACTTTCCAGTATATATATATATATATATATATATATATATATACACCCATATATCCATACAACTGAATATATATATATATATATATATATATATATATATATATATATATATATATATATATATATATTCAGTTGTATGGATATATGTGTGTATATATATATATATATATATATATATATATATATATATATATATATATATTGTACATAGTGGAAAGTGCTCAATATCTGTGATAGAGCTAACATATTTTGTTTATAGATATTAAACTAATATCCATATATTCAGTTGTATGGATATATATATATATATATATATATATATATATATATATATATATATATATATATATATATATATATTCAGTTGTGTGGATATTAGTTTAATATCTGTAAACAGAAAATGTTAGCTCTATCACAGATATTGAGCACTTTCCACTATGTACAATATATATATATATAT
>OZ038484.1:43258048-43310548 GCA_964036315.1 Acanthosepion esculentum
TCATCAAATAAATATTCTTTGCATCTCACCAACCAAATTATTTTTTAGCTTCACTAACAAGTTTAAGTTGATATAGTGTGTAGGCTGTTTTGGACCAAGTCTGGAATTTCTCCGTTCTCGATTCTCATAATAACTCTTGATTATCTTTTCCCCAAATTGCAAATAGAAATCACATTATTAATTTATTTTTTGATTTCATTCTATTTTGACACGATTTGTATCTAGTCACATTCATTACAGAGAAAACAACTCACTTTGCTCGTGTACACTACATGGTATTTTCGCTGCTTTGACTAATTCTATCATTTGTTTAATTTCAATTCTTCTCGTGATTTCCAATTGTTTCAGCTTCTTTTCAGGTCTTTTTCTGACTTTTCAAGTTCCCCAGTAATGATGGGCAAAATTTCCCATTTTCGATAATATATTATTTCCCTGGCAAAGATTTTGTTTTATTTTGTCACTTTTTATCAAATCTGATGGAATATTGAAATCCAGAATTTGAAGTAGTTTCGTTTTTTTTTTAATGATAAATATTTTGATTACTTGATCTAGACAAGCTGATCCTTTTGAAATTCCAAAGCCGAGAAAATATGTTATATTTTCGAGTAACTGCATTGTTTTTTTTTTCCATATATGGTATTGTCAGATTTTAGTGATTATGGTTTCTTCACCTTCTTCAATTAATAACACCGAATTTTGTATTTTCTAAACCAGCATAATTCGCAATATCTTCTCTCTCTCTTTCTTTCTCTCCCTCCCCTTCTATCTCTTTCTTTCTCTCCCTCCCCCTGTCTCTCTGGATAATCGACGCCTACTTGTTTTTTGTCGAGTACCTCTTGGTCTCAACTGGTTCTAATGGAATTGTTCTAACGTAATCTCTTCAAATGTTCTCTTCGTAACAAATCAATTTCGTATCATCTTCCATTCTTTTAATCCGCCCATTAAAATATCGACTTTTTTTATTCCATTTTAACTTCATGATTCTCTTGAAAAAATTTTATGTCAATAATTAATGTTAATTTTAATTTTTTAGTAGTCTTGAAGTCGCTTGAAAGCAGAGATTATAGAGTCCTTAATGGGGTTAGTTATGTAATACTTTAACATTCTGTTTACCGTTTCACATACAATCTAGTTTCATCTTATTCTCTGTCTTCAGTTACCTTGTTTTGTGTTTCAAAGCTTTCCGTTCTTGTCCGGAATGGGAATGGTCATGAATAAATTAGAATTATACTGCCCAGTCATTGATGGAATGTTCTATTTTTATTAATAGTATTACTGAGTTCGAGATCATCACGCAAAGGTATTCTGGGATACAATATTAATGCCATAGGACCCAGTCTGATAAGTGTATACCAAACACAGACAACTAAACATGTGCAGCATTGTGACAGGCGGGTCTCAGTAAGAAATACCTAGTCCGCTCAAATGGCTTCCCATTGACGGCGTTACCAAATATGGCGTAGTGACACCCAACTCGATTTGGTTGCCACCTCGTTCCAATTTAGAGTAAGATAACTTTCTTTCGACACTCAGCAATGACGCTTCTCCGCTATTAACTCTAATGAACAGATATGTACAAGGAATCAGCTGGTCCGCCGTTTTTTCAATTTACCAAACTAAGCACAGCCGGCTAAGATTGAATATTACTGCCGTCTCGACTTGGACAAACTTTGAAATTTTCGACCGACGCTTACCGCAGCCGAGTGCGTCGGGCACGCACAACGCTGGTCCGACTTTCTTCAAAATTTTAACACGAAGTCGGCGTGCGGCAGAGCGCCCGTAACGCCTACTGCCGGCACGACGTCGGTCGTTATCTTTGCCGCCGACCGCGCGCGCTGACGCCCGACTGTCGCGCTACTCGCTCGCCGGCCGGCTCCTCACAATATAGATTTTGAACTCGTTTCGTGTAACAAGCTTTGCTTTTTTTGAAATTTTCGACCGACGCTTACCGCTTCTTTGGTAATAAACAGGCTATCTTTTCTAGCCCATCTTAATTCACACATATAAACGTAGTCATGAGAGCCTTGCCCCGTGTTTAATCAGTATATTTATTACTGATGTTCGTAGTATTGATACTACATTGTCACATGTGTTTAAGCGGCGGCTATAACTGAGAGCTAATCTTCATAAAAATGATCGCATTCAACCTAATATTCATGCTGATTTCACACGTGTCGTAACGATAGTTTTAAGTGTAGAATTTTAAAACTAGGATTTCTATTTTTTTCAGTAACGTTCGAATTAACACAACAGTATTAATTCGTTTTCATATTTTAAAAACAGGCAAGATCATGTTATATATTTAACTTATATCTCCATTTTAGGTTCAATCAATGATTTGTTGGAACGATACATCAACGAGCAGTGGGGAGGTAGCATCTGTTAGGTTCTCAGCTATGGGCAAATAGTGAACGCCCAAACAAAACCAAAACACTATGAAAGTATAAAAATAAATTTTAATGGTAAAAATACCAGCAACACATTTTTATCTAACACAAATGACCAACAATACATATTTCTAGTAAAATGACCAACAATACATTTTAAATGGTCAGCATTACATTTTATCTGCAGTTGAAGGCATATAATTGCGTTAAAAATGTATTTAGTTGAAGCAATAAAATTTCGTTCAGAATATTTAAATTTCGGCTTTAAATAACCCATAAAATTTGATATGCCACTAAGTAAAATGAAATAACGATCACTGAGCTGTAATGTGTTTCAAGCCTTGTTTACAACAGATGCATATATATATATATATATATATATATATATATATATATATATATATATATATATATATATAGCCCGTTAGCCTGGATACTGTAAATTTTAAAGTACTAAATATGCATCTTTTGTCCTGTAGTACAATTTGTAATTATACTATTTTGTTGCATGTATCGTTGAGTTCCATTCTTTTCTACAGTTATCATATAATCCTTATGCATACCCATACATGTATGGAATTTATTATTTTTTAGATGATATAATTAATTATTTATTAAATATTTGTTTTCAGATTTAGTTTCTCTCTACACAGGCGACATTTGCTATGTAGTTATGTCTACCTTATTTTATTCTCTTCTCCGAAACCTGATCCGAGCTGCAGTTATAAACAATTCCTCTTTTCATCTGTCCTTTGTGTAACCATATTAACGTCTTTTCGTCTGCATGCTATTCTCTAACCATTTTGAATTTTTGTTATTCGGTCTTGTTAGATGTGTTAGCGCGTAATCAGCCCGTCTTTTGTGTGTCTATAAAACACGTTTTTCATTGCTTATTTAGCCGTCTTCTCCACTTCTGTAGTCTTTTTATTGAATCTGAGGACATCGGCTCAGGACTTTAGGGCTGTATGCGGATTCATTAATGTATCAGCTCTCTGATAACGTGACGCTGTTTCTTCTCTTGTCTAATTTAGATTGTGTCCCGAATATCTTACCAGAGATAACGCCCATAAAATTTGCATTCGATTATATTCCTGTTTAGTTTTGTTTTCACGATCGTCATTATTCTCCAAAGAGAATCAATACTTACATTTTATAGCATTTACTTGTGTATCGAATCAATTTCCATTATTGAAAGATAGATGAAATGTGTTCAGTTCCATTTGCTGAAGCTTTTATTCGATTCTTTGGGAAATATAAGATTAGAGGAGAGTGAGAAGGATGTACATTTATGCTTGATAAATTTCACAAAAGCATTTGATAAGGTACGGCGCAAGTGTGTATTGAAGTGCTTGGTTCGTATTCGGGGCACCAGGGAAAAAAGCTCGCCAGAGGAAATCAGTGTGAATCCACGCCACATCGGTGAGAATGTATCTGAAGTCGCGATGTCAGATCAGAATCGGTTACATTATAGATCCTTCTTTGGATTTTATCAAGAATGTCCAGGAGAACCATCAGACCACATGTGGCAACAGTATTCAATGCATGGACGAGTGGTTGATTTATAAGTGTATAAGACGGATTCTGAGGGGAAAAACATTTCTGGTACAACACAGTGACCAAACTCTCCTTGCAATGAATGAAGCTATTGATTCGATGTATATTTATGCTTGATAGATTTCCCAAAAGTATTTGATATGGGACGGCACAGCTGTGTATTAAACTGCTTGGCTTGTAGATCTAGCTTGGATAACCGTAAGACTGATCCAGAACGTATACTGGTTTTCTCGCCGGATTTGTTTAACATCTCCAGCGAGGCTATACCAAGGGAGTTGGAGACCCTACCTGAATTTATTATTGGTGGATACAATCTTAACAATAAACGATACGCATGAGACACGATGTTCGTGGCAGTTGCAGAAGGAAGACTACAGGATCTCCTAAACAAAATAGTACAAGAATGTAAGAAGAAAGAACTAACCATGGTTGTCAAAGAAAGAAAAGAAAAAAAAAACACAAGATACGAACTACGAATAAGAGATGTCAACATTAAACAAGTACAGATGTTTAACTACCTGGGCAATTGTCAAACAGAAGATGTGACATCGCAAACCGAAGGTGTATTTAAATAGGAAAAAAAAACCTTCGAAAGAAGTAAACAAAATACAGAAATAAAAGGAACAAGTGTTGAAATTCTATGTTATATCAATCTATCTATCTGTCTATATATCTGAGAAATTCATACACAGATGTCCTCAAGGACACATGGCACAGTTGACAAAGGCGTTTGTTAGATCCAGTGACAAGACCCAAAGAGTGTGAGTTCAATACCCGGTTAAGGCAGCGGAGAACTTGGAGAAGGAAATTAATAGGAGATAACTGATAATTGGCATCCATTAAACATGGCACGCGGAACTAGAAGCGTTAACCCCAGTGAGCGAAATAAAGGGTTCAGTTCGACATTCCAACCATCTGAAGAAGGCCGGAGCGTACAACGGCCGAAATGTTGTAATAAATATGACGACAAAGATGAGGACGATTGTCCGGATAATGTAAATAGTGTACCATCTTTCTATATTGCAATAAATACTGGAGAATTTCCTTAGAGAAGAAGAGAAGAATTTAGGCAAGAGAAGTGGAGTTCTACAGAAGGATGCTGAGAATACCATGGACGGAAAGTGTAAGCAAGGAGGATTTACCTTTAGGAAAAATGGAGATAAGAATAAAAATCAGTTGGGTTTCAATTCTAGCTAGAGGCAAACGGACGTCTAGCCACACTGATGAGCTGTGATACAGCGAAACAGTCAGTCTGTGGATGACAATATATATATATATATATATATATATATATATATATATATATATATATATATATATATATGCGTATGTTTGTGTGTGTATGGTATTTGAGTGGAGAGTGATAGCAAAAAAATTTAGACACACACACACATATATATATATGGTTTGATAGATAAACATGAGAAGACGTTAAACTGCACTGAGATTAACATAGTTTTACCGGATGGTTGTTCGTCAAAATGAAATTTTTATAGTTTTTTTTATCTATCTATCTATCTATCTATCTATGTATCTATCTATCTATATATATATATATATATATATATATATATATATATATATATATATATATATAACCGTGGTCACAGATAACTCCTAACTGAAACTTATCCGCTTGAAGTGAATCTGATAAAGGCAGTCAATTTATGTCGAATAAATAAACAAAGTGTATTCTATATTATAACTTTCTCTGTCTCTAATTATAAATATCTTTGAACGGATCTCACTTAATTACAGACTGAACACCTCGACCAAGAACACTAGAAGATTACATCGGCTGGTGTTTTAAAACGGTCTTGTCTAAATTAATTACCACCTTCCTCAATATAGCGACGAACATGAAAATTCTAATTATACTTTTGTTTTCAAATTATATTTTTTATTGAACTTGAAAAGATTATGAAATTTTTAATTATGTATGAAAGGTTTGATGCATCTTCAAGGAATCTCATTTCGTACACTAATTCGCTGAATTAAAGCTGAAAGCTTTATTCAACAGAGTATACAAGATTCGCGTATAATGTCGTTTTATAGTTCCAGTAAACGGAAATGGCTCTCTCAAATATGAGAGTAACAAAACAATGAGTAACCACCCTTGATTATTCATAACACTAGTCTATACGCTTTGGATGTATTTATAAATATGAAATAAAAGTGGAAATTTTTAAAACAAGCAGCCAGTATGTGTAATCCGGAAGAATATAATAAGCACGAATTCAATTATTCTATTTGTTATATAAGTATAAATATTCATTGAATGATTTGACAGTATTATTTTTATGCTAATATTATTGGCATAAAAATTAATTAATTAAATTATTCCAAAAAAATTCCGAAATTAATTTATTTCAAAAACTTGCTGCGTAAGGTTCGAGCGTGACACTCTTGACATATGAATATATGTTTTCCGCCAGGTGTACAAATAGCGGTATCAGGCTGTAGACTGCAGTGGTTATTCAGTATCTATTGTGTGGAACAATCCAGTCAAATTAATGTGAATGTTTTGCGTCGATGATTTGGGTTTTGATTTAGAATTTACCGGACGTTAATACGAGCCGAATTACTAACAAGGTATTCACTGAAATGGTTAATTATCTTTTGTTGACTTTTACTTCTTTGTTTTTGGAAGAATTTATTTGCGAGTGTAATTAAATACCGTTTAATTTTAACATTGAAGTCTTGAGTTATACTTAATTATTAACAGCCACCGTACGTCACAATAAATATGATACTTTAATGCAAAAAGACCTAGAATAGTATCCCTCTCAAGACAACTTACATTTTGCGATTTGATAAGAAAAATTGAATCAGATAAAAAATTACTCCTTAACCTTTCTCTAGGGAAGAAGATCACCATGTCAGTCTCTGTCAAACAGTTCAATAATTCATAATTCTTATTTAAAGCTTGATAGTATCTTTCAGAAATAACAGGTAACACATCAGCAGTTGACTGAGAGAAGCGAAAGCGATATTACTTTTCTAAAATAATTCGGATCTTCTAATAGTTTTCCAAAAAGTGGTAGAATTCTGGTAGGTCAATATTTACAAGGATCTGATCGTCCGACTAGGTTCTTAAAGAGAGGAAATACAGAAGATGAACTACAGCAGGAAAGCAGAAAGACGTTTATTGTAGTATTTAGAGAGAACAGGCGACAGTTCAGGAGCGTATTTCTTACGGACTATTACGTGAATACCCTCAAAACCACGTTTAGAAATTACGCAGATTCAATAGAAGGGGTTATATTCATATCGCACAGTATAGACTGGGCAAAACAAAAATAGGTCGGATGATTGAAGTGGAAGAGAATTTACAAGCAAAACATTCTTCTTTATATTTTGATCTAATTGATGTTTTACATATCTATCAATAAATATAATTGTGGATATAAAGCAAATAATTAGATATTAGCAACTGCATATACATGCGCTAGTGTGCATACACAGGTAAGCAAATAAATATTTACTTTATTTAATTTAAGGTGTAAACAAAACAGTGCTCCATTTGGTTAGACAGACCTAAGTAGTATATAAAAATAAATATACATATACTAAAGTCTAGTGGTTCTTCCAACAAATGAGGCATGAACTATTACGGATGATTTAAAAAAAAATAATAGGTTTCATGGGAGGAGCGCTAAATTAAACGCACACTCAAAGTTCAAAGTTAATATAAACTTAATATATTATTGGGGTGTAAATACACAATTTAGAGTGTGGGTAGGGGGCAATTATAAAAGAAAAAAACGATGCAAGCTTAAAGTTTAAAGAGGAAAGCCGGGTAACTCGTTAAGTATTACTAGTCCACAATAACACTCATAGAACACACTGAAAACAAAATGTCACGAGAGAAATTACGACACACACACACACACATATATATATATATATATATATATATATATATATAGATAGATAGATAGATGGCAGAGCAGGGATTGCGAGTGAAGGTAAGGGGACAAATGTTTATTCACATTATTTGGACTGTTATCCTCATCGTCCTTGATATATTCAGAAGGTTAAGGCCGTTGTAAGCTCGGGCCTTCTTCAGGTGATTGAAAATTCGAAACGAACCCTTTTTTTGCGTCCACCGGGGTAGATTGTTCTAGTTCTTCGTAACATACCTCTTCCGGATGTCTCACTTATTTTCCCTTTAACTGAACTCTCCATGTTTTTTTGTTTCAGCCTGGTATTGAACTCACAAGCCTTTGGGTTTAGTCACTGGATTTAAGCAACACCTTTATCCACTGGGCCATATGAAAACTAAGACTCTTTAAAGGCAGGAAACTGGAGAAATGTAAGGAAACTGTGGAGAACGTCAACGTCTTGATGAGATACGAAGCATAGAAGACGATGCAAAGGCTACAGAAACCCATTGTAAAAGTATGTTTTTGCTTTTACGTCAATAAAAAATGTCGTTTTTTAAAGTTTTTTTATATTCGTGTCCGCTGTTAAATGGGTTTTGTAATGTGTAGAAAAACCGGTGAGTAGACTTTCCAAAGTCCTATCGATCTGGCGTGGGCGTATGTGCGTATAAAAGAGATACAAGCTGGCATAAAAATTATCGACACACGAAAAAAGAGTCCGGAAACCAATTTCGGATCTCTGCAAGGACAAGTTGGTGGCTCTTCATTTGAAGTTCTTTTCGAAAGAGTCCACATCCCCATTCGCTTTTTTATCGTAATTGTTCACAATGGAAACGTTTCTCAGTAGATCATTATATTAATATATTATGAACTTGCATACATAGATATGAACAGACGTTAGTTGAATACATAATCGCAAAGTTGGTATTTCCATTCCAGGTTACTACAGGCAACACCCAATGTATAGAAATATATATATATATATATATATATATATATATATATATATATATATATATGGTGTACCAATAACTTGGACCGATTTTAAATGTAAATTAATTTTAAGCGTCTAATGATTTTTTTTTCTTTTTCTTTCAGATTTAACAACATAAGTCTTTGGCAATATCAACCACTAGCAGCATGGCCCGGCGTTGCCCGTGCTTGAGTAAAAAATCGTACGACTCATATAGCAATCGCTATCACTTGACTTAAAATATTTTTGCCCTTCCTTGCCTTTAAAGGAGTGCCCTTTGCCGTGCTCATGTTGCTACATGCCTTACTTCTTGCCTATCTTACACTGCGAATTTTTTCTAAGCTCTATACTAAACATTAAATCTGTCACGAAAAAAGAACTAAACAAAATTAACACAAAACGATCAGCTTTAAAAAAGGACTCGTAACTGGATAAACCGAATGAAAAAAGAATTTTAACAACAATATTTTTTCACACCCAACCCAGTTCTGCGGAATCAGAATCAACGTTGCGTTTAAGCAAGCGAATGAGCCAATTGGAGCAAAGTGCCATGCAGATTAAAATTTTTCCCACTAGTGACGAATGCAGCTATTGATTTTTTTTGCATGCTAGCATGCTAGGTAACATTCATGTCAATCAGCTGTTGGCTCTCAAGCTGGCCAATAGAATCTTCTTGCCTATTCGTGGCAACCAGCTATAGGCTCTCACTCTGGCCAGTAGAAAATGGCCGCAAACTACATGAAAACTGCCGTATAAGCATGAAAATTTCCACTATCGATGGGAGTTGGGAAATGCAAAGTCGGTCTTGGCCTTTCCGCTAACTTGGAGTATGTGCATGTAAAATCCACCGAAAATTGCGGCCATGCATTCGTTACAGACACAAAGACATCCTGCCTTTTATAGATAGACATAGAAAAATGAACAATCGAACAACGTGTTAAAGTTATCGAAGCCTATATGAAAATGGACGTTCAAACTGAAATGCATTTCACGCATTTTCCGATTTTTGGGGTCAACATAATCGACCAACGGAGAGTGCAAATGGAAAAATTGTAAAACAAACTGGATCAGTGGCAGATGTGAAAAAACCATTGCGTGCTCGTTTACGCCGTTCGGCTGAAAACATTGCTGCAGTTCACAAGAATGTGGCCCAAAACCCAGACACCTTTATTCGTCATCGCGCGCGGGAATTGGAAATCTCTACCACAACGTTACATCGAATTTTGACAAAAGATTTGTTTCTCTGCGCTTACAAAATTCAATTGACACAAGAACTGAGACCTGCTGACCATTTGGAGCGCCGTACATTCGTCAGTTTGGTGCACGAGCAAAGACAAGCCAATCAGGATTTTTCACAAAAAATCATCTTTAGTGATTAAGCCCATTTTCATCTTGGTGGATTCGTTAATAAGCAGAATTATTGCAATTCGGCTGATGAAAATCCACGGAAGATTGTCGAAAAGTCACTGCATCCCCCAATGTGACTGTTTTGCTAGCGGAATCATTGGACCGTATATTTATAAATTTGAACGTCCGTTCAAATTTGTATATATATATATATATATATATATATATATATATATATATATATATATGGAGAAATATAGTCTTAAAATGTGCTATATTTATGGGATAAAGTGCTCAATATCAGAGATAGAGTGTGTGTAAATATAAAAGTGAACATAGAAGTTATATATATATATATATATATATATATATATATATATATATATATATATATATATATATACGATATTGTTAAAAGCCATCCTAATCAAAAACTAAAAAACAACCTACATAAAATAGTATTTTATATTGGCAGAAACATCTTAAACATATTTAATAACAAATCCTCCAAATATAGACATCAACCACCTCCCTATTAATAATGAACTAACCCAACAATATCATCAAATACTATCTATAAAACTAAAACAATAAACAACGTATTTTCAAACCAAAACATATGCCATGCTGACGGTTGACGATAACTGAAAGTCCTCGGAAATAAAACTCGACTAGGGTCCAATTTCAACAATATAGACCCTAATATTAAAAACCTTGAGAGAAAGCAAGAAATAACTGAAAAAAACATCATCAATTGGAAAAGTTCGTAGTTTACAACCACACATGCCTGAATATCTATCTATCTATCTATGCATTTATTATAACTTTATCATATAGACAAAAACAGTTTAATCACTACAAAGATGCAACTTCGTTTCAGTGCATTTCAATTGCACCTCGACTGGTGAGAACCAAACCAAACTGCTATCAACAAGCACTATCGTTTCACTCCGTCACCTTTTTGCTTTATGTATGTTTTTCCGAAACAAATGGAAAAAAGAAAGTGACGTTTCACATACGGCATGCTTACAAACAGAATTGTTCATAACCATTTTTGGTTCTCACCAGTCGAGGTGCAATAGAAATGCACCGAAATGAAGCCGCATCTTTAAAATTTTAAATTCGTTTTCAGCAGAAAATAAAACACAGAAAAGGTCAAAAAAGAGTACATTTAAAATAATAATCCTATTTATTATGCATAATACATGTGGTGAAAGATCCTCCTGAAGATAATTGGCATTTTAAAAATATACATGAGTTATTATACATTCAATTGAATGAATATTGTTTGTATGTATAACATTTCATCTTTACTGATATTGGCTTAATCAAATAGCTAATTTGCACAAACTCGACATTTCAAAGCTCGTTTAATTTTGCATTGATCTCGACGATTTTATTTTCCGTTTGATTTTTTGCTTCGTGAAGAGTTCTTTGTGATTTTAATTGATTTGATTAAAGTATTTATTATCTGTCAAAGCGTAAATAAAAACTCGGCTTTCAATAATGAAGAACGTTACAAAATATTTTAAGCTCAAATAAAAGTAAAATAAATTCGTTTTCTCATTCGCTAACCATTTTCACTTATTTTCAAAACCTGTTAAGGTAAATGACATGATCGTCCTTATCGGGGTTGATGCTATATTTACTGAATTTGTTACAAAAGAAATTTAGTCATATTGGTGAAGATGATCCGATAGTTTTGAACCAATTTTAGAAATTCTGTAACATGCAGATTGTCACCAAATATTATGGTACCAGTGACTCAAGGAAGGGCGTCTAGTCGTATAGCAATATTTAGGGAACTGCTATCGCTATCATTACTGATTAGTTTTAACCTAATTGGGTACCCTTGCTTTGAAGTCTAAAGACAAATCTAAGCTAAGTACGTAAATAGCAACAGTGACTAAAGGAGTTAAAAATGCATACAAAATAGGTCTATATATGCATTTCTTTGAACAGGCTGCATATAAAAATTTTAGGAAAGATTTATATGACAAACAGATCCTAGTCCTGGGTATGACGATAAAATATATCCGGCATCAAGACCTCTGATTGGGAGATTGGACTTTTTGAGGAGCATGGAATGACATTTTAATTGCTATTTTTCAACTCTAGGTAGGAGCACTTGTTATGTCCCAGTTATGGGCAAATAATGAACTTTCGAGGAAAAAAACACTATAAAAGGATAAAAATGCATTTTATAGTACAGATACCATCAATGCATTTATATATAAAAAATACAAATAATACGTATTTATAGTAAGATTACCAACAATACATTTCATCTGTAGTTGATAGTATACAATTACATTCAACATATATTTAGTTGAACTCATAAAATTGTGTTAGAAACATTTAGATTTCGGTATCAAATAACCTATAGAGAGTGGATATGCCACTAAACAAAATCAATCAACCAACAAAAAGACCATGTAAAGCACAGTTTAAAATATGTTTTCGTAGACATATTTAAATGAGCGCTGTTCATCTTGTTGGTCCTAATTTTTTATAATAGTACCCGTACTAATTATTTATTTTAATTTCAGACATGCAAAGAATGCCATCGATTGTAAGAAACATATAATCTCAGACAAGAAAATGATATTGTATAGTTATTGGGAAATGAATGCACAACCTTAGACAGTAAGTAAATTCACAGATAAGAATTCAAGCAAAACAGTGAAACCATTGACAAGTAAGAACTTGAAACCATTGGTTTTACTCATGAGAGCAAAAGAATGGCCACCCAGTAAGAAAAGGTTTCAAGAAAATAATGTGACGAAACATTTAATTTGGATCTAGAAATATATAAAAACTGAACATTAAATTAACTAATTATTTTTGAACATAGACTCAGTAGCTCAGGCAGTTAATGTTAAAATTGTTCAGGAAGGCAGGGATCAAAGGGTTAAAGGAGAAACATATGAGAACGGAAAACTATTTAAACATAAAGGATCCCTGGTGAAGAATTTAAAAAAAAATGTTGAAAAATGTCGTAACGATAGAAAAATTAATAAAATATTTGTTTCTCTAGTTATAACGACAAATGTACGCAGGTGTCGGCTTTAAGAAAGTTTTATTCAATTGAGAATACAACTTTCGCGTATAGTGTCGTTTTATAGTCCCAGTAAACAGAAATAGCTCTCTCAAAGAGGAGAGTAACAAAACAAGGAGAGACCACTCTTGATATTCATATCATTAGTCTATAGACTTTGAATTTGTTTATAAATATGAAATTAAGGTGGATATTTTTAAAACAAGCAGTAAGTATGTGTAATACGGAAAAATATAATTAGCACGAATTCATTTAATTTATTTGTAATATAAATATAAGTATTCTTTGAAAGATTTGATAGTATTGGTTTTTTAATGCTAATATTATTGTGAAAATCTTTACTTGCATAAAATAAGGAATAGTCTGGTTAGTTTAATCTAAATTAATGACATCATTTTTAGCTACAAGGTAACAAAAAAGTGCTTGCCGTTTTTTTATCTATTAGTAAAAAAAGTATACATCAAATTTGACATACCATTAATCCTCATAAAAAACCACCGGCATCTAGAAGCCTTTACCAATGCGATTTCAGCTGTGCAAAAACCTGGCGGTAAAAATCAGGAGTCTTGGACACAAAGAATTCTTTGAGTGCCTGTCAAAAGTCTGCCCGGTGAGCGAAGGATTTTCCAAAAAAAGTTGTTGTCTAGGGAATGGAAGCGCTAGTAATCTATTGACGCAAGGTCCGAGGAATAAGGTGGATGGCACAGTGTCTCCCAGGTCACCGTATGATACACCAGGCCACCCACGCTACATGCGGACTGGAATTGTCATGGAAGAATAGAACATTCTTGCGATTAAGCAATGCTGAATTAATCTGCTTCACCGTCCCATGCAGATGTTTCAGTTTCTGCGAATACATATCCGCAGCGATGCTTTCGCCTGTTGGTAGCAGCTCATAAAGCACCATTTATCGACTAGTCCACAAGACTAGTCCATGAGCTTGCGTGGATGTGGATGTGGTCTTATAGTGTGAGACACAGGGTTCTGTGGTGACAACCGATATCTAGCACGCTTGGACCCACATTTCGTCACCGGCGAGCACTCAGTCAAATATGATTACGTTGCGGCGTCAAAACATCAAGGAGCAACAGGTTGTCATTCGTTGTTAATTTTTGGCTTGCTCAACTCGTACCTCTTCTTTATGCGGTGCAAGTGAAGTTTGACTATTGTCCTCCTATATGGCCGCCTTCAGGATCTCATCTAGGACGAGTGGCCGACCACTGTGGGGTTCATCGGAAAAGGACCAAACCATAATATCTGATGCTTGGTGGTGATTTCACTCACAGCATTATCCGCAAACTATTCGGCAACTTGATGCGGCTGCGGACAATCCCAGCTTAAATTCATAAATCAGACAAACCAGAACGAGCTTCCTTTGAAACCGGCATATTTTCTCGCCGTTGCCTGAGCTATCACTATAATATGTGCACAATGCACTCATTTGCGCATCAGATATCATTTCTTTCCACACAACAGCAAAGGTTTTTTTATTACCGTATAAATTTATAATCTGTATGTGTCTTTTAAAAATATTTATATATTTTTAAACGCAAAGTTCACTGAACTCGTCTTTCGGCTCAATCACGTAATATTATGGTGAAATTGTAAAACTGTTGATGTGTTTAATTATCAAATCTTCAAAGTACGAATATACAAAATTACATTTTACTTTCTCTCTCTCTTTCTATCAAATACACACACACACGCACACACACACACACAGACATATATATATGTATATATATGTACAAAATCACCCCACAGATATATATATATCTATATATCTATATATATATATATATATATATTTTAAACATGTAGTATTGAATGTGAAAGACAACATAGTCTTGTATATTTTCTTTTGAATTTTCTCATATTCTCTAATGAGACTTTTTATATGAAAATGATTTCGAAATAAGTATTGTCCATACGATGACCTAGCGCTTTCGAACATCATTGTTCATCTTCAGGGTCAATATTTTTAGTCAAAATTTTTTTAACAAAGTTAAATAGCCAGATCAAGTTTTTGGACAAGACAAATTGTTATAAGATGACAAGTGGAAAAAAGAAACTCATTTGCGGACGTGTTTCGCCTTCCGACTTTTTCAAGCCAAAAATAAAATCGAATTCTTTTTGTTGCTACAGTTACATTAAAAAATACAAATTAAAAAAAAGAGAGAAGCGCTTCTGCTTAAGCGTGTTTCTCGTTAATGTAAATTTCCTTTATACTAAGAGTATTTTTTCCTTTCCATGTCGACAATATAGTTAAATTCCCAAATCAATTCTGGGGACAAGACAAATTGGTATAAGATGAAAATTGAAAGTCTTTTTTTTTATTTGTTTTTTTTTATGTAACTATAACAAAAAAAACATTTCGATTTCATTTTTTCCTTGAAAAAGTCGGAAGACGAAACACGTCGCTAAAAACCTAAATTTCTTTTTACAAAATGGTCATCTTGTATGTATATATATATATATATATATATATATATATATATATATATATGTATATATAATCCCGGAAAATCCGGTTGAGTTCACTTGAGAAAAGGGTAATTTTAAAATCAGTGGCTAATATTGCTATTAACGCATTGCTCTTCAACCGAATTAGTTCTCCGGGCCAGTAGCGTATTTTGTATAGAAAACGTTAAAATTTCCCTTTCTCTCTGGCGTGCAACGATAGACTAGGGATGGGATGTCTGTTTGATGCCAAATAGGTCTAGTTTCGATCCCTCTTGAAGGAATTGCATGTCTAGCCACGAAGAACTGTGATATATATATATATATATATATATGATAGAAATTATTAGGACGATTTGATAATTATAATTAAGTAATTCGTCGACTCTGAAACCTCAACAGAATGCAGAAAGCACTGGACGGTCGTTTCGTCCTATCTTTTGCGCATCGACCACCAGAGAATTGAAACCCTAACAGTTAGATTATCAAGCAAACGTCATACCAACTGTTCAACGGGCCTCGATGACGAAGATGTCGCAAATCAGACTCAATATAACGCCACTCTCTCACAAGTTCCGTGGGGGAACTCAACTGAGATTCTTTCTAAGCATAGGACGGTGCCCCCGGAGCCATGACTACTATCACCAAGCCACTCAACCTTGAGCATTAAAAGCCGGTTCAAGCAATGATATATATAAATAATAGAAATTAATAGGAGGATTTCATAATTATAATAAAGTAATTCATCGAGTCGTAGCTCCGGGGGCACCGTCCTATGGTTAGAGAGAATATCAGTTGAGTTCCACCACGGAATTTGTGGGCGAGCGGCGATATATATATATATATATATATATATATATATATATATATATATATATATATATATATATGGATGCAAGAATGAACACTGCATGGTGACTCTCAGTTTCACGTATCAAATTACTTTTAGATCATGTATCAGTGCTCCTTTCACGAAAGCTATATATAGGAAAGTGGGGGCTTGATGACAATGATGGAAGAAAGGAACAGTCTCATCTCAATATTATTTCCATAACACTATAATATATTAATTATAAGATAATAAAATTATTATAGAAAGATTGTTAAGAATTCTTGCTTTTTCGACTGCAGTAACTGTTAAGTGTGGAAACATGGAATTGTGCAGTCAGTGTGTTTTGGGAGTGTAACAAAAATAGCAATTGAACGTGTGGCTGATAATGGTGACGACATCATTATTATTATTGAAAAGTATCTGTAAATTTGTCATGTCCGGCGAGAGATCATGTGTTGCTTTTCTTAAAGTGAATGAAAAGACCCCCAAAGCTAAGAATATTATCGAGAGGGGTTTCATACAACATCCCCGTATTATTATTCCCGTCAGAATGCGACTTAGACAACTGCTGGCCCTTACAATTAAAATGAAAACAAAGACATTGGCCGGTAGCAGAAAATATATATATATATATATATATATATATATATATATATATATATATATATATATATATATATATACAAAAAAGGAAATGATATTTCGGTATGAAATGACTTTAAAGAGAAGCTGTGTGCTTGATCAGTCGTTGTGTAAGTTATCAATGCTGCAAACAATTTACTTCCACGCAATCCAGACGTAAATGCACTATTCAAATTGTCTCTAGTTATCACTGACAGAATAATGTTTCCTAAGAACTGAATTCATCAAATTTATTTTTGAGTTCAATACTTTTATAGATCCAAATTACCTATCGTCCTGGGTATGACGATAAACTACATAGGGAAGCAAGGCTTGTAATAGTGAGGTTTGAGGAGCGTGGAACGACCTCTTAAGTACTGTTGTTCCCATGTACTCTCTCACCTGGGATGGTATCACATGCTAGGGTCCAAGATGCGGGCAAATAGTTAACACCCAAAGCGAGGTCAAAACGCGATGAAATTATAAGTACACATTTTGATAGTAAAAATACCAACAAAACATTTTTGGAAAAAGAAATTACCAGCAATACCTTTTCGAAAAAAAATGGCAGCAATACATTTTGAAAGAAAAAAAAATACCGGCAATATATTTAATTCTCAACGAAAAACCTCCTTACAAAATACGTTAATGAAACTTGATTTTTACAAAGAATGCATATTATATTCATACGAACCTATCCAAAAAATCTTGTCGGAATTAAATAACCCATTGAGATTGATATGATGTAAAGAAAAATAAATCAAATTAACCAAACCAAAGCAAATTGCCAAAACAAAAATTATATCACTGAAATTATGGACATGTCTTGTTTATTAAGATTTATGAATTTACTGACCGGTAGATATAATTCACACTGTTTATTAAAAACAGAGATAAAAAACTCAAATATTTTATTCATTAAAATATAGGTTTTAAGTCATCAGAAATCACTATATGTATGCAGGTATAATACAAAATTTATTAAATTTACAATAGAGGACTGCTCTATACTGAGAAGTGTCATTTCTTGATATCGCCTCGATAGAATATTGTACACAGAATTAATACTAATTCCTGTCTCAATGCTATTTTCTGTGATTGAGCGGGCTGAACAAATGATTTTGCATATATATAAGTGATTAAAGTGATAAAATTAAGTGATTAAAGTGATAAAATTAAGTAATGAAAGTGATAAAATTAAGTGATAAAATTAAAGTAATAAAATTAAAACAATCCATTACTTCTTTAGAAATTGTTTTAACTATAATTATTATTATATATTATATCAAATTGAGGATCAGTAAATTAGATGATGAATTCGCGTTCTAATATAAGCCAGGAATTTTAAAAATCCTTTTCTGTTAATTTAACTTCACAAGGCAATATATCTGCAACGTTGCAATTTGATCAAGCGAGAAGCACGAGAACTTACGGTAACATCTAGACATTTCAATTGTTAAATCATGAGATTTTGTTGCTAATCTAGTACTGTGATCAAATCCTTAACGTCCGGATACCAAAGAGGAAAGGGAACATTGCAGATTTGTCTTTGGATTTTCTCAAGAATCTCTAGATACGCAGCGGAAAGCGCCTGATCAGACGTGGTAACACTATTCAATACATGGATGTTGAATATTGCTGTCAAGAAATTGTGTATAGTAAAACCATGTGACTACAATGATCCTATTCAAATTCAGGTACGAAATGACAGACATTTTTATAGTGACATGGAAAATATATAGACTCACAAATACACGAGCATATACATAACAGTATATATTTCATCCTCATAGAGTGATCTTGATCATAGTTACTTATTTAAAATATGTTTTGCTGACAAAACATATTTCTTATCATATATGTACGTTGTCATTCAGTTTCGATTATTCCGTCTTAGTGGCTTTAGTGCCACGCTTTGGGCGAAATGATTTAAAAATATGTTCACAGAAATTAAACATGTGTAATATATATATATATATATACACATACATACATATATATATATATGATCTATCCATCGATATATATATATATAGCTCAATTAGATCTCATTTAAATATTCATGGAGACCTACCGGACACTATTCGGAATATACTTGTCGACAACACTAATATAATAGCATCATCCACTTGCAAAAAAAGGCTAAAAATAATGGAAGCCTTACTTATAAAATTAAACAAACCAACCCTTAATAATATTAACTTTGAACATGGACATAATATCTTGACCGTGTTTTGAAACAAAAAAATGAATCACTTTATAAAACACACACAAACTATTTCTAATTCTAACAGTTGAAATACAATCCTTGATAATGGCTAAAAGTATAGCCGAAAGCGCTCGGAAAAGAACATTCGGACAATTTTTATATAATTTATCCTCTGAAAAGAAAAACTTTATTAGATCGGACGAGAAATTATATAAAAAACTAAATAAAAGCACCTTGTCAATCGTTTTTAATGAAATGTGCTTGAAAGAAGGATTGCTGCCTAAATACACAAATATATATATATATATATATATATATATATATGCATGTCATCTATCCATCTACACACACACACACACACACACACACACACACACACACATATATATATATATCTTATTACAGTAAGAACCACTCTTTACAAGGCCTGGGGGCCACTCAAGGTAGAATTTACATAAGGAGTGACTTTGTACGGATGGAAGAGAAGGATAACGCTTATAATAAGAGAGAAGCTTGCCACATCTCGACTGTGAGAGAGAGGTCATAAAGTTGAAAAGAATTTGTTACTCACAAGATTTTGGAGACGCTTTTGGTGTCTATGAGGCAGGTAAGTACAGTCTGTGCAGCTTGTTTAGAAATCAGGAGGTCAATTAAAATACGCGACCTTTGTTTCGAGTGACGGTCGCTCCGGGCGATATTATTGAAAATGACCACCTTAACGCTCTATTTAAACAAAGCACACACACACACACACACACACAGACAGACACACAAAGAACTCTACATAATTATTTTTCAAAAAGAAATTAACAGGCGCATGACGATCGAAAACATGACATTAATTGTATCAGAAAGGAAAGGGTTATGGCGAAAAAAGAAGAAGAAAAAGAAGGGTGAAAAAAAGAAAGGAACGGGAATGCAAGTGTATTGTATATATATATAGTAATGAAGAAGAAAAGCAAATATGTAACTTAAATATAACAAAGGTTAGGGACTTACATATATATATATATATATATATATATATATATATATATATATGTCTCTGTGTGTGTGTGCGCACGCGAGTTTATTGGCGGTGCTTTAAAAGTAACTCTATATTAAAAAATGGCAATAATTTCACTTTGCGTCACAAATTCGAATTATTCATTCTTTCAAAAGTTTGTGTCAGAACTGAAATTATTCTACTTTTATTTATGACATTTTACTCATAAATCTACGATGAAATAAAATGTTAAAAAAAAATCCTTGATTTAAAAAAGAAACCATCTTTCATTCTCGTTTTGATATATTAATGTCGCGTCTTATTTCGAGTCTGTGCGCCGTTTTATTAACCTTTATATTTTATCAATATAGCATCGTAATAAACGAAAGAAATAACAATAAATAATCATAAAAAAACGAGAGCTGAATAAATGGCAGGCGTAAAAAAGATAGCGAAATCAGCTGCTGAATATGAAGTAGATAAAATTGATTTGTTTAACCCTGCATCGGCTAAGAATAATGGTGATGCTAATGATGATGATGGTTGTTGCGATGAGCATAAATCCCTTGTAATAATGGAAGATGAGAGTGTGAACCTGCTGTAGAAATTCACCGTTCAATGTTTTAATTTACTTTCAGCAAGAATGCAAGACATCATTACTGTACGGTGGGAATACAAACAATGTTGGATCACCGATATAATGGTACCAAGGGAAGTAAGGGTAAAGGAGGCGGCGGAGGAAGGGGAGGAAACGTATCAAGATTTGAATCGTAAGATAGCACGCTTGTATGAGTTTTAGAATGTATTTGTTTCCATTGCTGTCGGCGTTCTTGGAACTTTGACAGGCAAATGATTTGGACTGAGAGGCTTCAGAAAACACCACTGCTCAGGACAGACAGACTTACGAGAAGGGTTATGTTAATGCAGAGTGTTTTTGTATTTATAAGATACAAACAGATGAGGTAAAATATTCAGAGAGATGAAAATATGTACCTACGGTCAATACAAGGAGATGAGTTTATGCAAGATTTGAAATGTAGCCGTACTAATTTTCTCTTCTTTTTTTTGTAATTCATATATTTTGGGGCTGCCAAGAATTTTATCCATATATGGGTTTGATCCTTTTTATATAAGTATTAAATCTTTAGGGCACATTGAAGGCCAATGAAGCCCAATATACACGTCATGAGAGGCAGTGTATATCAAGCGCGAGCATTACAATCAAAATGATAGGTTTGGATAAAAACAGCACATAAACTTGCAAGTGGGACACAATAAGAAATGCCTCCGAGCCGGGTAAACATAATTCACTCAAGACTATCTAAAAAGGGTTCCCTAATATATAGATGTAACTACCAAAACATCTGAGATACTCCAACTGTCAAACATTAAAAAAAAACACAAACGAAAAAACAAAAACCAACTCCGAACCAGGCGTCTTCTTTATTATTTAGTTAGTGCTATGCATTATGGAGTCATGGTGGAGTAATTGGTAGAGGATTGAGAATCGGAGAGCCCAGTTCGAATTCCGGTCGGATTCAGTACATTCACTTACGTACTATTACCCTTGGGAAAGGTATGAATCCTCTTCTTCTTCCCACCAGCTGTGGGTAAATAGCAGCACAGACTGGGTTCTATAGTCTTGGGTGACAACCGGGATAGGAGTAGGAAAAACTCTGAATTCAAAACCGGCTGTGTATAGGGTTGGGCTCCTTCAGTCAATTTCGCCCAAGAAACACGACTCCTGTTCTGGCTGCAGTACATATGATTCCTCTATGATCCTACGGTTACGTGATTCGTGATTGTGATTATTTGGATAGGCAGCGGATTGGTTTCCCATTGCTCCATATTTTTGAAATCAAAGTAAGTCTTATTTTACACCGGTTGTAACCCATTTCTAGATTGTTATACATGTTCACCGTAGTCTGAATGTAGAAATCCAACGTAGTAAGTAATTTGTTCAATGAAGCAACACTAATATCTAGTAGCAGCTGTTCAGTAATTCTTAAGGTCTTCCATATCAGAGGTTGGCAGTGGATATTCGGAGAGAAAACAAAATGGCCGCCTTTATACACGTCGAATTGAATATTTTAAGACTTCTGATTGGTTAACTTCTATTGGCGAACTATAAAATGAGTCAGCTCATTTTGGTTGGCTCACTAGTACATAGGGTACACAAAAAATCCAACATAGATAACACAGGTCATCTTGCTATATAATCCATACTTTAGAAAAGAGACTTGCCTGTGCCATGTGAACGCAACAGATTCGCTTGACATTTGAAACCAGTTCGCCAATTCCACTTGCTCCGCTGATATTCATTACACTACGCATGTAGCGTTGCAGCTCAAACGAAATACCAAGTTCGTTCTCAGGGGGCACATTCTTCCAGTCAACCGTTTGTGGCTTAAAATAACCCTTCGGCCAGATCGTCACCCATTTATTAAGACCATCACAATTTGTAGCAGTAAGCAGATTTTCTTCTTTTGTTTGTAAGCTATTACTATAGACACTATTGAGATCTTTGTCTAAAAAAAGTAATTCATATTCATTCTAATAGTTTCTTCTCCATATTTCCCGAGATAAACTATTAGAATATAACTTACGGTTTGGATTTAGCTATTTTAACGATAAAATAATTAGACCTAGCTGATTGAAAACATATTAGTACTTTCCTTAAGAAAGAGTATATATTTATAGCTTCATGAATGTTGAATTTACAATTGATATATATATATTTAATGCAAATTTCACTGATGAAATAATTCAAGTTATTGCAAGTGTTTTTTAATCCTTTCAGTCGAAACAAGGTAATCGACTAGGATGCAATGGATTAATGGCAGTTAAAGAAACAGTGTAGACAATTAAAGAAGAGAATTCAAGCAGTCAGATGTGGACTGCAGTTGCTTTTAAATTTTTTGATGATCATAGTTGATAGTAAAAGAGGACCAAGGAAGAGAGTTCCATGAGCGACAGAAGTAAGAATTCCCGGTTCCTTTATCACTAGCTTCGTAAAAAAATGTATTTCTTTTTCTTTTTTAGTCATTATTATTATTATTATTTTATTTATTGGTTTGGCTTCATTTTCCCACAACTGTATCGGAATGCTGTGCGGCGACGCATTAATAATTATTTGATTTATTGTTAATCACAATATGTCCTTAAATTTTTCCGCTTCGTTATCTTTCTTTCCCTTCCTTGGTGACACCACAATTCAGTGTCTTTGTTGATTTACGAAGACGGATGCTGAAGATGTATGTATGTATGTATGTATGTATGTTGCGGCATTCACCCTGGATCGGTTAAGCCGGCTCCTTCCAAGAAATTCCCCGCGTCCGAAACGAAGGCCGACAAAGCACGGCGATCCGTCGCCAATGCTGAAACGAGCGACAGCCATTCCCGATTCCAACGGCGGCGAATTCTCGAAACGGAGTAACAAGGGAATTTGAACTTCACACGCGGTCCCCACACTTCGCGTGCTATCCCAGTGGAGGGAGGAATATGCTCTTACTTGCCGCAGAATTTCCACAGAGGCAGGAGTAACCAAGAGGCTGCCGGATGCCGGTGCAGACGCCGAATGGTTTTGAATTCAGAGTTGACCTTCTCCTAGACCAGTTGCCATCCAAGGCTATAGAACCCAGTCTGTCCTGCTATTTACCCATAGTTGGAGGGAGAAGAAGAGGATTCACACCTTTCCCAAGGGTGTTAGCACGTAAGTGAATGTAACGGATTCGACTGGGATTCGAACTCGGTTCTACGATTCCTCAATCCGAGCCGTTATCCTCCAAATTACTCCACCGTGCCTCCAAATGGCATCGTGAAGATGGCATAGGTTAATATGCTTTTAGCCAAAAAATCATATAGAAAGAGAAAAAAAAGTATAATTAATATTAATATAAAATATATCAATATAAAATTCATATAAAGAGATAATAGCAAATATTACAAATATATATTAAGTATTATGTAAAAAAGATAAAACAACAATATTAGCAACTATTATGTAATATCTAATGTACTATACAGCGATGAATGTTGGATAATTTCTTCCTAGAGGGAGCAACATAGATATGGTTCTAAACACGAATGTTAGAACATCACCTACAGAACATGTGAGTAATGAGCAAATCTTAATCAAAGTAGTGCCTACAAGGAAAATATACATACAGCAAGACATAGACAGCTGACCCTTCTCGGATACGTAATGAAGAAAGAGTGTCTAGAGAATAAAACACTCGCAGGGCAAGAAGAGAATTAGGTTTAAATATCGAGTAACCTAGTTAAGGTTTTGTGTGAAAAGATGTCAACAGAACAGGGACTAAAAATCTGGTATCCAGTGAAAAGTTAATTAAAACAATAAAATCAGGAAATTGTGGAGAGATATAATCACTCACGTCCTGAAAAGACCTGGCACATAACATTGAGGCACATAAAAAGATAACGATTGGAGATTTTTAAGTTTGGTACTTTTATTTTATATCCCGTACGCATATGTTATTCTGAGAATAGTAAATGCCTTCATTGCTAGCTTTATTATTATATTTTTTTGTTTTTTCATGACCAGGTCTGGATAGAATACTCAATTGACCTCGTTGGTGTTTCGGCATTTTTTGCACTTTTTATTTCTGTTCACATTTCAGATTCCTTTCTCGGAGGCAGTGACCAGGAAAATTGTTGCAAGATAGGAGAGAGGATTTGGTCTTAAAATGTCAAGATTAAAGTCAGAATTCATGATAACCTCCACAAACTTTTCTTTTCTAGAGACTTTACATTATTTCCATATCTTAAAGTAGCCGGCTGATCAGATTGGCTTGACGTATTCAAACACCAACTCGATACGACAGACACAACTAAAACGATTCCTGTTTTTAACTGATGAATTAGATACATCGCTATATTCCAGACACTGATATGATATACTGAAGTGAGAGGCTAAATTCGTCAGCTCAAACAATCGCAAAGAATAATAAAGAGAAAAGCAAGAGGAATTCGTTTAATATGGATGCATGTTGTAGATAGTTGGTAAAGGTGTCTGGCAGATTTCTTTTTTCTCTAGTTCGATTATTAATAACTGTTTAAAACTGTGACTCTGAAATAGTAAGTAAATCAAAGTAAAGGTACGCCTGGCATAGAACAATGTCGTGCAGTCTTGAGAGGCTAAATTCGTCAGCGCAAACAATCGCAAAGAATAATAAAGAGAAAAGCAAGAGGAATTCGTTTAATATGGATGCATGTTGTAGATAGTTGGTAAAGGTGTCTTGACGATTTCTTTTTTCTCTAGTTCGATTATTAATAACGGTTTAAAACTGTGACTCTGAAATAGTAAGTAAATCAAAGTAAAGGTACGCCTGGCATAGATTAATGTCGTGCAGTCTTGATTCGTAAACCATTTTTAAATTAGTGTATTATGGTTTTACTCAAGTTTAGCAAATATTTATCTGTAGTGCTAACTCTTACAACGACAGGTAATGTTCGTTATTTTCTGTTTGCTTAAAGGCATACAAATTCCTTATGGGTCATTTAATGCCGAAATTTAATTTTCTTGGCAGAATTAGTGACTTCACTTACAAAAATGTATTGCTGATAATATTTCTTACTATGAAAATGTATTGCTGATAATATTTCTTACTATGAAAATGTATTGCTGATAATATTTCTTACTATGAAAATGTATTGCTGATAATATTTCTTACTATGAAAATGTATTTCTACCCTTTCACAGTGTTTTGACCCCAGTTTGCGGGTTCACTTTTTGCCCTAGCTGGGACAATAAGAGATGCTACCACCCTAGGTCAGGGTGGAACTGGGAACGACACCAATTAAGACGTGGTTCCAGACTCTTCAAAACCTCCTGATCAGACGCCTTGTTGCCGGATGTAGTTAATCGTCGTACCCAGGACGAGGTGATGTAAGGCGATCCTTCAAATACGACAAAAGAATTTTCCGTTTATGAATATAACCCAGTGATTGATAAAATTAATCTGAGTAAATAGTAATATATTGATTCTTTAAGCGTAGCTTAGATGTGACACAAGGTGGAATGCATAGGGCACCCAGTGAGAATCAAATTCACTATTCTGTCACTGTTTTAGTGAGACAAACTTGTTAACCATTACATCACGCCGAGGTGCTGAGTAAATATTAGTTTACGCTAGAAAACTAACATTGATTTCTTTTTAAATCATTGCACTTTTCATAAAGTTCGACTGTTTGAATATAATTTTTATTTGTCAATCATTTTGAAGCGAGGTCTTGTTCTTTTTCTAGATCTTCTTTTTCTTCTTGTGTTTCTATGTGCCGTGACCATTCAGGTTGTTTGAATAAATGCTTCTCTAGAATTTACGGACCTTTGTAGTTCTTAAAATCTTTTGTTGTCTTTTTGCCATCTCTACCAATCCATTTCTCCACCATCGTTTCACTCCACCTCGCCAGGTAGGCTTTCCTCTTGCATTTTCACCTTCAATCTGTCTTGTGAGTATCAAATGTTCCAAGCCATCTTTCCTCATTATGCGCCCCCAGAATTTTCAATTGTCTCTTCCTGATGCTAAGTATAAATGTCCTTTTTGCTGCAATTGTCTCTAGAACTTTGTTGTTGATCACATGTTCGGTCCATTGTATTCTCAGCATCCTTCTGTAGAGCCACATTTCTGTTGCTTCAATCTGTGAGGGAACTGTCCAGCATCCAGTGCCTTATAAACGTATTGATATTACATCACAGTTTAGTAATCTTTTCTTTGTTTCTAATATTTTTCCTGTTCCTTAATACATTACTCAGTCTTTTGAAGGCATCTTTCGCTATCCCAATGTGCCTTCGGATTTCAGTGGCGCACTTTCTCTTCTCTATTAATACACTTCGCAGATACCAACTTTTTGATTTAGATATAGTCAACTTGTGATTTGCCTATTGAACTGTTGCTTTTGCTAACAACCATGCAATCCATCCCCTTGAAATTGAGGTTTAGTCCTTTCTTCCTGCTCTCCTTGACTATCTTCTGCAGGAATTGTTGTAGTCTCCTATCTGTGTCTGCTATCATCACTGTGTCATCTGTATCGTTTATGTTGCTAATACTGTGTCGCCAAGAATGAATCCTAGTAAGACTGCTAATACTTTCAGAAAGTTCTTGCTGTATAGGTTGAAAAGGTCTGGCGAGAAGACGCATCCTTGTCTCACACCCACTTATGTCAAAATCTGAAAAGATACAGAACAATTTCTGAGATAAAAACCGTTATAAAATAATCGGTAATGTACTTATTTATTTACTAAGTGTTACAGGGTAACTCTAGCTCCTTAGTCTTGGTTGGTAGCCAATGTTCGTGAATGAAAACAAAACTGTTGGTCCCGAGAACATCGAGCATTGCGCCATGGTGTGGCCATTCACTGCAACTGATTCTCTACTATGATTGTAGCTTGCTACTGTATCCTGGACGGGATATCCAACAGTAGAGTCATCTAAAACTTATCACCCACTTATACGCTGTCGTTGGAAAGGAATCATCATTATTCCTTGTGGTGGATGGCGATTAATATATTGGTATATAGTGTTGATTTCAATAGTAAATCGAAATATTGATTCTTAGGCATATAAATTTTTGTGGTTAGAAATTTTTTCAATCAAATTATGTAATCCCGCACCCTGACTCTAGTTTTTAAATCTAAAATTAAACAAGCCAAATGTTAGTTATTTGCGTTCAGCCCAAGCAGTGAGCAACGTGTTCAGTTTATCAAAATTAAGAATATACAAAAATTTAACTCGCTGTGCAGTGTTGCAATAGACGAGAGAAAAAATATCACACATAAATCTGAAGGCGACTAGGATTAACGTAAGTCTTCCATTAACAGATCATGTGAACAACAAGGAGGTTTTAAAGAAAATTGGAACTTCAAAGAATCTGATACAATCAGAAAAAGAGTTCAAATGTCTGTGACCCAGAACATTCACAGATTATGCTGGAGGAAAGAAAAACAGAGGATACAGTGTGCACATTATGTACCAACTGATATTGAACATAAAGAAATCTGTTATACATGCTATCTCGTGGCAGATAGTCCAATTCCCGGATCAGGTATTGAAAGACAGATTCAATAGGAGCGAAGAATAACTGTCATCACAGGGAGAAAATAATGTAATATTGAACAGATATCCCATAACCGCTAAACAATGAAAACCTAATGACAGCCAAAGGATACATGGCCTAAGCTTTGTGTCTATAATCACATCCATATCAAACAGGATGAGAACATTATTTCAAAATAATAAAAGAGGCAAAGTCAATATTCGCTGATAGAATGAGATACCGTATAACTTTTCACAAATTTGGTTTACTGGTTACTAGCACCTCTGTAAGAGTGTACCAAACAAGAGAAAATCCCTCCTCGCCTCAATCAATTAACTGAGTAATATACACATAAATACGTCTGTGGTTTCTGAAATTAATTCTAAACTAGATCCCTGCAATGTGTGTGGGTTCGAGGTTATCCGCGCAATTGACCCAAAGAAATGTGCTACTGGACCGGCTACTGTTCTCTCCAAGCTGCACAACAGAAAACTTCATGAGGAATGAAAAATAACTGGCATGACAGGGACAAAATAAGACAATATTGAACAAACGTCCCATATCATGCAAACAATGGAAACCTGATGATGGCTAGAGTGTATTTGGCCGAAACATTGTGTGTATAATCGCATCTATATCAACCAAGTTTGGAAATAATAAAAAGATAGAACAAAGAGAGATTGTAAAGGGTCAACATTTGCTAACAGCAACAAAAGCTGTAAGCTATGGAACGCCATAATGATTGACGATATGAAAGGATATAACAGATAAAAGAAGTGTTTGGTTGCCTTACATTTTATTTTCTTATTGAATTTACATTTGAAAAAAATTGATGCCGTTTCTCGCTATTTTCCGTTACGTATCAGTGAATGGTTATCGATTTTTCAGACACTATGTATTTATGATAAATTATTTATTTCTTGCTTTGTGGAGTCGCAATCAAATATAAACGGTTTCAAAGTTATTTGCAGCCATTTTTTTCTTTCAGTTTTTTTATTACACAAGTCTGGGTGAAATTTTGAAAACAATCATTCCTTTTCTTTTTTTTTTTTTACCAGAAATGGTTTTGACACACCATTATATCTTGATTATTTTCTCCGTACGCGTATAAAGCGAGATTACCAAATGTTGTTTATAATTCAGAAAATAATGTATTTTTATTATTACACATATTGTTCAGTTTGTTATCTCTATTTAGATATATATATATATATTAATTCTTCTTTATTTGTAAAACCCTGTAACCACCTTCAAGTAAAAAAAAAACAAAACAAAACAGCATTGCGTTGTCATGGTGAGAAAAAGTATATGCGCAATAGATATTGTCTGGTTCTATGAATTGAAATGAACGGACGAAAGAAAGAAAGAAAGAAAGAAATGGAGACAAATTCAATGAAATAAAATCTAATATTTATTCTAATAAATGAAAAATAATAAGTTTAACTATTTTGCAATATGAAATATATTTACAAAAAAAGTTTTTTTTATCGGATTTTTTAATGAAACGTAACACCTAAATGATATTAAAGGTTTTGTAGTTTAATTAAAAGGACAGAATATAAGAAAGAGTAGAGAGAGAGATTACCAATAATTTTAATTTAATTGTCTTTCGAATAAACGAGTATCCTTCAATACATACATTAATTTATCAATAAGTTTCAATTATTTTTTTATGACAGCCATTACTGAAAGGCAAAGAGAATCAGCTAGAGAATGAATTTGAAGATACCGGAAAAGATGAAATGAAGAAGAATGATTCAAAATCCGGCAACAAGAGAGAATCCGAATGCAAGGCAATCATTCTGAATGAATTAAGAAAGGCAGAGTTATCATTAGAAAACAAAGGAGGCGGATCGACAAAGCAGATACAATACGAATGACGAACAAGAAGATGAACGGCTGGAAAACGAAGGATATAATCAGATGCTATAAAAATAATATGAATTTAAGTAAGCGATTTAATATTGGCCTTATGAATTTAACATGACCACACTGTGGAGCGGTTTGTTTCAAATGCCATACAGTTATTGGTCAAATAGTTAAGCCGACATTCCACTACTGCAACTGTACCCTTAATCCCTTTGTGTGTTGCTTGAAAGAATCGCTAAAGAAGACGTTAATTTCAGAGAATATGCTTCCAGTTATGATAGCGCATTCACGTTTACGTAGGGGCCTATGGTCACATCACGTTGTGAATGTCGTAAGTGTGGGCGGTGTAGTCGATAATGGCTTGGAATTGTTAATCGGAGAACCGTATTTCAATTCCAGTCGGGTTCTTTATATTCCCTTACACATTGGAAAAGTTATGAATTCACAACTTCTCCATCATATATTAACTAGTAACACTTTTATCACTAAACCACTATTATCCCACAAAAAAAAAATTGCGTAGAACATTTCTGAATTAAATAACCGATAGAAGTTTATATCTTGCTAAATAAACAACAACCGACGTTTATGTGATTTGGAGCAGATAATGGATAAAGCAACTATCTTTTCAGATTGCAAGTTCTAAGAAATTTCATATAAAGGCAATACAATCAATTATGCAGTGTTAACCCAGCAGAAGCTAAAAGTCTAAGGTCGAGGCGGTACAAAATAATAACTGTCTGCAAACTCTCATAGACTTGAAATGTCCACAACAACAACAGTCATCCTTATGCATAAGCATGCAAAAATAAGTGCCAGATAGAATAGGAGCGATTACACAGAAAAAGAGAGTGTAATAAAAATAGGAAACTAAAAATAATGTACTTTAGACGTGAGGGCGAATTAACTCTCGGTTTATGAGAATTCTGTCATTTTTCTTTTCTTTGGGCTGATTGTGTGACCTCTTCGGCTACATAATGTTATATATCTAGGTTGCGGACTAGCAAGAAACATCAACATTCAAGTCACTTGGATTCAATGGGATTATTATTTGATCATGGTATATTTGCTTGAAATCTCTCCTGGCAACATTTTCCAGAACGGCAGCGAAGCGTCTGAAAACAAATACCTGATATTTACTGTTATCGTCTTGCAGCAAAGCAATATTTCAATCCCATAATTAAGATGGGAACGTCCAAAGTTATCTAGTGGGTGCTTACATAAAAGCTGAACGCCGTCAGCTGTAGTTAATTAGACGCAATCAAGCTCATTCTAAATTAATGTTTGAAGATAAATTGTTCTTCATCTGTTATTCATCGATTCAATAGATTTGTTGTATAATTCAGCAAATATGCCTTTCTTAAGAGAAAAACAGAACTGATTAATATTGTAGAACTTTTACTTTTACAGATTAAACTATGCTCCATCAATGCCAATTAACTTTCGTTTCAGAGAGAGATCACTTTCGACAACGGTTTATTATTTTTGAATACAGTAAGCAAGACACAAGGGCAAACATTCAAGAAAGTTGGATTAGGTCTTGAACTTTCTCAGCGACAGTTGCATGCAAGTCTTTCTATTGCACGTTCACGTGTTAAAGTAAAGATTAAAATAAGAGAAAGCTACTCTCAAGGTAGAAGAGATAGCCATTGCATAATAAAGAATGTTTTTCAAAGTTGTTCTCTCATGTGACTTTTCCGTCAATAAGGCTGAGTATATAAACTTTCGATTTCTCTACGCGTTTCCCTAGTAATTCTGACGGACAGATTTCTCTGGTGATTACTTCCTTACCTCCCCGCCACCGAACTCATGTCGTGCTCTGTAAATCTGTCTTAGCATTTCCGTCGATGCGGCAGTGTGTAGATATCTCCTTTGGTTCACCTGTCAGACAAGACCCCCCTATTAACAGAACGAATTTTTGTCTTATTTGTGATTTCACTTCGCGTTGGAATTATATTTTTAATTATTCTGTTGGGAAATGTGCCACTGAGGTCCCCTCCTGGGTGAAAGCCAGTATCAATGCTTTCGTTCCAGCACGGATAAAATAAAGTAAAGCTACAATTTTCTCTTTTGTTCTCCCTTGTCTATTCAGCCGCTATGGCTTACGGTAGTCGGTTCTTCCGCTTTTACCACCGCGTTCAGGTTCGATTATAACAGGCGCCTCTTTGTATCCGCTCGTAATTAGTTTAGGTGTGTTCTCAAAGAGACAATATTCACTATTCTTCTATTTCCGCTCTCGACTGACCAGGCATCTTTACCTGATTTGCTCCTAGAATAGAGTCTCTACTGTGTAATATGTATTTCGTTTGCGGTTTCTGTTATAATTTTTAACCTAGATCGCCACTAGGTTTCCCGGATTCGACAGTATCCCTGCCATAGTACTCCAGAACTGGCTCCTTTTCTCTCCATACTTTGCAATAAATGCCTCGCTGCTTCTTGCTTTCCAGCTTGTTCGAATGCTCCTCTGTAGTTCCCGTTTATAATAACTCTAGATAACATTGCCCCGCCCCTCGAATCATAGTCATATTAGTTTTTGACTTATTTTTAGCAAAGTTCTAGTGTCCCTAAACAAAGCCGAAATTGTTAAGCGTCTCACTTCACACTGTTTTCTTCAGGATAAACAATATGGCTTCTGTTTCTCCAGGTCTACTAGGGATGTGTTAACGGAAATCACTGAATTTGTACATCAAGCTTTAGATAAGAACGACGAAGCTTGGACTGTGGCACTAGATATCTCGACCCGCTGACGTTATCCACCAACTCAAGGGCTGCAGTGTGTTTGGAGAAATATTTGGCTAAATCCAACCGTTCTTAACAATGTTTGTAGTTAAGTACGTGTTTAAGAGACACGCTTCTGTAGAATTCACATTCAACGTTCTGTCTTTGGGCCTACGGTGCTTACTATCGTCGTTAACAACCTTAACGATATCATCAATTCCCAACTAGAAATTTCTGCTGATGACACAACTATTTACTCCTGTTTTAGTAGCCCGATTCGTTCAACAAAATGTAACTGGCAAATGCCCTCGAAAAGGACCACCAATCAGTGGTTAACTGGGGCAAGGCATGGCTTGTAAATTTTAACAGCTCAAAAACAAAACTATTTTAATTTAGTCAGCACAGAGAAACGTTTCTGTCTGCCATCAGCATGGCCGATGTTAAACTTCTGGACAGCAACACTTCTTGAACTGTTTGCCACAGACATGACGTGGAGTGATTATATTGAATCATTTGCTTGGTCTACTGTTAAGAAAGTTTCACTGTGTCGTGCTTGACAATTTCTCTGGACAAAATCAATTTGGTACATAAATCTACCATTCGTCAGTGCATTGAATAATGGTACGAAATCTGATTTGGTGATTTTACTATATATCTTAATTTTCATAACAAAATTCAAAAAGGGTCTGTAATGGAAAATACACTCTAGTCTCCCCGTTATAATTCCGTGATGACACAATAAATAATGTAAATGGTTTACCAGTTTATCATTGGAAAGGAGATTGTTCTTAAATAAAAGTTGGTGGCTCCGAACGAATCAATAGATTTTTTGTACAATTCAGCAAATATCCCTTTCTAAAGAGAAGCAGAACTGATTAATATTGTACAACCTTTCCTTCCACGGATTAAACTATGCTCCATCAATGCCAATTTACCTTTCTTTTCAGAGAGAGATCACTTTCGACAACGGTATATTATCTTTGAATACAGTAAGCAAGTCACAAGGGCAAACATTCAAGAAACTTGGATTATGTCTAGAACTTTCTCAGAGACAGTTGCATGCAAGTCTTTCTATTGCACGTTCACGTGTTAAAGTAAAGATTAAAATAAGAGAAAGCTACTCTCAATGTAGAAGAGATGACTATTTCATAATAAAGAATGTTTTTCAAAGCTTTTCTCTCGTTTTCCGTCAATAAAGCTGAGGATATAAACTTTCGATTTCTCTACGCGTTTCCCTAGTAATTTTGACGGACAGGTTTCTCTAGTAATTCTGACGGACAGGTTTCTCTAGTAATTCTGACGGACAGGTTTCTCTAGTAATTCTGACGGACAGGTTTCTCTGTTCATTTCTTCCTTATCTCCTCCCCGGACTCATGTCGCTCTGTAAATCTGTCCTCTTAGCAACTCCTCGATGCGGCAGTGTGTAGATATCTCTTTCGACTCACCTGTCAGACAAGAACCCCCTATTAACAGAACGAACTTCTGACTCATTTGTGATTTTTCTTCGCGTTGGAATTTTTATTTTAATTATTCTGTTGAGAAATGTGCCACTAGGGTCTATACCTGGGTGAAAACCGGCATCAGTGCTTTCGTGCCAATACGGAATTACCAAATACAGCTATATCTGATCTAACATCTCGACTTCAGTCTCTCTCTCACCGACATGACGTCACTTTCGTCTGTCTTTCTATAAATATTTTCATGGCAATTGTACTGGTGAGCTTTCTTCCTTTGTATGATGAGCTGATTGGCGAGCTCGGACTTACGAAGCATGAGGCTCGCTCAATATGGCCTTGGGCGCCCGGGTTGAAATGTCTCAATAACGATGAGGCATCACTCACCTGGCTGGTGATTCGTGGGGCCCTCTGGGTCGCCAAAAGACTCTGTTCAGCTGGCTTGGAGAAATCTCCAAACTGCCGATGCTGTACTGGGGAAGTCGAGACCCTGGGTCACGCCTTCTTTCAGTGCAGCCTGGTAGTGCCGTTGTGCAAGTTCGTTGAAGGCCTCATGGTCCGCATGCTGCGGGGAAGGTTCTTTGTCCTGGAAGCCTCTTCCGTTTGTAGCAATGTGGCACCGCCGCTGACGAAGGCTGAACTATATGTGTTCCACTGCTTGCTAGGTGTTTTGAGAGTCGTGATATGGAGGACGCGTCAGAAGGGATTCTATGGAGGCGAGAAGTTCACCTCTTCCCAACTGATCTTGTACTTTAAGCATCAGCTTAAAGTCAAGATTAGGACGGAAAGGTGGCGGCTCACTTCATCAGAATTCAGCAAAAGGTGGGTGCATCTTGCGCGCATGTGTCGTGTGAAAGGAGCTGACCTTGAGTGGCACTTTGATGCCGGTTAGGCATCAGGATATTGCTCTTCCTGGGTTGAACTAGGGCAACCCATTCCAAAAATTAGGCTAGTTTAGGTTTCAGTTTTTGATGTTTTAGTTTCCCTTTTCCAGTTAACTTAGCTAGGGTATGTATGCTCATTTGGCCCCTTTTATTTCTGCCCCCCTTTTTTTGTTTTCTTTAAGTTTAATTCCCCAGCCCCTCCCTCGTTAGTTGGTTGGTGATGTCAGTTCGCAGGTAGGATGCGGGGCGCCTTTCGTTTCGCGTGAGTGTTTTCGTATTTGTTGTTGTGTCTGAATGAGTGCGTGTCAGTGTGTGTGCTTGGGATGGATGAATGTTTTATAATATTATAGTCCCGCATTGATTTCGGCCAGCGAACTGGTATTTCTGCCACATTTAGTTATTGTGGGGGTTTTATTTACTAATAACATTTTCTTTAGTTTCTTGTAAATATTTTGTATTCATTTGTATATATTCACTGGGGTTAATTTTTAAAATTGTTATCTTATCCCCCACCCCCACAGACATTGAATTGTACATATGGGGACTAGTCAGTATTTTCAAAGAGACAGTGAGGTATTATGGTGGTTGTAGTAAGAACGGTACGGATGAATGTGGTGTTTTGGTGTAAGGAATATTGTTCGTACGATTGGGTCAGTGTTTGCGGCTAGCTAAGTTATAGTTAAGACAGATGAAGACCGTCCTATTTTCCCCAATCCCCCCTTTGGCCATGTGCCGCATTTCTGTAGAGTATACAGAATAAATATCGCTTTCTTCCTTTGTATGATGAGCTGATTGGCGAGCTCGGACTTACGAAGCAGGAGGCTCGCTCAATATGGCCTTGGGCGCCCGGGTTGAAATGTCTCAATAACGATGAGGCATCACTCACCTGGCTGGTGATTCGTGGGGCCATCTGGATCGCCAAAAGACTCTGTTCAGCTGGCTTGGAGAAATCTCCAAACTGCCGACGCTGTGGTGGGGAAGTCGAGACCCTGGGTCACGCCTTCTTTCAGTGCAGGCTGGTAGTGCCGTTGTGCAAGTTTGTTGAAGGCCTCATGGTCCGCATGCTGCAGGGAAAGTTCTTTGTCCTTGAAGCCTCTTCCGTTTGTAGCAATGTGGCATCGCCGCTGACGAAGGCTGAACTATATGTGTTCCACTGCTTGCTATGTGTTTTGAGAGTCATGATTTGGACGACGCGTCAGAAGGGATTCTATGGAGGCGAGAAGTTCACCTCTTCCCAACTGATCTTGTACTTTAAGCATCAGCTTAATGTCAAGATTAGGACGGAAAGGCGGCGGCTCACTTCATCAGAATTCAGCAAAAGCTGGGTGCATCTCGCGCGCATGTGTCGTGTGAAAGGAGCTGACCGTGAGAGGCAATTTGATGCCGGTTAGGCATCAGGATATTGCTCTTCCTGGGTTGAACTAGCGCAACCCATCCCAAAACTAGGCTAGTTTAGGTTTTATTTTTGATGCTTTAGTTTCTTTTTCCAGTTAACTTAGCTAGGGTATGTATGCTCATTTGGCCCCCCTTTTTTACTGTCCCTATTTTTCTTTTAGTTTAATTCCCCATCCCCTCCCTCGTTAGGTGGTCAGTGATGTCTGTTCGCAGGTAGGATGCGTGGCGCCTTTAGTTTCCCGTGCGTGTTTTCGTATTTGTTGTGTTTGAATGAGTGCGTGTCAGTGTGTGTGCTTGGGATGAATGAGTGATTTATACTATTTTTAGTCCTGCATTGATTTCGGCCCGTGAACTGGTATTTCTGCCACATTTAGTGATTGTGGGGGGGGGTATTACTAATATTATTTTTCTTTAGTTTCTTGGAAATATTTTGTATTCATTTTGTAAGTACTCATTGGGGTTAGTTTTTTAGAATTGTTATTTTATTCCCCTCCCCCCACAGACATTGAATTGTAAATATGGGGACTAGTTAGTATTGTCATAGAGACAGTGAGGTATTATGATGGTTGTAGTAAGAACGGTACGTATGAATGTGGTGTTTTGGTGTAAGGAATATTGTTCGTACGATTGGGTCAGTGTTTGCGGCTAGCTAAGTTATAGTTAAGACAGAAGAAGACCGTCCTTTTTTCCCCAATCCCCCCTTCGACCTTGTGCCACATTTCTGTATTTTCGCAGAATAAATATCGCTTTCTTCCTTTGTATGAATGTGTTGTTTTTGTGCGAAAACATTTTTTATAACTAGGAAATAAATTTTGAAATAGTCGAAAATAATTGCGAAATCCATCGAAAGTCACCCATGAAATAAAAAATAATTGTCTGTACTGAAAGTATTAACTACGTATATCACATTTTCTTTACATTAAGTAGCGGCAGAAGAATTATCGTTGAACTTTTAAAAGGTAAGCATAAATATTAATGCAATACTTAAATACAGCGATCAATAGTACTGAACTTCTACGTGCAATACGATTTGTTGTTTAATGTAATTTTTACTATTGATATCATATAATAAATATAATTTAACAATTAATCATTATAATATAATAATTATATTTAATATAATAATTGTTAAATAATAAAGGTTTACGTTTCATTTTAGAGATACCAACATGTAATACGATTTGTGTATTAATGTTGTACATGAAAGACTTAATTTGTATTGCATTTAAATAATATTTCGTATTAAATTTTGCATATTCTATAAACAGTATTCTTGTACTGATTTTGCCGGTGTCCAAACCCTTAACTCCTCAATCACTCAAAATCTCACACAAATGTTTGACTTCTACACGCGTTTTTCCGGTGGCACTGACAGACACGCTTCTCTTTTCCATCTATTTTTACTGCTATCCCCGTCTCTGGTGCTACGCAGCTTTACACACTTGGCAACTCCGATTATGTTCTTGTGTTTATAAATACCTCATTCCAACAATATCTTTCTGTTATAAACGAGCAGATTGGGACTCGTTCCTTGTTTCTCTAATAACTACAATGTTCAAAAATGTAAATGCAACTTCAGCCGCCATCTTCTATCTTCTTGAACCCCGTTCAGCATTTATACATACCTCGGTCCCCCTTACCCAGTATTTTCTCCCGCCATCATACTCTGTAACGCCCTGGGTACCAGTGGCCTTCCCGCTTTGCTTCGGGTGAAATGATTTAAAAAAAGAATAAGTCTGTAAATTGAACCAGGGCCCCTTAAAGCTATTTAAGTTGCTGTTACGGGTAGGTAATCTACAGAGATTAATTTTAAATCAGACTAAAAATTTATTCTATATAATTGAGATTTAGTGAAAAGTTCCTGAACTATGCATAACTGGGAGTTTGTCGTTCATCCTATATGGGCACTAACTCTAACCTAACACGCATTAGTACCCAGATTACTCAGTCAGTCTGCTAATAATCTTCGCGCTTTGCATTCTTTATTATGCGAGGCTATGTAACGTTTGTTTAGAACTACACTTCAAACTTTACAGTGACTAATTCGACAAATGTACCTTTATCAGAATTCGCACTAAGCTAACTAAATCATCGAATCAAACATGTCAGCTTTGGACAAATATTCTTGAGTTCGGACAGGTTTTTGATTTGTCATTTCGAGTCAGTCAATAATGAGTTCAAGATGTTCCGGAAAATCACCAGAACGTCAGAATATGACAAATTAATCACGGACTTAACCGGTGATGAAAAAACATAATAATTACTAGTGTACTAATTTTAGGTTTTATACGGAACATCTCAATTTCATCTCGTATAATGTATCTTTCTTGTATCACTAACTGTTCAACAGGAATTACATTCACTTTAATTTCAGTCGGTTTCTCTGTGTGATGAAATAGCGGTCATCGACGCTAGGAATGGATGCAGCTGAGTTCAAATTCCCACGTGGTTTGTTTCGTTCATCTTCGCACAAATGCTCTTGAAAACGCATGAATCCCATTATTTCTTCTGATTGATGTCGCGTAAATTGGCAGGGAAGAATTGTATCGGGTCTTCACTAGCAGCCAATCTAAGAGAAAGACAATTCTGAATTCAAAACTTAAAAGAAAATGAACTCATTCTACTCTTTTTTTCCAAAAGGTCATGGTAATTTATAGATAATAAAGAAAAGAGGTATATCGAGAAACATTATCGCCATCATCCTAACGGGATATTGGATTTAAGAAAATCAAACATCATCTACAGTTGCGGCCAAAATCTTCAGAACGGCATTGTTTTCGTCAGAAAAGTAGGTATACGTTTTTATCAAAGTTGTTTTATATTCTATAATTTTCACAGACAATAAATACGATATTAATTGTTATTGTCTGAGATTTTGGTGAATTTGAGAGGATAATACAAAAGTTATGGATGATTTAGTGATTTACTGCAAAACCCATGGCGGCCAAAATAATCAGAACGGTTGAAAAAATAACAAAATAAAAAATGACAGAGAATACTGGAATTATTTAATATTTAGTGTGAATCCCTTTAGCTTCAATCACACTTTGACATCTTCGACTGCATGAGGAAATAAAATTTTCAATTTCTTGCTGGGTGATCTTATTCCATTCTTCCTGAAGGGTATTCCATAATTGCTCGGTTGTTTTAGGATTTCTGGCTTTCGAACGTTCCACACATTTTCAATAGGAATGAGATCTGGGCTTTGAGCAGGCCAATCCATAACAATAACCTTTTCAGCCTTGAGGAAGTTCATGACCACCTTAGCCTTGTGACATGGGGCATTATCCTGCCTGAATATGGGTGGTCGCTTAGTTGAATTTCTCAGCACAGGAAAGACATGATCTTTTACAAGTTGTTTATAAACTCCTGCATTTACCTTTCCATGTAATCGCACCAAAGGGCCCACACCATCTCCAGATATCATCCCCCAAACCATGACACTTCCTCCACCGAATTTAACACTAGTCTTAAGGCATTTAGGCGACAATTTTTCCCCTACTTTTCGACGAACGTACCTTTTCCCATCTGAGCCAAAAAACTTAGATTCATCACTTAAATGCACCGTGTGCCATTTGTCTTGAGACAAAAACACATGTTCGGTTGCAAAGGTAAGACGACACTTTTTATTCTTGGAGCTGATCAGTGGCTACGCTGCAGGAGCTCTTGATTGCAGGTCATGTTCAACTAAACGACGAGGCACAGTTTTTCGAGATAGGGTTTTCTTCAGTACAATGCTCATTTCCGGAGAAACAGCAACAGCAGTTTTAAATCTGTCCTTTTTAACCAACATTACAATAGCACGATCTTCTCTCTTGGTCGTTTTTCTTGGCCTACCTGTAGACTTTCTTGCTTCACACGAACCACAATCATCGTAGACCTTAAGAATACCGTGAACAACACTTTTTGACTTGTTAACAATCTTTGCAATAAACCCAATACTTAAATTATCCTTCTTTCGAAGCTTAATAATCTGCTGACGAATTGGTAACGGAGTAAGTGGCATTATATTAACAAAGTACACTGCAGATATTCTTACTAATGTTTAGTAAACGAACCATCACGTTAACCAATTAAAACAATTAGAGGTCGCCGGTAAATATACTAAAACACGGAGTAAAAGCAACCGTTCTGATTATTTTGGCCGATATGGGATTTGCAGTAAATCACTAAATCATCCATAACTTTTGTATTATCCTTACAAATTACATCAGAATCTCAGACAATAACAAATAATATCGTATTTATTTTCTTTGAAAATTATAGAATATAAAACAACTTTGATAAAAACTCATACCTACTTTTCTGACGAAAACAATGCCGTTCTGAAGATTTTGGCCGCAACGGTATATATATATATATATATATATATATATATATGCAGGTATGTAGAAAAATAGGAAAGAACACGTTAGGTAAACAATCCGATGTTCCTTAGTATTTTTGCTTTCATTTTCAAAAAGACAGTGCTCCATACAGAAGTAGAGCTTATATTATAATATTTTTTTGTTTTTAAAAATATGATTCCTTCGCTACGTAAGAGTTCTCATGTTTCAAAAGCGAGAGCCGAGACCCCTAACATAATTTTTTGAAGTTATGTTGAGTTAAGGTGCCTGGGCCCGCTTCCTCGTCAAGCGAGAATTTGGGAATAAGCTATCTTTTGGTTAGCGCGTGTTTATAAGTGCGGTCTCTTGGAACATTAGTTGCTATGGAAACGGCTAGTGTCGACCATTTTGGTTCGGTGGTTTAAAGAGCTAAGAATTAATTTTTATCTACAGACCAGTCCCCTTCGAAAAATGTGTGTCAAGTTACAATGGGAGGTATATTTCAAGAGTGATAGTGGGTTAAGCTGGTCAAACGGCAATTTTCTATGGCCTTGCCGCGGGTCGTTAAGTATCGAGAAGGTTGTCTTTCATTATTATCTATTTAATCTGTTTATTTATTTGTTTATTCACATGGCTTTTTTTAATTTTTATTTTTATACTTTAACAAAGGGTTTTTCTCAAAAATTATTGGGCTGAGCTTTTAAGTCTTTTAAACTATGGACTTTATTTGTTTATATCTATTTATTAATTATTTAATATATATATGTATATATATATTATATATATATATGAAAAAAATACGGCTATCAAAACTCGTAAAACTTATCAAAATTTTTTAATTATGATGATTTAGTTAATGACATTTTGCACAATATCTCTGAAAAAAAAAACGATTGTGTAGCTCAGTGCAGCATAGGAAGTGGATATGACCCTCGGAATACCGGGTATCATTTTTGTATATAAATAAAAATAAAACGCCTGAATTTGACATTTCGATGAACTTCACAAAAGATAATATTTATCTCCAAACTTGTATCATTTTTCTCATGCTGTCCTTCACCTTTTGGACCGATGTTTAATGAGGGCATTTGATATTTTATTTCAAAATACAAAAACAAATCTATTTTCTGTGATTAGATAATCATTAAAGATGAGGTATTTTAATTTTCTACTTTTTCCATGTTATTTGTTTCGATTCTTATCAGAATAATATATTTTGTTTAAATTCTCCGATAATAAAGTCGCATGGATTGAAGAAAGAATTGAACTAAAAGCGGGTAAAATATCTAATGAAAATGTTTCCTCTTAGAAATTCAGAAAACGTATGCGAAGATATTTTGCGAGGAAAATGTTTAGAAATATGACACCTTGCTCTAAAACATTTCATAAATTGAAATGTATATTTAAATAAAATTAAAACGCTAAACACTGTAAGTATATTGTTGGACTGAGTCAGACAAAGCTTTCTTTGCAATATAAATAATAAATGAAACTTAATTTAAATCTCTTGGAGAGCTGACTCCAATATCATTAGCAGTATCAAGCAGAATTAAACTCTTATATTAGTACATTATTAAACTACAGGAGTCAAGGAAAATATATTAATGAGTTAATTTGAGTCACCCATACTGAATTCTTACTTGAGCTTGTCCGTGCACGTTATGACCTCTCGTTATGCATATCAATGAGGGAGAATGTTGTATGTTAATTATATTATGTTGTTGCTAACCCTGTATATTGCATGAGGTCATATCGTTGTGATATGATTCGGGCATTAACAACCCTCTCGTGTCTTACCTCGAATCATAGTGACTACTCGATTCATATGCAGAATAGACAGTCTTTAGTTATAGTGATTGTTCGTTTTTCATTGGAGCAAAGCTGTCTGATGATGACAGCTCACATAGGGGTATGAATGACTATAAACAATCACGCGGGTACTATCGAGTTTCCGGAGGCTGGGAGGAAGGCAATTTCAATCCCATCTGATGCGGCCTGTTTAGTGACTGTCCTCGTGCAGCGAGTGACAAGCCATTAGATTCCCTGTAGAGTATAAAACCATAGAACACCAAGGCATGTCGTTCCCGTAGCAAGTACGCATTACAGGATAGAATTGTTCGCCCTACAGCTATCGGGTTTTGTTCTTCTCTTAAAACTAGTTGCTAGCCAAAGATAGAGAGACCCGTTTTCTCTACTGTTAACATCTGGCTGGGGCGAGAAGTCATAGATCAATACTCCTCATGAGGTATTTGTGCAAAAAGCAGAAGCAATGAACTCGACTTTAATTTGAAATCGGCACGCCAGACCCACTTCAGTAACGATAAGCGCTTTGTAACGTGCACATCGTTAATTTTCTATGTCAAAAAATGGATTATCTGCTAGCCAGAGAAAAAGTGCTGTTCTAGATTAAATCTATTCTTCTGCTCTGAAAAGATTACTCTCAGACATCAAATAACGTTAGGCTTTTCAGATTCGCTGAAAGCATAATTATAACGATTTTCTCAGCTAGTGAGTATCGAACTCACTATCCAGACCTAGTGAGATAAGCTTTTATTACACCAGGTCAACTTGTCCCTATGTTCGCTGTAATTATTTATGTTCATAATGTTAGCGGCATTTGTGTTGTTTGTACGGCCATGTCTTGATTGCTCGACTGATTGGGTTAAGAGAATAACTGATGTCGCTTCAAATGCTCTTTTTGCTTTCTCGTCTTGATATTTTCTTACTGAATTCGGTGCCGAAAGAGATGGTTTTAGAGGAAGGTTCCAGCAAGATATATCCGAGATGGAATCAAGATGCTTCTTTCAACAACTGGAGAACAAATCAATTACATGAGCAGCCGTCTAAAATAATTTTGAAAGCTAATCCGAAATGAAATGAGTATTTTATATTTTGTGTCTGAATTTCAGCTGCAATAACGTCCTCATCCTTGTTATCATTCAAAACGTTTCGAGCGCTGTGCTTTCCTACCTTCTTCAGGCAGGAATGTAACCATCAGGGAATTTAGAACTGAAACCGTTAATTAATCTGCAGGGATTAATTGTTATTATTCCCCAGTTCATATCTACGGATATTTCGTCTTCTTTATTTTCAGTAGAGAAGTTATTGCTAATCCTGTTATCAGCTGAGTCTGTATAGCTCAGCCGATGGAGACAATAGTCTAAAGCAGCGGTCCCCAACCACCGGGTCGAAGACCGGTACCGCGACGCCACAGAAAGAATAAACAAATTTTTTATTAGCTATCGCGTTCTTATTTATGGTGTTTTGTCATGCAGGTGAGCGACACCGACCTCCACCCCCGTCCGTGGAAAAATTGTTTCGCTTGACACCGGAAAAAGTTGGGGAGCGCTGAGCTAAAGGTTTAAATCGTTGCTTCGTGAATTTGCTGATATAATAAATGGGTTCAATCCCTGTACTGGGTAGAGCAGTCTCAGATTCAGGGGTGACAAAACTAACGCAAACCTAGCAGTACTAAAAAAAAAAAAAACGAAAAAGATGTAACATCCCAAAATATGGACAGTGGGACGATAACAATCTAACCCCATAGATTAAATAACAGATTCAGTTCTAAATTCTCTGAAGTTTACCCAGGTCTATAAAAGTCGGAAGAAAGCCAGAGTGCACAACAGCTGAAACGTGCTATTAGTAAAACGAGCGATTAAAACCTGTATATTAGCTTATATCCCATTAGAACATATTTTACCTAATATACCACATTTTTTAAGCATTTTATCCCCAGTAAATCGGGGGTACTACTAGCACGCAAGGTGTTACAGAGAGAGGGGGCAAGAATAAAGAGGCGTGATAGAGGAAAGGCTGAAGAGAAGGACGGGAAATTAGATCAAGGCATCTGAAGATGTCGAGTGACATTGCGTTTGAATAATTGAAGAGTATATCTATCAGGGGATCAAGTAAAAGGAAGGGAGTTCCACAGACGGGAAGTGCGAGACATGAAGCTATTAGAGTAAAAGAGATGGCTACATTTAACAGTGAAAGGGTGGGACTGAGATGCCAGCTTAATAGGACGCTTAAATTCATGCAGCTTGCGAACCAGCGATAGTAGCTCGTCGGAGCAGTCACCATGAAAGTATTTGTAGAAAAGACAGAGGGAAGCGACGGCACGTCTGTGAGAAAGTGACTCTAGTCTAGATACAAGATCAGAACCAATTACTTTGATTATCCGTCTCTAGATTTTGTCGAGGACCTTGAGACGAACAGCGGGGCTCCAGATCATATATAGCAGCAGTATATACAGTAGTAATATATGATTAATATTTATGCGAATATAAACATGATATGAGAATCATTAAAATGGTGGCAGTCTAACTGACTATAGATTTGTAATCTACGTATTCGATTAAGTTTAGTGCGGCACAACTTGTATGGGAAGCAGGATTATTTTTTAAGATAAAAAAAAACGTTGTTCTATTTTATGATAAAAAAAATAAGCGGGGAGGTATGTAAATAATGTCTCCCATTGAATCCCATAGAAACAGCAACAACTAAAACAAGCAGAATAACACCGATGGACAGAGCACGTTTTCCCAAATAGGCAAGTGGTTATGCGTTTTCACCAGTGACGGAAAAAAAAGGGCCTTCATGTTTCCTGAAACGTGCTTTGTCACACATATCGCTGTGGTCACGCCCGCTGTCTGGACTTCCTACATATTGATTAAGCGTCGATGAATGTTTATAGGTAGATGTTTTTTCGCAGGAAGAAATTCAGTGAAATACATACACTTCGTAATCAGTTTAATACCAGGAAGCTTCCGAATTTTGCTGTTCAAATTTTATACATAAGAAAGCAAAATAGAATTATGGTGGGAGGAAATATATTATTGTTATATAGAAATAAAAATGTGACTGCCGACACCTGCGTTTGAACATAGATCGCCAGTGAGCAAACACAGGCGATCCGAGTATTGAATTACGTAGACCACGTGACCATAGAGGAAACGCATAAGTAGGAACGCGCTTGGCGTCTAATTGATCTGCATTTCTACTTTATCATCTATTACTATACGGACCGCTATTCTCTACTCTATTCACTATGCTATTTTCTCTTTTGAGATCACTCTACGGTTGTTACTTTTTGAGCGAGTATTATAGAGCCGGTACTATTAGTGCGAGTGATATTCGAAGGCGTCTGACACCAGTATTGTTCAAAGGCGTCCTATAGATGTATCTGAGATTAAAAAGACCCTACTACAACGAGCATTACAAAAGTGACAGCGATTATTCGTTGACATCACAAAAGTGACAACGAATATTCGTTGACATCACAAAAATTATACTGATAATCCACAATATTATACCCTAACATAATAAAATAAAGGCATTGCTTTCGGACAGATCTCGTGCATATATATATATATATATATATATATATATATATAGATAGATAGATAGATAGATAGATAGATAGATAGATAGATAGATAGATAGATAGGTAGATATGGCTACATAGATATAGATATGGGTATGATAAAAATATATGTATACGCACATATACTTGCACGGACGCGTAAATATATATCTTCCTCGGGTGTTATAAATACAGTGCTTAATGTGATATAACAGAGATATAAGAGAATGACCATCATTCTACACGACTAAAACAGATTTTTAACAAACATAATATTAAGGTAACATATACCTGTACAAAAACATACATAATTATATATCACAACATAATAATGTATTAAGGAAGCACATAATCAAAACACTAAATAATAATCGTACTAAAAGTCAATGCAACTGCCGTAAAAACGTAACCTGGCCATTAAATGGCAAATGCATCACTGAAAGCATAATCTACAGAGCTAGGATCACTTCAGACGATAATGTTAAATATTACTTTGGATCCACCGAGAACAGCTGAAAATTGCGTTTTTATCACCACAAAATGACACTGAGATTTATCAAATACAAAAACTGCACAACACATTCAAAGTATATTTGGCGATTTAATATAAAAAAAAACATAACAACACAACCATTACCTGGTAGATAATCCCGAAAGCTAAAACATACATAGGAAAGGGAGACAAATGTAATTTCTGTTTGTTGGAGAAGTTTATTATATTAAATCACTTAAATAACCCTAACTTGCTGAACACGATGTCGGAATTGATGTCCACGTGTATCCGTAAATCCAAGCATCAGCTGAAACACATTGACCGCGATTAAAAGAGATTACAAAATAGACTTCATGAATATTAATATAATATGCAACAACCATTAATATTCTTAGAACCCATCATTAATAACCTTTATATATCTAGGCAAACATATAATCCCATATAGGCGTACTCGATTAATTCATAAGTGTTGAGGAGTATTCCCCTTTTTCCACAAATGGACTCACTCAGGGTATACATATACTACTGCTAGTGGATACCCGAGACAGAGAAGGAGGTCGAACATAGTCGAACGTCGAAAGGAACGAGTGTACGAACGTAGAGGCAAGAATCACAGTAAGGAGCACGTAGACTCAGTAAGAAGTCATACAGCGATACGTCGATATCAAAGACTATATATATATATATATATATATATATATATATATATATATATATATTTGTCTACTAACCCCGCATTCCTGGAACTACTAACCTGTATTACCAGTTTGTATTATTACTTTATACATTTATATTCCCATATTCATTCTTGGCGTTTGTTATTATTGATACCGGATTTCATCCCGGAATCCACAACAATAAGGTAAGTATATATAATTTGATCTTTGTAAGTCTAAGTCCAGGTTCCAAAAACATTAGGTATGTAGTGCCGACCTATTATTATCTTTACATCATGAGTATAAGTTTACTTTATTTGTTATAACAATTGTATTTTATGGAAAACAAAGACAGTTATCACCCTTGTTACTTAATGTGTTTACTTAGTTCAAATTTAAATTATTTGTTTTTTAATTCTTCGCCTTTCCAGTTTATGATTTCGAATGATATAAATTATAAATAATTAATTATATTTTAAACAACAATAATTAAATAGACATGCCTTTGCGCACAATTTTAAATCAACACCACGAGAACGCGAATTGTATGTTTTGAAATAGTTTTATACAGAATGAAAATTGAAATACTTTACAGATATTTTTATTTAATTATGAAGAATTATACAACGTAAATGTCACCCATTTTTGATTTTACACATAGCATTCTCTACAACTGTGGTTAATAACTCAGTCATCGAATGTCTCTAGAGTTGTTATTCTTGAGGTGTTGAATTTTCTGCGGTTTATTGATGTATACGCGCTTCTTAAGATATCCCAAAAGAAAGTAATTGGGAAAGGGTCAGATCTGTAAAACGTGATGAACATAAAATTTAAGAATTTTGTGAAGTAACAAAAGATTTGGTGGAAATTCCACGATTTCGGTTTTTTGTTTAGTTACAAATTTTCCCATAGGACATTTCTCTATGGTAATCCAAGTTCTGAAAAAATAAATAAACACTTAAAACATTATAAATCTGATATGTTATGAATATATATATATATATATATATATATATATATATATATATATATATATATATATATATATATATATATATATATGTATGTGATAAAATGACTCATATGAAATATTCGAACAAAATATGTAAGATGAAATATGCGAAAATCAATTGGATGTTTATATTTCTTATTCTATCAAAGAAAATTGAGTAAATAAATAAGAAAAATAAACATCCAACTGTTTTCACACATATTCCATAGTACTCACTCTCTTATACACACACACACGCGCAGACACACACACACACAAATATATATATATATATATATATATATATATATATATATATATATATATATGTGTGTGTGTAATTTGGCAGCAACTTTTCTTTTAATATATATATATATATATGTATAAATAATAGTTTCGAAAATTTGTACTTTGACATTTTTGCCTAATGAGGTGTTTTTCTTCAGAAAAATGAAAATATGTTGAACAAAAAGCTTTTTTTTCTGCTGACGCCCGTTCTTCGGCGAAACATGTCGAAGGAGAGGTTTTCTAAATGGTTTTATTAATTTATATATGTGTGTGTGTGTTGCGCGTGCGTATACTAATTGTAATTTAATCTAGGCAAGCTAACATTACTTTTAAGGCACGAGATTTCTCTATCTCGCTTCGTGCATTTTTAGACACATACAGACACATACATACATACATACATATATATATATATATATATATATATATATATATATATATATATATATATATATCCTATTTTCCTTTAAACGTCACATGACGATTCCAGAATGAGAAACTTTAACGGAAAATTGGTTCTCTCCTATTAATTCCAGTAGAATAGAGACAGGAATTAGGACACAACAATTTGTTTACCGTTTTCGGTTTTTAACCAGTTCGTGCAAAAGTTTGATTCTTCCAACTCATTGCTGATTGAACGATGGAGAAAATAGAATTAATGTCCTTTGTGTGCGCATATATATTCGCTTTGGCAGAGCCGAGATTCGGTGTACCGAATACATGATAAAATGGTAAATTTAGATTTCAGCAATAGGTTTTTAATAGAATTAAAACGGTGAACGCGTCCCCTAACGCCGAAAATGAGTAAGTATAGAAATTAATAAACCCCTGTTAAAAAGATCACTTTCACTGCGTTTTCCTTAATGCAAATAAAGAACCCGGAACAAATTTGTTGTAAATCTAACAGTTTCTTGTTTCCCTGCCATTTACAATCTTCAAAAGTTTAAATGAAATGTCAATCGCTATCTTCTCTCTTCCTGAAGCCTATTCCTTTATTGTCCTTTTTTCTCACAAAACGTTTTCTCAGTCTCTTTCATTTCCGCTAATTCCTTTTGTCCTAGTGGCGTTATCGCCCAGTTTGGGTTGAAATTATTTAAACAATAATATGACGCATGCGCACGGTCATGGTGACTCGTCTTTAATTTAATTTATTTTCCTATCAGCACACATGTGATGTTAGGCATTTTTATCTTCTATAATAAATTCGCGTAATTCTATATTTTGTCTGTGTTTCGACCTAACACTACTAGAAAAAACAACCCATACAGTTACCATACGAAGGACTTACTATAGATGCCACAAAAAGATGGCGTTTATAATATAAGCGGTAACATTTTGTTCGCGTAACAATTTTAAAATGCACTTCTTAATAAATATTTATTTATTATTATTAATTGGAATTTTTAAAAGTTCTATATATAAGCAATATTTCTGTCAATAACGCTTTTGTAATTAATCATCTATCTTTGTATAGAAATAATTTATTTCTGCCATTAAATTAATTCGTAAATAAAAAAAAATCTGCCATCATTCCAAATAAAAAAGCATCGTTGTCGTCTGCCTCTTCACATTACGACAAATTACTGGAGCGGAGTTGAAAAACATTTTTCCAGTTATCTAAATAAGTTAAAATAATCTGTTGGATTTGAATTTATTATAACTGCACCAAATTAATTAACCAAGTGAAAAAAGAAAAGAAGATTTCTTGAATTAACATGTATTATCTATGAATTAATAGCCTCTTTCATATATGTTTTGTGTTACGGTTGGTATCACAGATACTGAGAGAGAAAGAGAAAGTTATAGGTTTGTAAAGATACAAAAAGAGAGTGCGACACAGAGTGGCGGCAGACGGTAAAGGCGGTTTTTGTAGCTATGGTATGAACTCATGTTTCGTGACCTAACTAAATTGGCCCCTGAGTACAAACAACCTTTTGAAATAAAAAGAAATATTTTTCATAAGTATAGTCATTTTGTAATATAGTAGAGAAGATGATGTTCTTCTAAGCAATATCCTTATTAAACCAAAATTATGTTGAGCATCCTAGGGGCAAGCAAAGAGAGAGAGAGGGATATGTAGAGAGAAAAACAGAAAGAGAAAGGAAGACGTAGAAAGACAAAAAGAGAGATAATATTAGGTTGGTGCAAAAATAATGTCGTTTTTTGACGTTCAACTTCATGTGAAAAAACAACATTATTTTTGCACCAACCTAATAGCATTGGCGAGGGTGGTCATCTTAGATAAAGTCAGTTCTTTGTAGTGGGAGGTTAAAATAGGTTTTGTGACATAACGATCTATTCGGAACCATTCAGTGTTGTTTATTTTAACAGAGACTGTCTCACTTTACTCAGAACTATCTGGGAATGTTTATGTATTGAAAAGTACAGAGTGTAACATTAAAAAATAGAAGTAATTCCGTATAATGTGCATGATTCATTCTAGTTATGAATAAAAGATTTGAAAATTATTGAAATGTTTCGCTCACGTTTAGTTCTAATTACGTATCCAGAGAAAGAAATTTAAATAGATTTTGTGTAGTTTCAAAAAGAATCTTACAAAATTGTTGAACATATCGTCTATGCTAAACTTTCATAAGAACTGCTATTACGACATACTGCAGGACTGGTATTCAGCAAGTAAAATAAATTTTTATATTTTCTGATAGAAGAGAAATATTATGTAAATGATAACATACATTAAGTCTCTCTCTCTCTATTTCTCCACACACACACACATATATATATATATATGTTTGTCATCCACAGACAGACTGTTTCGCAGCTCATCAGTGTGGCTAGACGTCCGGTTGCCTCTAGCTAGGATCGAAACCCGACTTAATTTGCGTCAGTTCGAACTTCTCCCACTAAGCCGTCAGCGTACGGTACGGGATGAAGGTGAATTTTAGCGTGTTTATTTTTAGATTCAGATAAACACACAGTATATGTATATATATTTTGAACCATAAAAAATATTGAAAAATTAAAAAATTAACTTTTCAAACGAACTGCGTTGTATATTAAGATGTTTTTGTTTTATTATTTCAATTAGATTCCTCGACTACTTTCGGTCAGCATAGCCATAATCAGGAGAAAAAAATCATGCTTGTTAGTAGCAGTGAACTACAGGAATGAATGACTTTATGAAGAAAATGAACGTTATCTGTAGTTTTCATTTGTTTTTTATTGTTAATTTGTGTCAGGTCCTGTGTTGCTCAAACGGCCTCTTTTAAGTTGATTTTAAGATAGAGGCTGGGGAGATTCATGCAACCCTGAATTCCCTTGGTCATTCAACGACATGAAAAAGTGCTTGATTGATTCCTTTAACGGGTCATCATGTGTGATTTAATGCTGAACTTTAAAATAATAAAAATATGATATATGTTATTCTGCTTTCACGGTTTAATACATGGTAGATGATACACGGCTTATGTCTATATATACATGTTTGTAGGTTGGTTCATTTTGTTTAGCGGCATATCAACATCTACGAGGTATTTAATGCGAAATCTAAATATTTTGTAGCTTATTTTATACATTTTCTCCTAAAAGGTATTTTTTACCAACGTATTTTTATTCTTTTTTAGTGATGTAAAAATTGTCGTTTTACTATAAAAATATACTGTTGATTTTTTATTTATTTATTTTTTTTTGATGGGTTCACTATTTTCTCAAAGATGTCACCATAACAGGTGCT
>OZ038484.1:43315548-43335548 GCA_964036315.1 Acanthosepion esculentum
ACACGCCAGACGTCACGGATCTCAGATAGGGTTGAACATTGGCAATGGTTGATGTGACAAGCAAGAAAGGAGTTTTTCAAGCAATCTTTGAATCGCTTCTTTGGTGCCACTCTGCCGCGATAGCCAGTGGAGAGCTCCCCGTAAAATAAAATTTTAGGCAGGCGATCCTGGAAACATGTCCAGCCCAGCATTGCTGCAACCTCAATCCTGGTGATTTTCACCTTTTCAAGGACTTCAGTAAAGGAGATGAAGTCACTCCAGTGTATGTTAAGGATTGTGTGGAGGCAGCGCTGGTGGAACTGTTCGCGGAGTCACAGGTATTTTCGGTAAGTGACCCATGGCTCTGGGCCGTATAAAAGATTTGCGAGGACGATAGCTCTATACACTCTGATCTTAGAGCCCTTCTTCAGGTGTCTCTTGTACTACACACGCTTGCACAGTTTACCAAATGCAGTGGCCATCCTTACCAGTGTTTTGTCGACCTCATTGTCGATCGCAGCATCTGATGTGATGGTATATCCAAGGTAGAAAGCGATGGCCTGCCTTCACCTCAATAGCGCCAATGATGATGTAGGGAGGGTGATACTCAACCCGAGGAGCAGGATGGTAGAGTACTCCTGTTTTGTTTAAATTGACTTGAAGCCCCAAAGGTTTGGCACCGATTGTAAAGCAGGAATTGGTGTGCTAAAAAGCTCCTTCAGTGTGTGCAACAAGGTCAGCATATTCAGAAATGCAGAGCTCTCGGATAAGTTGCTCCAGGGTCTTTCGTTTGGGCTTTTAATCGTCGTAGATTAAACAGGTCATAATCGAGACAGTATCTGATGTAGACTCCTACCTCATCATCATGATCTTTCGTGGCTTGATTGAGCATCATGCTGAAGAAGTTAGTGTAGACAGTCGGTGCCAGAACGCAATCCTGCTGTACACCGTTGGTGATTGAGAAGGGCTCTGAGAGATCACTGTTGTATCTTAGATGGCCATGATGATCTCTGTGAAGTTGGATGATCATGTTCAGGAATTTTAAGGGACAGCCGATTCGCCCCATGATATGCCGCATTCCTCTTCTGTTCACTGTGTCGAATCACTGAACACCACATACAGCCCATTGTTTTATTCCCGACAATTCTGAAGTTGTTGGAGAACATACACCATGTCCGTTGTGCTCCTGTTGGTTCTGATGCTGCACTGAATCTCTGTAAAGTGCTGTTCCGCGATCGCAGGTACCAGCCTCTTCATTAGAACCATTGCAAGGATCTTTCCTACGATGCAGAGCAGAGTATACACTTGGTAATTGAAGCAGTCCGATTTTCCCTATGTTCTTGTACAGGACAATGATAACTGCACCGCGGATATCTTGTGGTATTTTCCCTGCTCCCAACAACAGGTAAAGAGCACGTGGAGATTCATATGCAACACTGGACCCTCATTCTTCCAGATTTCAAGTGGAATTCCATCGACTCCTGCTGCCTTGCCACATTTCAGATGCCTTATGGCTTTGATAGTCTGTGCAATGGTGGGAGTCTCACCCAGTTCCATTTGTAATGGTTTTGCGAAAAGGCGGAGAATTGTTGGTTCCTGGACCGAGCGATTAGCACTGAAGAGGGCTTGGAAATGCTCCGATCAACGGTTTAGGATGAACGCCTTGTTTATAAGGATCATCTGAACATCTGACCGTCCGCTCTGCGCATAGGACTCTGGACCTGATCCATAGGGCCGTATACTGCCTTTAAAGCTTCATAGAAGCCTCCATGTCTGCATACAGCTGAGCTGTTTTTTTCAGCGAGTTTCATATACCACGTATTCTTAATTTCTCGAAGCCTGTGATGGCATACAAAACGAAACACAACTTTCTTTACGGGAGAAACTGGCTGAGCTAAGTCGGTTTGATGAGTTGATTTCCTCACCAGCAATTCTTGGATTTCGGCCTTGTTCTCATCAAGCCAATCTTTGTTCTTACTTGAGAGAACCTTAGGACTTCGATAGATGTCTGCAGAATGCCAGTTTTGTGTTCTTCTCCAAGTGTTTCAGGAGAGGAATCTGCGGGGATGCTCACATCCTCAAGCCTTGGTTTAAGTGCTGCTTTGAAGTTAACTTTTATTTCATTTGATTTAAAACTGCCAACTTTTATAGAGTGCCCCTCATTTTCTTGGATTGAGTTTAAAAAGGAGTTGAGTTTGCAACGAAGAAGGCGATGGTCAGTATGATATTCTGCACTGGGCTCATTTTTGTGATCATGATGTCTTTTATATCACACTGGCGCACTCTGACATAGTCGATGAGATGCCAATGTTTCGACCGAGGATGCATCCAGGTTGTTTTCAATCGGTTTTTCTGTTGGAAGATGTTGTTCGTGATGACAAGCTGATGATCTGGACAGAACTCTAGTAGCAAGCGCCCATTGTTCTTATCGTTACCAACACCATGTCACCTAAGTACGCTCTTCCAGGACGTAAAATCTTGGTTACCTCTGGGGTTGAAATTACCAAAGATTATAACCTTATCATCTGCAGGGGCGTCTCGTAGGATGCTGCGCAGATCTGAGTAAAATTTATGTTTTTTCCACTGGATCTGCTTGTAATCTAAGTAGTGTGGCATATTAAAGATTACTCAGTAGGATGCGCATAGAGATGATGCGGTCAGAATAACCTGCTGGCAGGTTTTTAAACATGGAGGCAATGGAATACCTGATCATGAAACCTACACCTAAAAGACGACTCTGCGCTACTGAATTGCCTGATACTAGAGGGTATATCAGGTGCCGTGCTCTTATAGGCTGCCTTTCTCTGGGGAACGGACTTCTCTTAGAGCAGAGATATCAACATTTAGTCTTGACAATTCATTTGCAATTAGAGCAGAGCGCCGTTCTGGTCGACCAATGTCAGGTGTTTCCAGCATGGTTCTGATGCGCCAGCATGCTAATTGTAGTCCTTTGATACCGTTACAGGTGGGTGTGAACCTGTTTAATGACGTTCGACCGCATGAGAAAAGGCCCGTTCACCACGCTTAGCCAACTGGGTAATATAGGTGATGAGCTTTTTTCTAGGCCCCTCTCCATATGGAGCAGGCAGTTCTGTCCCTAGAGAAGGGTGCTTGGTCAATAAGGGTGTTGCCGATCGATGTTGTTGTCTCCAGGTCAACATCAGACGACCAATATCTTGAGCCCCCTGCATGCAGGATTGAGACTGTGACTTCCCCTGTAATCTTGCACCTGCTGTCTTCGCCCTTTTCCCATCGATACATAGCTTGGAAATTGTTGGTGAACTTGAATATTTCCTTCAGACCTGCACAGTGGAGTTTTTAGGTTAAGTGCAGTGTGTTTCTGGGTATGAGGCGTATAAAAAAATGTCCAAATGTTCTATATATACATGCGCTTTCGACTCTTCTCTTAGCCATTATCAAGGATGATTTTTTTTTTATTTTAACTGATTTTGTCGATTTTTATATATGTGTATCTAAAGTAATGGAAAAGTTTTTTTTCTAAACACGGTCAGTACGTTGTCCGTGCTCATATTTGATATGATTGAGTATTGATGTTTTCTTTTTTATTATGAACACTTTCATTAATTTTAGCCGTTTTTAAAATGTGGGTATTATGATCGCATATTTCAAAAGTATGTTTCCGAAAGTGTTTGGTAGGTTTCTCATGTGTTTTTAAACGGGTCGTAATTTAACTACCGTCTGTTAGATGTAACGTAAGTCTTCATGATAAGAATATCGTGGTATGTCCAATAAAATTATCCATTAATTTCTTTTGATCAAAAACGCAGTTCCTTAAGGGTCATATACATTCATGTATAATATTGATCTTCTGTAATTTTAATCTTGCAGGTGTGTTGCTATTGTTGCAGATGAGGTTAGCTGTTTTCATTTTTTTATAATAGTTAACTTAATTTTCTTCTGGTATACTGGATTTGTGTATTTTTTAATAATGTTCCTAATGTCGATTCACACTGCTTATAATTATATTTGACTTTTATAGAACATTAATATTATTGTTTTTATCTGTAGGATCAGTCTACCTGCTGCTTACTTTAAAAAGAAATAATCTAATTTAGTTATCGATGAGCTGGTTCGAAAAACCGTTATTAGCTAGCGTTTGTTTCACGTAGTTGAGTTCTTTAAAGAGTGACAGAGTTAGGATGCATTGTCGTGCAATCCGTTTTGGCTTTTTTATGACGCCTATTTTATATCTATGTGGACGTTAACTCATAAATGAAAGTGGCATGAGTTTCTGCCGTTATATATAATGAAGTGATTAATGTGTTATTATTAAATTCTACAAGTATGGAATTTCGTAGGTCAATTTAAAGACTTAAATTTTGTCAACTGCAGTTTTGAGATTTTAGATTTCCTTTTTCGTCATCAGCTAAAATAAAATATCGATATAGCTCGTATATATTTTAAGTTTTGTAATTTTTCAAATAATCTGTTTTCGATATGAGAGTTGTAGAAGTTAGCCAAGCACGATAAGAGTGTATTTCCCTCTTAACACCATTAGTTTGAGTACAAATATTACAGTTATGGTCGTAGGAAGTTGTGCAAGAGTACAGAAATTTCGTGAGAATATTAGATTTGATGTATGGAGGTGGAATCGAATTATGTTTATTAACCGAATTACAGATTATATCGATGGTTTCATCGACAAGGAAGTTTGTGATTAGATATTTTTTTTTACATCAAATGAAGCTAAAATTCGATTGTTTGGTCATGTTGCTTTAATGATTCGGAGAAGTTCATGAGTAGATATGATACTGTATTTGGTACGTAGATAGGAGGTAATAATATAATTGAGAAATTTTGATAACTGGTAAATCGATGTTGGGATCTGGGAAATGATGGGCTGTAGTGATGTATGTTATTTCCGTATATGTTTACTTGTTGGTAATCTTTGATGATTTTAGTGATTTACAAGGATCCTACATCAGCATTGTTCGATGTTATAAGTTTTTTTGACGGGATTATTGAATGTTTCAGTGCTATTTTTTATTTAATTCAGTTAATTTTCAACCAATCGTCAATGATGTGTTGTAAAATTTTATCATAATCCCAAATGATCACTACTCATCCTCAAGGCTATAAAACGAGCTTAAAGATTTCACAAATCTAAAACAACTAGACAACAACACATGATTCATAATCCAACCCTCTAACACACAAAATACTTGTAAATTAAATACTATTAAAACATCATTGATATTATTAACAAAAACACTATTGTTTCCATCTCCGTTATTGTCATCATAAAGTTTTGGCTGTTGTGCATTCCAGCTTTCATTAAGAGTATATAATCTCCAGATTGTTAGGTTATTTTGAGTACGTAGTGTAATAGTGAGCAAACCAAAATGAGCTGACTCATTTTATAGTACTTCCATAGAAGATTAACCAATCAGAAAACTAGAAATATTCGACGCGATGTGTATAAATGCGGCCATTTTGTTATCTTTTTCGGAAGATCTACTGCTAACCTGTCAGAAGAGGAGACCTGCAAAAGTACGTTTTCCTATTCTTTCGAAATATCCACTGCCAACCTCTGATATGGAAGACCTTAAGAATTCCTGAATAGGTGCTACGAGACATTGGTGCGGTTATATTGGACAAATTACTTCCTACGCCGGATTGCTACATTCAAACTATATTAAACATGTATTACACAGGTCACCTACAGCGAATTCTGAAATGAACTCTTTATTTAATCTACGGGTATAGACTATTCTTGTTTCACTGCCCATATCAAGGAATATCTGTTCTAGTTCTTATTTTATTTTGTACTGTTCATTTATTGTTCGCTCTGTTCCATTGATTCCAATAAATGACCGTCCTGGGTACGACGTTAAACTGCATCCAACAGCAAGGCCTCTGATCAGGAGGTTTTGAGGAAGCGTGGAACCACCTCTTAATTGCTGGTGTTCCCAGGTCCACCCCAACCCGGGGTGGTAGCACCTGTTGGGGTCCCAGCTATGGGAAAATAGTCAACTTACAAGTCTTTTCCAGCTCATTGAAACAATGATGTTGCCAACTACACTTTTTTGAAACAATGATGTTGCCAACTATACTTTTTTGAAACAATGATGTTGCCAACTATTTTTGAAACAATGATGTTGCCAGATACGTTTTTGAAACAATGATGTTGCCAGCTATACGTTTTTGAAACAATGATGTTGCCAGCTATACGTTTTTGAAACAATGATGTTGCTAACGTTATTCTTAAATTACGTTTGCAAAGTATATATATTTAGTAAATAAGTGGAAACTGGATCTGGAATTAAATAACCCATAGTGTTTGATATGCCATAAAACCCCAAACAAACAAACCAAATAAATGATGCCCAGCCCGGGATTAAAGTCACACATACTATGCTATGAAATTCACCAAATAATCCTTTAATCCACTAGCCTATTGTCGCGTGGACGATAGTCCGCATGTAAATAGAGTAAATAATAATATCTCCTCAACCTAGAAATACAAACATAAATATTAACATAGTTAAATTAAGCTACTCAGAATTTCATTCACTCCTGTAACAGAATCGTCTTTGTTATTGTCCATTTGGAGGCTGTGTTGCAGTAGCGCACATATAAATCAGATCATCATAATTCGATAACTATTTTTAATATTAATGTATGAATGCTGTTAAAATATATTATATTAAAGCTGTTCCAACTTTGGCATTAAGGCCTCCCGTTACTATATATTTTAAGCTTTTAGCCTATTTCAAAATTGAGCTTAAACACACACACACACACACACACACACACACACACACACACACACACACACACACACACACATATATATATATATATATATATATATATATATATACAAAAATCTCTCTCTATATATATACAAAAGTATATATATAAATATATATATATATATATTTATATATATACAAAAATGTATATATATATATATATATATATATATATATATGATGCGCTCTCCCGTAGGTTTCGACGTATGAAGATCTGACAACTTAATTGATTCAGTTATGAAATTTTGTGCGATAATCTTAAGTGGCACTTAAGACCCGCTAGTGATTTACAAAGGAGGCCGCATACCGAGCAAGAGTAAGGATGTTGGGATGAGATCACTGTTAGATTGGCTGACCCTTTTAGATCTTGCTCTCGCTTCTTGAAGACGATTCGGACAAGCTAAGCACTCGAGGGTGTTATAAGGTATAATATTGCCAGCTGTATATATATATATATATATATATATATATATATATATATATATATATATATATATATATATATACAAAAGTGGAGATTGAAGTCAACACTGAAGGGATTAATTTCTCTTACTTAGTTTATTTAAATAAAAAGTTAAATTAATACAAAACAATAAATAAGCAAAAAATAAAGTAAATAAAAACAAATTATCAAATCCCGAACAGAAATATAAACACGAGTAAACATAATAATAATAATCAACAATAAAATAATTGCTAATAAACAAAGAAAGATAAGAAACAGCACTATAAATAACGAATAAAAACCGCACTTGGTTCCAAAATCATTTCCACTCAATAGCCCCGAGAATAATTCAAAACATTACCGTTATTACCCACCTGTTGTGGTGTCCTCCCTCGAAAGAGTCTATGTTGGACTCTTCCGCCTTGGGGAAACAGTCCAATAGATTGAACGATGGGTTAACCGACACACACTCACTAGTCGTGTAATACTCTACTGTTGTATTTACTGTTTAATATATGATAAATCTGTAACACTTGCTTTGTTATTTCTCTGACCATTTGCTTGGTCACAACACGATAAAAATACCCGTTAGAATAATACAAAAGACTACCGAAAATGCATCAGTGACCTGTATATAAAAACAGTCGAATAAACATAGAACGCATATGGTCTGACGATTGCATTAAACCTTGAAACAGACTGTTGACGCTGGCCGTTTCCTTCAATGTTCAGTTTTACATATTATATTTCCTGATATTGAGGTATTGAACCCATAAATATAGCATGCTCCTGAAAAATTTATTTCGGTTGAGCTCTCTGGGGAGGAAGTTTGGGTTTGTAAACAGTGACTATAACGGCTAATAATGCAAGACTCTTCGGTAAATCGAATCGAGTTATCTCTGTCAGTGTGTGTTTATCTAAAAATAAATACGCTTAAATTCACTTTCATCCTTGCTGTGTGCCAACGGCTTAGTGGTATAATTCCCGACTGATGCCAATTCCGTCTGTTTTAGATCCTAGCTAGAGGCAACCGGGTATATAGACACATTGATGAGCTGTGATCCAGCGAAACAGTCAATCTGTGGATGACAATATATATATATATATATATATATATATATATATATGTATGTGTGTGTGTGTGTGTGTGTGTGTGTGTGTGTGTGTATGTATATATATGTCATCCACTGATAAACTCCTTTGCTGTATCACAGCTCATTAGCGTGGATAGAGAGCCGATTGCTTCAAGCCGGGATCGAAACCCGATTCAGCAACAGTCGAAGATTTTCCCCTTACGCATCGGCGCACGGTAAAAAAAAAAAGGCGAATTTTTACGTACTTATTCGGTGAATAAACATGCCAATGACTGTGAGGGAATGGGAAGAGCCTTGTAATATTAGTAGTAATATCATTGTTTACAAATTCGCACTTATCTCCCACGAGTCCACAACCGAATTTAAGTTTTTCGGGTGCGTATATATGGTCATCAAAAGACAGACTGTTTCGCTGTATCATATCTCAGACATCCGATTGCTTCAAGCCGGAATCGAAACCCGACTGATTCAGCAACAGTCTAAGCCATCATATATATATATATATATATATATATATATATATATATATATATATATATATATATATATATATATATTATATATATATATATATATATATATATTATATATATATATATATATATATATATATATATACGTGTGTGTGTGTGTGTCTTGAGTGAGATAGAGTTGTTTGAAATTTATTAAATTCGAATCTTGCCATAATTAAATTACAATTTTTTTTTTTAAGCGTATCACCCCAAGCAAGGCTGGAGGCCACTATCACGCAAGGGGTTAAAGAAGGGTTGGAGGAAGAGCAGATAGGAGTGGTAAAGGAGAGGATGTGGTGAAAGAGAAAGACAGTGGGTCGATCAAGGCAAGGGGGTTACAGAAGATTTGGAGCGAGAGCCGATAGGAATGAAAAATGAAAGGATGTGGAGAAGGGAAGTGGATAGATCAAGGCAACTGGAGATGTCGATTGACGCTACACTTAAACCGTTGGAGATTGTATTTGTCAGGGAAACAGTAATAGGGAAGGGAGTTCCATAGGCGAGATGTGCGAGACATGAAGCTATTGGAGTAGAAGAGACGCCTACGTCTAACAGTTTCCACGGTGTAGGGGTGGGAGCGGGAAGCCAGCCTCGTGGGGCGTTTAAATTCACGAGGCCTGGAGACAAGCGAAAGCAGCTCCTCGAGGTGACTTCTTGATAGTATTAATAAGGTGAGAGACTATGTTTCCAGAGCCATTGACCCAAGTCATGTGAGTTAAATTGGCTAGATGAAACTGTCCGGGAAGTTCGCTAAGGCATTTGTACGGTTTAAATTCGGGCTAGGACCTGTCGACTGAATTTGTCATAGTTATATACTTTACGCTATCCTCGTATTTAAGATTCCTATAAATATTGTATGCGTAAATCTAAGGTATAATCGCATAGAAGCGTATTACATTGGAATGGGTTTGTCGAGTTTGCCATTAATCTTACGTGAAGAAATATCTACAGAATTTTCTTTGTTTCGGTGGCGGCTAACAAGTTAAATCGGGGAAAATTAAATTGTGTCGACTCTCCACTGGCAGTTAAACGGACAATGGATTAAAGCAAGCCGGACTTGATTATCAATACGTTAAAGCCAAAAAAAAAAAGAACGTTACTTAAATTAAATAAAAGCCCAGGACAATCAGAAATCAAGATGTTTCACTTTGATTTTTTGCAGATCATATAAGTGAATCATTTGGAAGTTGAAATCCTTAATCCTTAAATAACTCTTTTTAAATAAAATACGCTTACTAATATATGCAGATTGCTTTTCAATGAAAAAAAAAAAAGAACATTGAATAGTATTTAATTCAATTTTATCTCTTCATTTATTTTAAGAGTGAATTAATCATGTGTTGCGCTATCTACCTCAGGGGGATTTTCTAAACCAAATGTCGGAAGCATAAGTAATTAGACATGTCTTCAAAATATTATTCTATTAAAATACGGAACTACGTCGAGTAACATATGTCTATATTTCTGAGATGAAGCATTGTAACTATTCAAACACGGTGGAGTAATGGATAGTGACATTAGAAATCGGAGAGCCGAGTTCGAATTCCAGTCGAATCAATGACATTCACTTACGTGCTAATATCCTTGGGAAAGGTATGAATCTTCTTCTCCCCCACCCAGCTATGAGTAAATAACAGGGCAGACCGAGTTCTACAGATTGGATGGCAACTGGTCTACCGCAGAATGAAATGGCAACCTACTGCAGGAAAAAAATATCTGCCTCGTCAGCCATGCATCGAAAGATACATGATCGCCTAAGCGCGTATCACGTATGGCACATAACTGACTGATCCTCATCTTTATTGTCATATTCACGAAAATTGGCGATTGTGATAGCGTTTGATCTTTTATAACGACCACTATTTATATAGATTTATTTTTTTGCAAAATCCTCTCCCAAGCAAACTTGATTAAAATATATGATTTTAACTGAATTGTGTGTAAAATATTTTTAAGTTTTCAACAACAGTCACTGATAGTAAAACTGGACACAGAAGTTCGAACGGAATGAAAAATATTTTAAGACAATCAGAAACGATTACTTGTTGCGTCATGCCGGATATTTACTGTCTAGAGACGGAAAACAATGCCTAGAAGAAAGTTATAACCTAATCTTATCTGGATAAACATATGTCGCTGCTGTGTTTTCAATAACAAGCACGTTTTTACGGGTCAGGTTTGTTAACTACACGCACGACCAGTTTTGAATTCTGGGATTTCCTTCTCCTATAATGGTTGCCATGCATGGCTAGATCGTCAAGTTTGCTAGGAAAAACTGGATAGGGAGAAAATAAGCATTCATACCGTCCCAAGATTAAGGTAAATATGATAGAGGAGATATGCTGAGTCTAGTCCTGGGTATGACGATGAATTACATCCGGAAGCAATGACTCTAATCGGATGATTGGAGGTTTTGAGGACCATGGTATAAAGACTTAGATTCTGTTATTTCGAGGTCCACCCTGACCAACGGTGGTAGCACCGGTTAGGACTTCAGTCATGGGCAAATAATAAACAAAAAAAACCATGAAAGTATAAAAATACATTTTTATACTAAAATTACCAACAATGCATATTTATGCTAGAATATCAGGAATACGTTTTTATAGCAAAATGACCAACAATATATTTTATCCGTAGATGAATCCATAAAATTATGTTCAGTATATTTAGATTTCCTCACTGAAAAAAACCCATAGAGGTTGATACCCTGCTAAAAAAAATCAACATGAAATCTTTCATGATATTAATCCATGTAATATTCTAATCCATTAATCCATATAATATGCTATTCCATTAATCCATATAATATCCTAATCCATTAATCCATATAATATCCTAATCCATTAATCCATGTAATATTCTAATCCATTAATCCATGTAATATCTTAATCCATTAATCCATATAATATCCTAATCCATTAATCCATATAATATCCTACAATTTCTTAAAGAAGTCAATCTGTATTCAATATGCGTTCGTAGATTAGATTAAAAGATCTTGGAATTAACTCATTCTCTTTTGTGGGTCCTATTTAAGAGATTTGTGTCGATGACATGTGCGACGTTCTGTGCACTAGTCTTTGGGGGGCGGGATCACTATTTCGGAGAAATATGACGAATTTATAGCTGAAGCTTGAGGGAAGAAAAAAACAGACCGTCCACAAGTGTTCAGGAACATATCTGGATTCAAGAGTACCTGGAGTGTATCAGACGACTTGTACGACATAATTTCTCCAGTTATATGTTGCAGAAAAGTTCAATTTGTTGGAGACGCAATCGTTCGCTTTACAAAAGCTGTAGTAAGAGGAAGATCCCGAAATGCGATTTGCAGGAAGGGAACACTAGATTCAAACAGACATGGAAGTTTAAATATCTGGGAGGCCTCTTGACTGAGATCCGTAGACGTATTGAAATGACCAAGGACGCATGCCAAAAGCTAGGCAGAGTATTGCGAGACAGGAGGATATCTTTGGTAAAAAAAGAAAAGAGTACTGAGCTATTAGGTAATATGTGTCCTTCTTTACGGCAGAGAATGTTGGATGATTTCCTCAAAAGAGACTTGAGGCGACGGATATGTAGTTCTACAGAAGGATGCTAAGGATATCATGGACCGAGCGTGTGAGCAACGATGCGGTCTTAGAGAGGTTGTAAACAAGGAGGAGGCTTATACTTAACATCAGAAAGCGGCAGCTGAAGTTACTGGGATACATAATGAGTAAGTAAGTCCTGGAGAATCTGATACTCACGGGTCGAGTAGAGACAAGGGAAAATGACGCGTGACGTACCTGGCAGGCTTACGCAAGTGGATGGCAGAATGTGGTCTCGGGGATGAAGTAGAGGGAAGGAACTTGTTGAGAGCTGCAAGGGATATAGGGACGTGGAGAGCCATGATCGCCTACGTCCTGAAATGACATGGCACATAAAAAGAAAATAGTGACTGTAGTCTATGATCGTTTTATACATTTAAAACCGCCAAGGAAACACTTTTCATCCTGAAGTGTTAAAACTCTCCTAAAAGCAAATTACATTGTTTCACAAGGTTTTAAAAATAATAAAACTAAATACCTAAGTTTGACAAATTAAATATTTTATATCATAATTGACCTCTAGTGACTTCATCATTACCTATTCTGTCTTCGTTTTCTTCTTAAGTTACCTCTACATATGATTTTACCCCAAGTACTTAAGAGTATGTCAGCATTATCGATAATAGAGCTTAAAGCTAACTCTACCATCAAGTCATGAGACGAGTTACATTCCTTAAATCCACCCGTTCAGACTATCTCATCTTAAACCTGTCATGCTATATACACAGAATTCAAACATCCTCATTCTTATCGTATTCCATTTATAATAAGGAAATTCGTGTCAGAGATTTTCCCCCAGAGAACTGCTAGGTTGTGGGGCAGACTCCTGAGAGGATGCTTCCTCGATCATTACAATCTTTAAATCTTCAAATCTGATGGCAGCCGTTATCTATCCCTCATATCCTTATAATATTCTTTTCTTCCTACTTTTACACCTTAAAACAACATAATTAAGTAAACCTCTACAATTAATGATTTTTAGGCCTTTTATTGGGTATTCACCATAGGACAAAAATTACCTCTGTTAATCCAGGAATTATGATTTAAATGCACCCACTTTACTATTCTTGATAAAATCAAAAAGCAGAATCTGCAATGTTATCGGACCTGTCATCTCGACATCCGTCATTTTCCCACCGCCGAAACGTAGGCTGATTTTGCATTTTTATAAGTAATTTCATGGTAATTTTTCTGATGAGCTTTCCTGATTGGTAACTCGATTTTAACAATTTAAGCGAAGTCCTAAATTGACAGCTAGGTCTCATCATTTTATAGTTGGAAGGTCTACATGTTACCCGTATATTATGCGCTAACAGTTTCTTCTCTTGCACTTTTCGCTGGTAAACATTTCTTCCGAAATCTTGCTTTTCAATCAACATTGATCTTCAAAATATAAAAGTAATGTCTTCTTAATTCCTCTCCTTAATAATTTTTTTCTTTTTCTCATATTTCTTTTGCACTCAGTAACCCCTTGCGTTTAGTGACTTTATTAAGGTGTTTGGGCTGAAATGTTTAAAAATTGTTAGGATAAAAATATTTTTGTATTTAATGCAAAAATTAATATGCCCCTATTTGGTGGGCGGCTGCTTTTGTTGGATAGAAAAATATTATGTTATTGTCAATAAGCCTTATTGGTTTAGCTAAGCCTTCACTATTAGTATAAATTCAATTATTATGAAAAGATACATTTACACAAGTCAATGGTGTAATTTACATTTTGTATGAAAAACAACAGTTTTCGGTGTGCTTTCTTTCGTTATTATAAAAGTATCAGATGCTTGCATTTTTGGTAATGTATTATCTGTTATTCTTCGAGATATAGAAATGTGATTTTTCACGTTTTACTTTCATATTTATAAGAAAGGAAGCTTAGGCAACTGGAAATGTCAGAAATCACAGAAGGACCGAAAACCTGAAGCGAAAAAGATTGTCTGCCGTTCCCTTGGATTGTTTTGGCCTCGCAGCAAAATGCGAAATACTTGTGAAAATGAAGTGTTTACAAATTAAAGTTCACAAATGTCAACTTTTCCCCAAATTGACGTGACTTCGAATTTTTTTTTTATTGCTTAAGGGCTGGGGGTTATTACGGATGTTTATTCACTTAAGAAAATAGAAGCAACTGCGTAGGCAATAAATAAAGAAAGCCATTGAATAAGAACAGGGTAGGAATCGGTTATAACAAAACGAAAAAGAAAAACGAGAAGAAAATAAAAGTTTTTTCAAAGAGAGTCAGAATAAAGGAAAGCCTTAGGAATTAATACACAGGAGAATTTCGAAAGGAACAACGAATCAGTTTTCCTTGCAAGAACACTCGCTGGATATCATGAATAAATTACACTGAATGTCCGCTTTATGATCTATCTATCTATCTATCTATCTATCTATCTATCTATCTATCTATCTATCTATCTATCTATCTATCTATCTATCTATCTACTTCCCCAGTATATTCACTTACAATGCACACACAAAAGAATGTTTTCAAATTACAACAATTGACCAAATACCAGGATGGTTTAAGAATAAACCTGTTGGTTGAGTCACGAATTGTTCAGAACCAGTTCGCTCGTACACACACACACACACACACACACACACACACACACACACACACACACACACACACACACACACACACATATATATATATATATATATATATATATGCAAGTTTCATTAAAAACGACAGACAAGGTCCTACGGTTAAGTTTTTTATTTAATTTTTTCTTGTGTACGAACAAGAGCTTTCTTTGCTGGACAAAGCGTGTGTAAGAACTGTCCAAATGTTTTATTTTTCCGAGCGCTTTCGGCTATATCTTTAGCCATTATCAAGGATGATTTGATTTTTCAGCTTAATTTAGTGTGTGCATTATGTATATATCTTAGTGTGTAGTAGTGGTGTTTTAATTTCCGAATACGGTTAGCACGTTGTGGCTTTTTTCAAAACATTTGGACAGTTCTTACACACCCTTTGTCCAGCAAAGAAAGCTCTTGTTCGTACACAAGAAAAATTAAATAAAAAATTTAACCGTATGACTTTGTCTGTCGTTTTTAATGAAACTTGCATAAAAGAAGGATTGCTGCCTAAATATACAACTATATATATATATATATAATTATGTATTGTGAAATTATGTTTAGTAAATAAATTATAAGTATTTTAATATGGAATGCTACTTTTCAACCACTCACTCAACCACTCACTCTCTCTCTCTCTCTCTATATATATATATATATATATATGTGTGTGTGTAATTAAGTAATTCATCGAGTTACTGAAAGCACTGTCACAGAATGCAGAAAGCACTGGACGGCCGTTTCGTCCTATATTTGGGACTCATCAGCAGTGCGCATCCACTACCGAGAATTGAAACCCTGACAGTTAGGTTGTCAAGCGAACACCCTACCAACTGTTCTACGGGCCTCGGTGACGATATAGCGCCGCTCACTCACATTATTCCGTGGCGGAACCCAACTGAGATTCTCTGTAACCATAGGAGTGTGTCCCCGGGAGCCACGACTACTATCACCAAGCCGCCCCAACTGGAGCTATTAGAAGCTGGATCAAGCGGTGATATATAAGTAATAATTAGGAGGATTTGATAAATGTAATTAAGTAATTCATCGAGTCAGACTGCTGATGAGTCCCAAATATAGGACGAAACGGCCGTCCAGTGCTTTCTGCATTCTGTGACAGTGATTTCAGCATTCTGTTGAGGTTTCAGACTTAAATCTTCCATGAATCTCATTTGCTTAAATTTGCTTAAATACTTGTATCTATAAACAGAACGTTAAACATAATATAAATGTCTTTAAATAAATTGTCGGACTATGTCCAATTCTAAAATATATGACGTCATTTGTTTACATTTGATACGCTAGAGCAGATATGAATAGAAGAGATTCATGGAAGATTTAAGTTTAAAGATAGTAAAATCGACCTTGCTAACCAGACGCTCATCTGTGGCCGAACGGTTAAGGCACATCACGCGAAATGATGGTTCCGTATAGGATACAGGTTCGATTCCTGTCGGAGAGCGAAAACTTTCTATGAAAATTTCTCGGACATTCAGGCCGGTAAATGTTATTTAATACTGTTTATTATAAAACAGAGCATTTGCTTAAATACTTGTATCTATAAAAAGAACGTTAAACATAATATAAATGTCTTTAAATAAATTGTCGGGCTATGTCCAATTCTAATATATATATATATATATATATATACTTATATGTATACATATATATATATATATATACTTATATGCATATATATATATCAGGAATATATATATATATATATATATATATATATATATATATATATATATATATATATATATATATAAAGGTGCGATTATAACGAATAAAGTACACTTCCACCATCAGTATCAGTAAATTTAAAAAAAGGGCTCAATACATAGTAGAGCAATATTACTTGTTTCAGGTTATTACAACAAAAACATGTAAACATCGTTACACATTTGTAGTCATGTCTCAACATATAACGATGTGTCTCCTCAGGCGATTGTAGATTTCTGGAGAGTAAGCCATTAATTCGGTTTCAAAAGCAAAATACATCCTGATTTAAAATAAAATGATTTGGTAGTTTTACCCTAATCAACCAATCAATTATGACCAACGTTATATTCAACCTAAGCAAAAAAGGAAAATATAGGAATTATTATCTTAGAAATGTTTCATATCCAAGAGTTGACGTCAAACATCAGCCAGACATTAACTTATAGACTGATACAAATGCTTACAACAGGTGTACTTATACTAGACAGTCAACCTTCATGAGAAATAAAAGCGAGGTGGATAGAGATGTAATTAACCGAATGCCTAACTAGATATAAACTTTGTGGATTTCCTACATATTTTTTGTACTTGATAAATAAGCGGCCTCTTTATGAAACTAGCTAATAATCTAAATATATCGAATTATTTGATAAATAATATACAGCCGTTAAATAAATATCATCCATATAACATGTCAATAATATCAAACAATCAATTTAAAATGTTAAATGTCCTAACTAAATACCAATACATCCGTATTAGATGTTAATAATACTACGAGGAGACAAATACAGAACTAAATTAAATCAAGATTAATCATTCAAATAGAAAAATATGCCATTTATGGCGCAACACAACTCAAATAAAATCTAAGAGAAAACATTGTAAAATTCCAAAGTTTAAGTGAATTGTAAGGTAAAAATTAGACTGTGTTTACAATTTACCGTTAATTCGGATCTTTGATTTAATAAACAATTCTTATCAAAGAACCTGACAATTTCCATTTTTTTTATACAAACAGAAAACAGGGTTCATATTTTTTCCATGCTATTTTAAAAGATTTTTCCATTTTACCTTATGAGTTTTATTATCTTTTAAACTCCCAATATATTTAGAAATAGATGTATTATTTTATTAAGTATTATTGGCGAAAGACAAGACATGTTGATGCCACCTAGACTTAATAGAACTCTTAGTACTTCCAATATAGAATTTTCAACCGTCGGATTCTCTATTGTACTTAGTTAAACAAGAGATTTAGTTAAACATTTGTTTAGCAATGGGCATTGGTCTGAATTCATACAATTACATTGACTAGTTTCAGTAATGATATTTATCATGGAATGTGCATTATGATCCAGATTATTAAATTGGCTTAGAATTTAATTATTGTGTAACTTTATAATCTTCTGAAGATTATTAGTGCAGCTATACCTTAGTTTTAATGTGATTCTGTTAAATATTTTACAAAGACGGTTATTTTATGGAAATGTTTATCAATTAAATAGACGGATTTCTGGCTTAACTTAGTACTGACCAATTGGTTAAATGGGGGTTTGTACCAAATGATCTTCCTACTATTATTACCATTCTTTAGACTACTATCATCTTATTTTCATACTTGATTTCAGTGTACTTGTAACCACTATTCTTTAAAGCAGTATTATAAACACCGCAATATTTATCAAACACATCTTTGTCAGATGAATTATTGCTAATTCTACGTTCTACGGAGGATGGTATATGATTGATTACAGATGGAGGGTGGTTAGAATTAGGGTGACTATAAATTGGGTTGGCATTATTTTTCATATAAGATTGGAATACATCATTAACGAGATCCAAGGAAACATGAAGAAAATCTACTCGTTTAACATTAGTAGTTACCTTAACCTGAAGATTTAACCTTTTAATTCTCTATGAATCATATCTCATTTATCATTTTTCTTAATTCAGCAACATTTAATCTTAGTGGAATTTTCATCTAACATCATTTCTGTATAAGCCTATATTGCCAACATTAACATTAGGATAGGCAATAATATTATACACAAGAAAGAACCCCACCATTTATTTTAAATGTTACGAACATCGGAAGTGTCTTCTAATCGTTCTCACTTTACCTAAGTATTCTGCTCTACTATCTCCGATTGAGCACAGTTTACATTTATTTAATATTCGAACATGGAAAATATCAACTACCTTTTTCACCGATTAAAATCGATAAATGGCATTTTATTCTATTAAATAATAATTATTTTATATTTAATATATATCTATGTACAGTTAATTATATGAAAAGTATGTTTATTCATTTGTTGTAAATACAATTAAAAAATTGTATGTATTCGAATATTTGTTTCCCCCACCACACACATATATATATATATGTATATATACACACATATATATATGTATACATATATATATGTATATATATACATATATATGTATATATATTTACATATATATATATATATGTATATATATATATGTATAAATATATATATACATATATATATGTATATATACCTATATTGTATTAATATATATATACATATATATATGTATATATACCTATATTGTATTAATATATATATATATATATATATATGTATATATATATATATATATATATATATATATATATATATATATATATATATATATATATATTTGTATTAATATATATACATATATATGTATATATACATATATATGCATATATATACATAGAGTAAAATCGACCTTGCTAACCCAAACGCTCCACTGCGGCGAAATTGGTAAAAGCACGTCAGGCTATATTACGTTTCCGTATAGGATAGAAGTTCGTTTCCCGTTGAAGGATGTTTATTGTTATGACAATTTCTCGGACATTCAAGCCGGTGAATGTTGTCAATACTGTTTATTATAAACAGAGCATTTACTTAAATATTTTATCTATAAAAAAGAAAGTATAAACATAAAACTGTCTCAATATATATATATATATATATATATATATATATATATATATATATATATATATATATATATATATATATATATCAATTGAGCAAAGGCAAAGAATTATAGCAAAAGGTACTTGGCAAGTTTTGCATTTTTATTCTGCTTTAGTAAAATTCACCCATTCGTGTCATTCCATTTGGAAATTGTTAAAAAGCGACATTATTATTATTTGGTATCCCTTTTCAAATTTGTATACTCTTTATACAACGATTAGAAAAAATATACACGAGAGAATGTTTCGTATTCAGAAGCAGAAATAAACGAAATTTCTTTTTTAGTAAAATAAATACAAA
>OZ038484.1:43340548-43358048 GCA_964036315.1 Acanthosepion esculentum
GCGAAGTTTCGTCCGGGGTGGTAGACAAGCCCTGAACCCGTTTATACGGGTTCTTAAGGGAGTATTTTTGGCTGAGCTTACGGGCTCGGAGAAACCCACGTGAAAATCGGCCTTGTGCCACATACTTTCCTCGTGGGAGGACTGTTAAATATCGGAATACGTTGATACCTAACGACTCAAGACATACTAGTTCATTCTAAACCAGACTGACAGTTAATACTAACACATTCAACTTCTTGTATTATATTTCTTTTGTCATATATCTTTGTTATTTACTATTCTCTTAAGTTCGTGTTGCTCTTCCTTATTTCTACCTTGGACCATAACCGTGGTGCGATGATATTGGACCATAACAGTGGCGACGAGGACTGAAGAAACAAAATCTACGCGGAGAAATCCTAAAAATGTATACTGAGGACTGAAGAAACAAACTCTACGCGGAGAAATCCTAAAAATGTATAATGAGGAAACATCAGAAACAAACTCTACGCGGAGAAATCCTAAAAATGTATACTGAGGAAACTTCAGAAACAAACTCAACGCGGAGAAACCAAAAAAGTATACTCAAGAAACAAGTTCTTTGTGGAGAATCTACAAAATATCTTTTATTATCCGTCGTCCGTTACAGAGGTGACGTTGGTAGTGAGAAAAAAGTTATACGCGAACATAAAAAAAAGAGAAAATTTTCTTTTCGGACACCAACTTTACAGTAGTAACAAAGACTTCAACTCTAAACTAAAAGAAAAATACTTACACATAATTACAAACGAAAAACGAACAAAATTATTGCTACGGGTAATAAGAAACAGTTCTCTCGCAAAATGCTATATGGAGCTCTATCGAAGACTTCACGTATGCACCGGACGAAGACAAAACCTTCGCAGCTTACTTCAGAAGGTACGAAGATTTATATGAGTTTGATTGCGGGAATTGGTCAGACGCGAGAAAAGTACGTCTACTACTACGAAAATTAGGGTCATGCGAATACACTAAATTCGTAGACTACATCATACCGAGGAAAACAAATGAGTTAACCTTCAAGGAAGCCATAAAACTGTTAACAGAACTTTTCAGCCCAAACACCTCACTATTCCACAAAAGATGGAAATGTCTGAATCTAACAAAAATGGACAGCGAAGAATATATAAGAATCGCTTCCATTGTGAACAAATACTGTGATGACTTTAAGTTATCTGAACTCAGCCCGGACAATTTTAAATGTCTAATATTCGTTCAAGACTTGGTTTTGACTAAAGACGCGGAGAGCAGACGCAGAATTCTTACAAAAATGGAGATTGAACCAGAATCGACGCTACAAAACTTTGCTGAAGACTGTCAGAGATGTATAAGCGTAAAGAAGGACTCGAAAGTTATAGAAGAGTTTGGCATCGCTCACATACGTAAAGTACAAGACAAACACGTTTTTGTCCCTCCTCAAAAACAAACCAAACCAATTTTCCCTCCTCAAAAACAGGTTAAACAAATTTTTCTACTTCATAAAGTCAATATCAGAAAAAAACTACCACCCAGTCCATGCTATCGCTGTGGGACTTTGCATTGGTATAAAGATTGTCCATACCGCTTTAAGACTTGTCTGTCGTGCAAAACAGTGGGTCATAAAAGTTCTCATTGTTGGACTAGGAAAGAAATCAGAGTAAGAGTTACTAGGACTGACCAAGAGGACGAGACAAACATACAAAAATACGTGCAAGTAGAAATGTTAAACAGAAAAATCAGGCTACAGTTGGATTTCGGATCGGATTTAACAATTATTAACGAACAAACATCGAGAAAATTGAAAAAACAACCATGTTGAGAACCGATAAAATTGCTAGGTCGGTAACTGGGAGAAAAATAAAATTTGAAGGAGGAGTTATTACAAATGTGACATTCAATGAAATGACCAAAAAATTAAAAATGTATGTGCTTAGAAAAACAGAAAATTTATTTGGAACAGACTGGATGCAGAAATCCGACATCTGGGATTTACCAATAAGTACGTACTGACAAAAAGTGAAAAGTTTATCGACCGAGGCAGATAAATTAAAGGAGAAACTTAAAATGAATTTCCCCGAAGTATTTTTAGCCGGCCTCGGGATGTGTAATAAAATGGCAGCAAATATAGAAATAAAAGAAAATGTACAACCTATCTTCAAGAAGAAAAGGAACGTACCTTTTGCTTCAATAGAAATAATAAATCAAGAGTTGGATAGACTCGAAAAAATCGGTATATTGACAAAAGTGGGATATAGTCAATGGGCCACACCTACGGTTTACGCCAAAAAGAAATCGGGTGAGATACGAGTATGCGCTGATTTCTCAACGGGATTGAACGCAGCGATAAAGGATTACTACTAACCTCTACCCAGTCCAGAAGAAGTTTACACAAAATTAAACGGAGGAAAATTTTACTCAAAAATAGACTTGAGAGAAGCGTACCTACAAATACCAGTAGATGAGGAAAGCTCCCGATTATTGTGCGTAAACACACACAAAGTATTATACAAGTTCCAAAGATTAACATTTGGGATTAAGGTCGCGCCGGCAATATTTCAACAAATAATGGATACTATGCTAGGCGGACTTGATTTCACGATTGCATACCTGAATGATATACTGATAAATAGCAAAGACATTGAACAACACTGGGAACACGTTCAAGAGGTTTTCAGAATACAAAACTATGGTTTCAAGGTAAAAGAAAACAAATGCGATTTCTTTATCAATGAAATAAAATATCTGGGCCATATCATCGACGAAGAAGGAAGGCGACCAGACCCAGAAAGGGCCACGGCAATAAGAAAAATGCCAGCTCCAAAAAACGTAGCCGAATTACAAAGCTTCTTCGGCTTAGTGAATTATTACCAAGAATTCATTCCAAACATGCATAAATTACGCGCACCCCTAAACGAACTGTTGAAGAAGGAAAAAGTTTGGGAGTGGCCAGATGAATGCCAGAAAACGTTTGACAAAACAATTAAGACGCTAACCGCGGATCTATTTTTAGCGCGCTATGACTCGAAATTAGAAATAATAGTAGCAAGTGACGCGAGTGCCTATGGATTCGGGGCATGTATACTGCATGAAATGCTGGATGGGACAATAAAACCCATCGTGCTTGCTTCAAGAACTGCTGCCGGCAGAGAAAAGTTACTCACAAATCGAAAAAGAAAAGAGGAGGATTATTTTTGCAGTTACAAGATTTCATAGACATATTTACAGGAGATTTTTTACCTTACAGACGGACCACAAGCCGTTATTAACAATATTTGGATCGAAGAAAGGTCTACTCGTTTACACGGCAAACAGGTTGCTAAGATGGGGTAAAATTTTACTGAACTACAATTTCAAATTGGAGTATCTGCCAACGAACTAAATTGGACACGCAGATGGTCTTTCGAGACTAATACCTAAGAAAACGGACCCATTGGAAGATTCCGTAATTGCAGCCCTCCGACATGAAGAAGATATCAGGACATCACTATGTAGTACAGTTCGAAAACTCCCCGTCACACTACAAGAGATAAGAAATGAAGCAATAAATGATGAATTCATAAAAGAGACAAAAACAAAAATTGCAGAAAAAAATAAAAAGTATCAGACAATTTTTCTATTGTATAACGAAAGGGTAGTAATTCCAAAAACACTACAAAAGTGAATCCTAAAGGACTTCCACATGGGCCATCCAGGAAAGAACAGAATGAAATCGTTAATGCGAAGTTACGTATATTGGCAAAACATGGATCAAGACATTACACATATGGTGGAAAAATGCAAGGGTTGTTCCTTAGCAGCAAAAGCACCGCCGATCATCCATAAGCCTTGGCCAGAGAGATCAACCATGGTCAAGAATACATGTAGATTTCGCAGGTCCAATAGACCGTTTCTACTATTTCATCATAGTAGACAGTTATAGTAAATGGCCAGAAGTGTTTCGTTGCAGAAAACCTGCTTCTGAAACTACCATAAATTGCCTCCACGAGCTGTTTGCTCGTTTCAGAGTGGTTGATTGTCTAGTCACCGATAATGGGACACAATTCACATCTGCGGACTTTCAAGAATTTTGCGAAACTTTTCAAGTTAAACATATCAAATCCCCGCCATATCACCCAAGATCAAATGGGCAAGCGGAGAGATTTGTAGACACTCAAAAGAGCGTTATGAAAAGCATATGACGTGCCTACAGAAAAGGCGTTGTAACAATCTTTACAAGTATATCGAATTACTCCAAACAGTGCTACATCATCGGCATTATCACCCGCTGAAGTGATGTTCTCCCGAAAAATCAGATCAGTATTTGACAAATTGCTACCAAAGCAAACAAAACAAATACCAATGTCGTACATACCAAAAAGAAAATTCTACCCAGGAGAGAAAGTTTTTTCAAAACGTATAAGAACAATACATCCTAATGGGAGCAAGGTACAATTGAAAAAATAATCGGGAACATGGTTTACACAATACAGGGCCCAAAATTCTCACATAAAAGACATGTAAATCAAATAAGAAAAAGGCTGTTAGATGATTCTAACGGTCTGCTTCAGGAAGAAGAAGTGATGGATAACATATTCGACACATTTGATATGCAAAGGCCTCAAACAATGTCTGAACCACGAAAATCGACCAGGAAAAGAAAAGTCACAGAGCCTTTGATAATAAATCCAAATAGAAAAAAATACTAAAGACCCCTGCGACGCAAAAGCTTTGGAAGGGGGGTGTTTTGGGGACTTACCTATAACGATAATGGACTCTTCCTGACACTATAAATACTGCGCCTCTCTGAGAGATAGGAGGTATGAGTTGAGACGCAGTCTCTGACTGTTCGCGACTCCTGTTGAACTATCTGCCTTCGCAAAGAGGAACCCGAACGAGGCTTTGCCGAAGGGCAAAGATTCGTCCGGGGTGGTAGACAACCCCTGAACCCGTTTATACGGGTTCTTAAGGGAGTATACTTGGCCGAGCTTACGGGATCAGAGAAACACACGTTAAACTCGGCCTTGTGCCACATACTATCCTCGTGGGGGGACTGTTAAATATCGGAATGAGTTGAGACCTAACGATTCAAGACATATTAGTTCACTCTAAACCAGACTAACAGTTAATACTAACACCTTCAACTTCTTGTATTATATTTCTGTTGTAATATATCTTTGTTATTTTCTACTCTTGTGTTTGTGTTGTTCTTCCTTGGTTCTACCTTGGACCATAACCGTGGTGCGAGGATATTGGACAATAGCACTTATACATTGTTAAAAAAAGAAATTTTATTATAACAAAAAGAAAAAAAAAGGATTTCATTATTACTGCAGTACAAATTTTTGGCAGTTTGATAATTGATTCCATTCTTTTTAAAATGAATCTAAGAGCTATTTTTTAATTTTGTTTTCGCTCTTCTGTCATGTTCTTACCATTCTAATTCTTGGTTTAGCTTCAAACTTAGCTAGCAAGATAGGGTTCCGGAGTTTCTTTTAACATATCTATATGGAAATGACGAACGAGCAACATCATTATAGCAGTGTTTATATTTTCATACACTAAACTGAGAGATTCTTCTATTCACTCATCATGAATTCTACTTTTACTCCCTGTATATACCTAATATAAAACGTCGAATAAACAGGGTGATATTTGATTGTGTATTTTGGCATGACTGGTTACAAAGGTCGTTATCTTTGCAAAACACAGTAATCAAAGCCACAGTGGAACAAAATGAAAGGAAAGCCCAGTCTGAAAGGTTAAAAGACATTTTATAAATGAAAGCAACAGATTGTGATCTATCGATCTTTCGCTAACTTGCTATTATTTCGTAATGTAGTGTATTGAAGGATTCAGTGAAAAATGATCTCAGAACGTGAAACGCAAATAATCGATTTGGTCACTTGGGGCTGATTGTCTCGGTGGCCTCTGATAGAGAATTTCGCTACCAACCGACATTTGAGATAAATCGCTCTTCTGACACACAGTTACTACTGATAACATCGTCGGAAGAAAGGACTCGTAATCCATGATTGAAGCATTGTTTGCTTTTGGTTTCTTTCGCTTTCCATCAACAATTCATCTTCTTTTACATTGTGCTTTCTTTTCTATCAGACAAAGAATTAAAAGAGAAACCATTGTTTGAGATCTGATTACCTCCCAATGCGTCAAGTTTAGGTTCTAATGTTAGATTCTCCAACCTCCCAACTAATTCTCTCTATAGAACACTTTTAAAAGTGTTTGGTTAGGAATTCAAATATAATTTTCATCAGTAAATTTGCATTGCAATAAAGTTTTTCTATTGGAACCACATTACTCATGCCTACCTGCCTATGACGTCGACTACTGATGTGGACCCGAAGTAGGGGCCACGGAAGGAAAACACGGAACACGGGTTAGAGGTAAGAAAGATATATTAAACAGAAAAGTTACAAAGAATAGTGTAAGCAGAGCTTACTATCCAGTGGTGTCCGGTATTGGTATCGTACGCGGCTGCGCATTACTGGTGCTACGATATTTAACACCCCCCCCCACACACAGGTCGAATGTGGCACAAGGCCGGTTTAACGTGGACTTACCGAGCCCGTAGGCTCGGCCAAAAATATGCCCATTTACAACCCGTATAGATGAGTTTAGGGACTGTCTACCTCCCCGGACGAAATGCTGCCCTGCGTCAAAGCCTCGTCCGAGTTCCTCTCTGCCAAACAGAGAATTCGACAGCAGTGCACCATTACTGGTGGTACTCCCATGATACTACCATTCACATAATAATATAGTACTGGGAGAGTCCATGATGTAGGGAAGTATTGGTCTCACAACAATTACTAAATCAGTTTCTCCACCAGGCTTTTCTGCTGAGGTGGGTGGCTCGTCACGTAAAAGGTCTACAACCAAAATCTATCAAAGTGCGGGTGCATGTTCTTGTAGATTTAACTGCCATCTAACATAACGGGGTTAACTTTTAGCTATGTATGAAGTCAGTGTAGCGATGACAAAGGAAGGTTGAGGAGACGGGTTCCTAGTCCAAAGTTAACGGTAACAGCAGAGCGTATTTCCCCGAGAAAATCAACGATCACGTGTCAATGGTCATGAAGAAACTTCAAGTTTGAAATGATCGGAAATAGTTTAATTGTGAAGTCAACGAACACTCGGTTGACACTTTTGTAATGCTCGTTGTAGTAGGGACTTTGTGATCGCAGATACAAATATAGTCACGCCGTTGAACAATACTGGTGTCAGACGCCTTCGAATAATACTCGCACTAATAGTACTTACTCGATATTACTCGCTCGAACTGTAATACTTATAATGATCCGAATAAAGAAAAAGTATATTGAATAGAGTAGAGTATAGCGGTCCGTATAGTAATAGAACATAGAGTAGAAATAACGATCCGAATAGTAATAGAGGATAGACTAGAAACAGAGATCATTTAGACGTCACGGGACTTCCTAGTTATGCGTTTCTCCATGGTCACGTGATCCACTTAATTCAATAATGGGATCGCCAGTGTTTGCTCACTGGCGATCTATGTTCAAATGCAAGATTTGAACATAGATCGCCAGTGGATCGCCAGTGGATCACGTGACCATGGGAGAAACGCAGTAACAATTTTTTTTCTATATAACAGGTTTGACATACAGAAGGATTGGCTCCGCCTGTTCTACGCATGAATGAATATTTCCCCGCCTGCGCAGCGACCCTACGACCCCAATCGGTCGTGTGAATGATGATGATGATAATGGTAATGATGGAAATTGTTACAATTATTAATTATATTCAGTGGAGCTAGAAGCTTTTGTTTTTTTCTACTTCTCCTACATGGTTAATAAGGAACAATGAGTTGCTCGTAATTTTGTTCACACACAATATTCTGCCGCAAACATCACAGCATATCAGTGACGAGACAGTTTTGCCAATGTATCTGGTGATCTGTTGGCTAAAAATATTGAAATACCATCCTACCCTATTACAATCTGGCAGACTGAAGATAAACAATTCTCCGCTGACATGAAGTGGAAAGATTACACTGAATCCATCTCTACGTCTGCCGCTAAGAATGTTGGTTCACTATGTCATGCTAGACAATTTTCTCTCTCAAGAAACTATCTTACATATTTATACGCCCATGCTTTGGATATTGCTAGCATGTGCTTCTGTTATATATTTAGTGATTCTTGATAAAATCCAAAGAAAAACCCTCAATATTATTGGTACTGACCTGGCATTTCGACTTCAGCCCCTTTTACATAGCCGTAATGTAGCTTCTCTGTGCTTTTTCTATGAATAATTTCCTGCCAGTTGTTCAGATAATCTTTTTTCTATGGTACGTAGACTTTATGAATTTAAGCGCAGTACTACAAGGTAACCAAAAAAGTTCTGTCCGTTTTTTGATTAGTCATTGAATGAAGTTGAAATATATACGAAATGCGTGTAGCAATTGTTTTCAAATTCGGACAGCCGGAAGTAGGAACATCAGACGTTATAAAAACACACGCACCGTGCCCGGCCATCAGTTATAAGCCGGACAGCTGTGAGAAGGATGGAAGTGTCTAGAGATCTCGTTCGGGGCTGTTTGCTTTACGACTTCAAAGTGGGCTTATCAGCAGCTGCATCAGGTCGCCGCATATGTCAAGCATTTGGGGATAGTGCTGTGGATGAACGTATTGCAAGGCGTTGGTTTCGAAAGTTCAAGTCGGAAGATGTGTCTCTCCATGATGAGTCTTGAATGACGGAGTCCTGAAGGCGGGCCATTGAAGAGGACAGTAGTCTAACGTGTGGTGAACTTGCAAGACAGTTCAACGTTTCCGATGAAACAGTTAGACTTCACCTGCACCGCCTAGGTAAGACGTACAAACTGAGCAAGTGGGTTCCGCAAACGCTATTGGAGGTCCACAAGGGACAACGAGTGGCAGCCTTCGTATCGCCGCTTTCTCGCCACCGTACCGCATCCTTATTCAATCGAGTTATTACCAGTGATGAAAAGTGGGTTCTGTACGAAACTCTCAAGCATTCCAGACATTGGTTGTCTCCTTAGGATTCTGTCCCTCACACCGCAAGACCGCCTATGCACCCACGCAAGATTATGCTTTGTGTCTGGTGGACAGGTCGTCAAGTAGTTCATTATGAACTGCTACCAACGGGCCCAACGCTCACTGGAGACCTATACTCGCAGCAATTGAAACGTGTGCAACAGGCATTGCGCCAGAAGGAGCCAGCACTGGTGAATCGCAAAGGTGTCCTTTTCCTCCATGACAACGCCAGGCTACTTGTCGAGCGAGTGGTCGGGGATACAATACATTAACTTGGGTGGGAGACTTTGTGCCATCCACCCTATTCACCTGACCTTGCGCCATCCGATTACCACCTCTTCCACTCCCTGGATAATCATCTTCGTGGGAAATCCTTCACCAATGAAGCAGACTTGCGCAAAGCTCTCACGGACTTCTTTGAGTCACCCCCCCTGAGTTCTACCGCAAGGGCATTGAACAGCTGGAGACACGTTGGCAGAAGGTGCTGGATGCCGATGGCGATTACTTCGAAGACTACATATAAGTTACACATACTGTGAAGCGTTTTATTTTTTCCTTTAAAAGCAGACAGAACTTTTTTGGTTACCTTGTACATTGGAAACAAGATCTCATAAATTCCCAGTTGATTTGGCTAGAATTAACCTGAATTTTTATGGTAACAGTTTATTTTCTCGTACTTCTCGACTGTAGAATTCTCTTCCGGTCCCATGTTTACTAACCAACTTTGATATTCAAAAATTTAATGCAGTGTCAATCAGCATCTACTGTCTTCTTGATTACTCTTCTATTGTTCTCAATCCATAATAATGTATCTCCTTTTTCTTATTCTTTCACACTCTGCAAAAACCGACCTTGTCACGTTCACAGGGTTGAATTACCTCCATTAAGAACGGCGTTTCACTGCGAGGGCTTCTACCTTAAAATTGCTGTCTGTAGAACAGACTGGACACTTCCTCGAACACTGCCTATTTTACCTTTACAAGTCTAATGTCAACCTTTATCTATCCGCCACATACTCGTAATCTTCAATTGATTCGCCCCTCACTTACGTTTATCACACGCAGCTGATTCCAAAACCTTCTAACTTGACTGTTTCTTGAGCCATTTCTGCTGCAACATTATTTAAAATAAACAATATCCCTCCCTTAAATCAGAGCATTCGACAGGCAGAAACATTTTGCAGTATGAAGTAGTAAATTTGGGGATGTAATTGAAAATAATTGAAGTCTCTAAAAATAAATTGTCAACAACATTTAACCGGATAATCAGATTATTTTTCCATTTTTTTTAATGTGACTAATTCGATTAAAACTCAATATTTTGCGGCGAATAAACGTTGATCGTGTTGAAATATCGATCCAGAGTAACGATTGCTCGGACAACTGAACGTTGAAATGAATGATGATGAAAATGTAAAAATAAAACCAAGATCATAAAAAAAATATAATCAATACGCTATTTTATGGGAACAAAGGCAGCATACTCACTGATGATTCTCAGATTACTTTAAAATAATCTCTCTCTCTCAAAGACACACACACGCACGCATATATATTGATTTTCTAAAGCGGATTAGATGTGGCACAGGGCCTAAAATATGGGACACAGAATATATATATATATATATATATATATATATATATATATATGTTGTGGTAGGATCCACCTAATTTGCATAGTGGAGTACCGACTGGTTGGTACCGGAAGACAGGAGAGGCGAATCAAGAGATTCAACTAGAGAGTCTGCCCGACTGCGTCATAGTCAAGTCAACACATTCTCCAGGAACGTTCTTCCCAGGAATATACAAAAGACTATATGTAAATATTGTGTACACTTTCTTGTTTAAATACATTTTGTTCTAAGTACATTTTGCGTTGCGTTATTATTCCATGCATTAGTCAAGTTTCAACAATATATATATATATATATGTATATATATATAAATAAATTTAACCGTTTCATTTTTAATGTTTTAATGATATGTAGGGTGTTTGTGTGAGTAAAAGTAATTTGAAATAAATTATTATTATGTTTACAGTCGAACCTGATGAGCTAGGGATCGAAACCGGTTGATCTGTCTTGTTTGTGTTTTCATCTCTTATTTTTTATTTTTCATAATGCCTATAAGGAATAAATTTTGCATTTTGCATTCAATATATATATATATATATATATATATATATATATATATATATATATATATATATATATATATATATATATATATATATATATATATATATATATATATATATATATATATATATATATATATATAAATGGCTTACGTGCTTGGGAAAGGTTTGAATCCTCTTCTTCTTCCTGCAGCTATAGGTAAATAGGAGGACAGATTCCTTTCTATAGCCTTGGATGGCAACTGGTCTAGGAGAATGACAACTCTAAATTCAAAACCCTCGAGGGGTCGTTTGGGGACCCTGTGGCACGTAGTGCACCAAGTCTCTGTATTCGGCGCTTCAAAAAGTGTGGATGGTTCTGCACAGAACCTTTACCATTATAATCAAATCTCATGTGCTAGTTGCGGGCTGTCAGTTTCCTAGGAACCGATCTGCTTGACCCTCATACGTCGAATTGACGGGAGTGTCGAGTATATTGGGTGTATTTTGGCTACAGTTTTTAATTTATGCGAATTTGGTTAAATATGAAGGGAAGGTTTTATTAATGATTACTTTGTAATAGTCATTGTCATTTTTCTAGTTTCAGGTACAAATTTAGATTAAATTGACTAATGTCTGCATACTTTCTTATTATTAAAATTTATTTTATCGTTTTTAAGATAATGGTGTATTCGTATGTCACATCATGTAATATATGTATAGATAATGATCACGTAATCCATATAAAATATAGAAGTCAACACAGAGGTCAACACTGAGCGGTGACAGCCTGTTTCATGCAAATTCTTTAAACTAAACAAATGAAATAACCAACCACGGAAATAAATAAACACAAAATCTAAATAAATAAGAAAAATAAGCAAATATAATAATAAACAAATTATCAAACACAATAAACACAAAGGAATGCAATAATAATAATATTAGCAATAATAATTATAATAAACAAATAATTAAGTAATCAATTATAAATTACGAGTAAAATGTTAACAAATAAGAACAAAACTATTTACATTATTCTGACCGTTATCCTAAACTTCATTGCGATATTCACAACGTTTCGGCCCTCTTTAGGTGATTGGAATTTCGAACCGAAACGTTTATTTCAAATTCCAATCACCTGAAGAAAACCGGAGCGTACAACGGCCAAAACGTTGTGAATATTGCAATGAAGATGAGGATAACGGTCCGAATATTGTAGATAGTGTAAATAATTGTGATACCTCATCTCAGAGATATAGACAGAAAAAAGAAAAAAAAAACTGTAGAATAGTTACAAGTAACCGCATTCGGATCCACAAATATTTCTAATCAGTAGCTTTTAGACTATTTTCCAACATAACCGTTAGCGCCTACGCAATAGCCGTTAGGATAATACAATAACCTCACTACCCATAATGCACCACTGACTAGAATATATAAATAGTAGAGCGAACACACAAATCACATGGCCTGAAGATTGTGTTGACTTATGAAACAGATTGTCACCGTTCGGTGTAGAACTCGTTGTCCAACTTTATACTTTATATTTATATATGAATGACTCTCTCTGATATTGAACACATTTACTCATAAATATAGCAAACCATTAAATATATTTTCATCATATATATATATATATATATATATATATATATATATATATATATATATATATATATATATATATATATATATAGGTTTTCATTCTTTGTTCATCAGTATAAATGACAAGTAATTTTAATACTTAAAATATATCGAGAGTAACTCAGCGAAAAAGATTTTGCAGAAATTTTACTTTTTTTTCCCAGGAAATAGTCTAATAAAACTTTCCACGTATTTTTTTAATTTTTATACTTTATTAGTCGTGAATGTCTATGCCGTCTTAGGAAATAAATTGAAGTGGTTTCCTGTTGCATTCGCTACGGTTTGTAGTTCAGTGTTTTCTTTCACTTCTTAGATGGTTGCCGACCATGTCTACGTATTCATTCTTTTTCCAATAATATTAGTGCGAACAGAAATGCAACAAACAAGGATGATTTTGCATATACACATGCACATTTTCAAGTTTAGCTATGAAGAATTATTTTTCGTCCAACTTTTTAATTGGTACTATACCACCCATAAACCTGCTAGGTTCCTTCTAAAAGCAGCCCATGATACAATATGATGAGGTAACAATGTTATCAGTTTTATTACTATTTATACATTTTAATTTGTATTTGCAATACAAGTTAATCCAATATTTATTATTACTCACATTATACAATATTACTTAGATCAAACGGGGTAAGAAATCAATAAGAAAGACATTTACTTTTTAAGAATATAATTGCAAACTAAAGTCCTTTCAATTAAAGTATCATCAGGTTGACAATTTATAACAGTTTTAGTATTCATTATATTTTCAAAGGTCAAGGTAATTTTTAAAAAATCAACAAACAGTGGCCATCTGCTTAGGAAGGGAGATTCATATTTATTGAATCATTTAAAGTATGGATATCTCTTAGGTGCACTTAGTATCATTTTTGTAGGTAACTTTTTCAAAATAAATACATTTTTACTATACATACTAGTTCCTTACGGCTGCAAAACAGCGTCAGTTATTTATTTATTTACTATCTATTCATGTGATACAATTTTGCAGCCACACTTATCGTGTTTTACAATAACACATGCATATTTTTCCAATGTCGTTGCCAAACATCAGGGATATTTCTTCATAAATAAGATCTAATTTAATGTAGTGAATTGCATAAATATATGTTATGTATATCATGTTCTTTTATTGTATTATATACTTTTATTATTTTTCACACGACAATGATTTGAATATTATATGCAAATTTCTGTTTATATACGCGGATTGATATAAGAGTGTGTATTGTTAAAAATGCTCTATTTTCTATTAAAAAGACTTATAAACAGAAAAATTGGTCCTAACTGATGAAAAACCCATTGTCTAATTTTAATGAAATTTGGCATTGCACTCGGCCGGGGTTCAAGGTGGAATATACTCTTAAATTGGCTGGGGCATTATGTACAGTTGAAGCTGTATCTCGGGAACAATAGAGTTAGAGTTTTAATATTATATAGAGTCTCTTAAAGAATTTTGCAAAAACAATAGCATAGTAGCGAAATTAATCTTTTGATTGAATACTCAGTCAAAGAATTCTTGAGAAATTTTATGTGAACTGAGAACATTTGAAGAGTGAATAAAAATTTGCTTCTCATGCTTTTAAGGAGACCTTCACAAATAAAAGGCAACCGATGAATCAATAGAAAGACTTGATAGGCCAACATAAAAGATCTTGACTTAAAGGATGATGTTATAGAAGTAAAGGCAGTGAAGAGATATCCACTTGAAAATGGCAAGTGGCCTTCGAGTATTCGGAAGAATGTCACAAGCTCAATTTTCTTTGAGGAAGGTCATTCCTTTGTTGCAGGCTGTGTACGGTGAGGCCGACATTTTCCTCTGTCGGTTAAAGAGAGGCTTGTTTCCTTTAGATAAGCAGAAGACACACATCCATGTCGTTAGCGTTTTAAGAACAGAAGTTAAAAAGTCAACGGTAGCTTAATAGGCAAAAGAATTTTCCGAAATCTGGAGGAATAAATTAAGTGCTCGAAATGAAAATAGAATGTTTCAATATAGTCGATTACACTTGAAAAAAGAAACGGGAAAAATGAGATAATTTGTTAAAAAATATTTGTAAACTGAATTCGTGATGTAAAATATAGCAAATATACTAGGATTTCGATTTCAAACTTGTCATCTTTACACAGGTTTTTATCGATGCTTACATTTAGTATTTCTGTTATTTACTTAGAATTTTAACACACAGAGACACACATATATATATATACATATATATACGTACACACATATATATATATACATATATAGATATATACATATATGCATATATATACATATATATACATAAATATATATATACATAAATTAATATATGTATATATATTCATACATATATATATACAAATATACATATATACAAACATAGATATATACATACATACATATATATATATATATATACATATATATACATACGTAAATATACATATATATATACATACATATATATATACATACATATATATATACATATATATACATAAATATATACATATATATACATACTTACATATATATATATATATATATACATATATATATATATGCATATATACATATATGCATATATACATATATGTATATATACACATATATATATATATACATACATATATACAAAATTTGTTTGTGCGTGAAATGGAACTAATGTTTTTAATTTAATTACAAAAATTAATTCGATGATTTTAGCTTCCATTTTTTGAAACATGGTTATTACTCTGTAGTGAATAAAACCATAATTTAAAACAGTTAATTTATAATATTAATGCTATGTAAATTTACATTGAGATCTATTTTGTAAAAATAAAAATATCTATAAGAACACAGGATTATAAATCTTACTGTTCTTTCTTTTTATTTACACACACACACACACACACACATATATATATATATATATATATATATATATATATATATATAAATATATGTATACATACATATATATATATATATACATATATATACAGACATATATACATATATATATACATATATATACATACATATATACATATATATATATACGCACATATATACATATATATATACACATACAAACATATATATCTTTGCATACATACATATATATATACACATATATACATACATACATATATTCATACATATATACATACATATACATACATATATATATACTTACATATATACATATATGTATAAATACATATATATATAGATACATACTTACATATTTATACATAAATATATAAACATACATATACATATATATATATACATAAATATATAAACATACATATACATATATATATACATAAAAATATATATATATACATACATATATATATACATACATACATATATGTATATACATATATATATATATACTATATATATACATATATATACATATACATATATATATATACATATACATATACATATATATACATATATATATGTATATATATATATATATATATATATATATATATATATATATATACATATATATATATGTACATACAGTAGCGCCCATAATATAATATAATATGTGTATTACTTAAAAGTAATGCATGACTAGCAATTAAATTTTTACCGAATAAATATTAGGGCAATGCATAAATATTATACAAAGTTACAAAAATTTACATAGTAGTTCTTTTTTAAAATAAAGATTAAATGGAACAAAGGAAATAAGCTACAGGACAAAAGTTAAGGAACGATGTTAATAATTTGCATAAACTTTGAATTTACATTGTTAAAAAACTCGATGGAGCTTTTCAACAATAAGTAAAAGTTCATTTATCATTAGGACTTTATTTAACGCTCTCTTTTGAAGAATAAAAACTCATTATCGCTATCAAGAAGAAAAGTCAATTTCACAAATTTCTGATATTGTTCATAGGTCTAAAAGTGTCGTTAATCGTGTAATTAGCAGGTATAAAACCGATAAAACTTTAGATGGAAAACCAAAAACCGGCAGACATCCAAAAACATCGCAAAGAGAAGATCGAAGAATTGTTAGAATATCTAAAAAAAAAACGGTTTGAGACTGCTACATCAATTGCCCGTAAATTTAATGAAGAGACAGATAATAAGATCTCAAGGAAAACGGTTGCTCGCAGGTTAGAAAATACAGGATTGCATGCCCGTATTCCAGCTTCGAAGCCTCTCATTTCACAGCGAAACCAAAGGGCACACATGGAGTATGTGAGAGAACATGTTGTTTGGACTGACGCACAATGGGATACAGTTCATTTCAGTGACGTGTCCAAGTTTACTATATTTGGTTCTGAGGGCAAAACTTACGTACGCCGTAGATCAGGTGAAAAACTGTCATCTCAATGTTTCAAGAAAACAATTAAGTTTGGTGGCGACGGTGTGATGGTGTGGGGAATGATTTCACCTGCAGGAGTTGGCCCTATCATCGGCGTACATGGCAATATCAATGCTGAGATTTACAAAAGGCTTCTTCAGCAGCATGTGGTACCAAGATTACACCATAATCTTTATGAATCTCCTATTTTCATGCAGGACGATGCACCTTGCCACAAGGCTCAGAAGGTTATGGCTTTATTTGAAGAAAGAGGAATCGCCTTATGAAGTGCCTAGCCCAGAGCCCCGACCTGAATCCAATAGAAAATGTTTGGAAGATAATTGGAGAAAGGGCTCAGAAAAGAAACCCGAAAAACCAGGGAGTTATTGAAAGACGAATAGGAGGGAATTACTGCTGATT
>OZ038484.1:43360548-43415548 GCA_964036315.1 Acanthosepion esculentum
TCCAAAGTATTTTACCCTAACAATCGACATACTTCCGATATATTCATGATGCATTATTAATATATCTTCCTGATATCGAGTTACTGGACCTTATAGATAATGTGACGTGATAACTAGTATTAACGTATTAAAAAACGAGGAAGAAGAAATAATCTCATAGTTAAGAACATTTTCTTCTTGCTTTCTTTTTCTTTCTTTCTTTCTTTCTTTCTTTCTCCCTTCATTCTGACCAGTTTACTTCGCGTATACATGCGGGCGAATGACGACAATGAAGAGATGTATTTCCTTACACCATTAACAACCCGTTATTTCATACATTTCAACCCCGTAGCGGATCACGCGACCACTAAGAAACGCTGAGGCACCAGATTTCGAGAATTGGCAGTTGGAAGATAGCGATTGAACGATATGGACGTCAACTCCTGAACTGTATCTATCCAGAGGAACAGATTAGGCCAAGTAACCAAGGGAAGTGCGGATTTAATCAGCTTTACCATATCCATAATTTATGGATATATCCAACTACGTAGGCTGTAGCATTTGCTTAACGGATAATGACCAGTGAGATTATCCATGACTCGGTACATTCTGTTGTTATGAACTCATCACTCAGATCCAGTCTTTCGAAAAACATTCAATACGTTCACTCTAAGGCACAGATAAGTAATACGTGAATTCTATTGACACGATTGAAATCTCTGTGTTATATGTCACATTCACCGCAAGAAACCCAAACAGACTATTTCATTTTACCTTCTCTTTCTCTTCACATGTTTTCATAATATATAACTGTTTATATTAAATATACTCCACGTTGATTATTGTATTTTCCGTGCCCTGTTCCCATCCTGCGGACATCCCTCGCTTATAGGAATCCAGGAGATCATATCATTAGTTAAATCTACCATTGCGGCTTAAATATAATTTAATTTGTGTCTGAGAATGAGGCCGTGACATAATTTGGTCTCGTATGTGACAAGAAACTAGATAAAGTCAAACATATGACAGTTTTTACATAGGAATTGGAGGAAAACAATACTTTACTAAACAATAAACTAAAACTAGAAGGAGGACAGTATTTACATTAGTCGGACTATTGTCCTCATCTCTGTCGCCATATTTGTCACAACGTTTCGGCCGTTGTACGCTCCGGCCTTCTTCAGGTGGTACATAATACCTCATCTCAGAAATATAGACAGACTCTAGAAGGAGGAATTTACTCGATCGACCCTAAGAACTGCCAAAAAAAAAATATATTGTAGAAAGCTCAAGAAATTTGAAAAAAAAATGATTTGTAAAAACACAAAAAGACATTTTACATAACAACATACTAAATGCATTAGTTGCTCACTCTGACGAGACTGGCCATAATTTTCATATAAAAAGATGCTACCCTGATAGAAAACAATTCGCTAAGACGAAACGTTTTAGAGAGTACCCTGATCACTAGGCCATCTACAGTAAATTTCCGACCAGGCTCTTATGACATTTTATCATTTCTGACACATATGCTGTTGTCACAGTTTGCGATATCTAATAACTAAAATGAGGGCAACAAAAAGAATCTAAATGAAATCGGTGAGATTATGTACACAAAACCCAATTATGAAAAATAAATAAAAGGAAAAATAATTTAAAATTAGAATTCCCAGCATCTTCTATTCGTGTGCACGTGTACTCACACCAACGTAAACAAACTCAGTCCGATGAAGTCCCAAAGGACGAAACGCATCACACGACATCTCTTCCCACATTGCTATATATCATTTCCCTAAAAATTGTACTTGATATATAAACATTTAGAGCGGAGGGTCATTCAAATGGTTAAGTACCATCCAAAAAGAAGAAACATAGCTGAACATTTTTGCTACGGCAAAACGCTATCATTTTTTTATAAAACTAGAAAAACTAATTCAGATTTATTTATTTATTTCTGTTTAGGTGAGACCCATACAAAAGTGAGAAATATGTAACAAAGTTCAAAAATTGGAAAAACTGTTGTCCGTGCAGTTATAAAATATCTGCAAAAGAAAAGTATAACCCCTCCAAAAAAAAACCCCAAAAAACATGAGGACATGACACAGATACTTGTTGAGGTTTTCACTTTCTATACAACTGTAAAGAAGAGGGCTTTGAAATTCAATAAGGGCAGAAACAATACAGAAGATGGTCAGGTCGTTCAAAATCCTCAACCACTGATGAACAACTTGAGACCATTCACTGTATTTGGACGACAGACTTCTTACTGTCCAGTCCATATGCAGTTGTTCTGTTTCGGTTCATACCGGTCAAACTGGGATTTGGTGACGACCAAAATCTTTGCAAAATGGGACCCAATAACACTGACACCAACTCAGAAGCTGAGAGCGTTTTACATTTCAAGGACAATTCTGACCAACATGGATCTATGGAGAGAGGAGGAGATCACCGCCCCCTGTGGGATCATGTTGAGATCATAGACAAGGAACACCATTGGAAAATTCACATATGCTAGGCCACAAAAATCTCCTGAGTCGACCAAGCATAGAAATAAATACAATATGGGAACCAGTAATAAGGAGTGCCAGAGAAAAACAATGATAACAAAAAAGTTGCAATATGAGATCTGGTAAAAACATGATGTGATAACAGCAAAATTGCAATATGAGTACTGGTAAAAAATGGTTGCTGAAAAACATTAGGTTTATAATACCCAGAAATTCATACCCAGATGACCTCAAGGACACATGGCACAGTGGATAAAGGCGTTGGTTAGATCCAGTGACAGACCCAATCCACGCCTGATCTTTCTACTTCCCCTCGCGTTACAGCTTTCTGGTGTTCTTGAAGCCTTACCTTGAGGGGGCGGCCTGTCTCTCCTTTATATTCCTTTCCGCAGCTGCACGGGATAGCGTACACACAGTCTTTAGTCATGCTCTCCTCTATGGGGGGTCTCACTCGAGAGAGATATCTGCGAAGTGTTGTCACGCTTTTGAAGGTTGTCCTGATGTTATATGGACCGCAGATCCTTTGTATTTTCTCTGATAACCCCTTCACATAAGGCAGGCAGACTGTTTTCTGAGTGTTGTTGTCCTCCTCCTCCTCTTGTACCCGCCTATCCCAGTATTGGGGGGCTGCTGCCATATACCCAGGGTAGTTGTTACGTTGTAGGGTTAGATCCAGTGACAGACCCAAAGAGTGTGAGTTCAATACCCGGTTAAGGCAGTGGAGAACTTTCAGAGGGAAAATTAGCAGGAGATAACTGATAACTGACATCCATCAAAACATGGCTCGTGGAACTAGAACAGTCTACCCCAGTGATCGAAATAAAGGGTTAAGTTCGAAATTCCAACCACCTGAAGAAGGCCGGAGCGTACAATGGCCGAAACGTTATGACAAATATGGCGACAAAGATGAGGACAATAGTCCGACTAATGTAAATACTGTACATAATACCTCATCTCAGAAATATAGACAGACCCAGCATCTATTCAAATATGAAATATCCATTTACAAAATAATGTTTAAACAAATAAAAAGTTATGTGTGTGTGTGTGTGTGTCTGTGTGTGTGTGTGTGTGTGTGTGTGTGTGTGGAGTGGGGGTACAAATTTTTTGATACAACTAAAAATCCCTTCTAAAAAATTATCTTTCGATTTTTGATCAGATTTTTAAATGTAATTACGTCCGAAAAGTTAATATGAATACACGTTTACTTGGTTATCGGAAACTTTATAATGCGAAGAAAGAGTCATAATGAATTTATATTAGGTAACTCTCTCTTTGAACTCTTCCAGACTTGAAATATTCTTGTATATTTGCCCTCGGTGAGGTCTAAAGTCATTCTTTGTTTCTCCAGGTGTCTGATGCGGACGCAAGTGAAAATACAACAGCATGCCTGAGCATTTGTCAACACAGTTGTTTCGCGATATAACAACAGCAATTCTTTCGTCGATTTCGTATTTAAATGATTTCATAAAAAAGCCTTCTTTTTTTCAGCCGGGGAAATATGTATACATAGATGTTTCAGCTTCAGTATATCTCTCCCAAGTGGAAAACCTGAAATTTCCAGATGGATATTAAAGTAGTTGTTCAATTAATCTATCACAAATGTGAAAATTTGAAATAACATTAGAGAAAAAGCCATGTTTTATTTTCATTATTCTCTAAAAGGAAACCATTCATTATTTTGTATACATTCGAACTGGAAGGAGCCGCATATTATTAACAAGATCTGGAAAAACACGAGGCGTTTTATATTTATTTCTTCTGATAGAATCATTGCAGTTATACTGATGTTTTAATTGATGAAAAAGTATTTTATCGTTAGAGTAAAATAAAATTTGGTCATAGGAATTATTGTATCCTACGAGGTAAATTAGTCTAGTAAGGAAATAATTTTTATAGGAATGAATTACACATTTCCTTTGCAAAAAGTAGCAAAACAAAATTACAGATTTGACAGAGAGTATTGTTGATGACGCAGTCTTTGCAAGAAAGCCCGCGGCGTGTCGCAAAAACACATGGTCGTCTTTGTCACAAGATGGCGTTTACAGATTAAAATGTTTGCTGATTTTTTTTTTCTCTTTTCTGTCTGGAGCGAAATAAAGAAAATACAAACTAAACTCCCATTTCTCTGTCTACAGCTTTATTTCATACATTTACATTTTATTTTAAATGCGAATCTTACAATTACTACTGATCATTATTGGAAATGAATACACCGCGAAAAGTTATTTGTAACAAACTGTTAGTTAGTGTATTATATAACTATGTTGAAATAGTAAACACATTAACAAATACTAGTAAATATTTCTAATCGCTCGTGTAAATATATACAAAATATAGTTTAATTTGACATGTACAAATTGTGGCTGAAAGTTTTCATTAATAATCGCAGCCGGGAAAACTGTTATTCAATCACCAAATATGAATAATCCTGGGTATGACGATAAACTACATCCGGCTGCAAGGCTTCTGATCGGGAGGTTTTGAAGAGCGTGGAACCAACTCTTAATTGCTCTTGTTCCCAGGTCCACATTGACTCGTGTTCGTAGCACGTGTTAGAGCCCCAGCTATGGGAAAATAGTTAACCCTGAAACAGAGATCGAGACGCTATGAAAGTTATGTTATAAAACTTTTATAGTCTCTTGATCTCTGTTTCAGGGTCAACTATCTATTTATAGAAAAAATACCAGCAATTCATTTTTGAAGAAAAAGATTGCCAGCAATACATTTTGGAAAAAAAAAAAGATTACCAGCGATACACTTAAAAAAAAATATTACCAGCAATACACTTTTGAAAAAAATATTACCAGTAATATATTTTTGAAAAAAATATTTCCAGCAATTTAATTTTGAAAAAAAAAAAAAAAACTTCCCAGCAATATATTTTGAAAAAAAAATATTAGAAGCAAAATCTTTTTTAAAGAAATTATTAGAAGCAATACATCTGATTCTCGACAAAAACCCTCTATACAAAAATATGTTAATGAAACCTGATCTTCAATACATATGCAGTTCATAGGAACCTATGTAAGAATTTTGTCGGCATTAAATCAATCAATGAGGTTGTAAAACAAAATAAAACAATAAACCAACTAAATATGAAAAGTCTATTTTGGAAAGGCTAAAAAGTGTAAAGAAATGTTGGGGTACACATGTGTACAAATTAGCAATTCTCATTACAACATATTGTGTTAGCTGAGTCGGGGTTGTAAGCCTAGATCACGGATCGTCCAATAACGTTCACCTGAAGAATGGAAACTGACAGTTGTGGTCGGTCAGACATTCACCGGCAGATTATAGTTAATATAATATGATTTGCCATTGCGGCATTGTGCTCGCTTTGTTTTCCAGAGTTTGATCTTCAGCGTTCTCCTTTAGTTGTTCCTTGCTTTATTGTGTATTAATAATATATACTCTGGTGCAAGGACATTTAAATCTAGTGTTCTCGAGCACTGTTTGATGTTTGCGTTATAAGTAGCTTTGAATAGGCGCTATTGTTGTATTTCCATAGAGCAAATTCCTAATACACTGATAACTGTATCTTGATGATTCGAGGGGATTTTATGTGGTCAAGTATAATATATTTACTCAACAGCTAACGTCATTATGACAGTAAGGGTTATACGAGGCGAGGCTAGAATACAAGATCACTGAACGTCGGGGCGCTTGAAAAATAAGTTCGCAGCACGTAGGAAGTAACAATCGTGGTAGATCAGACTTATATCAGAAGATTATGATTACTATATATATATATATATATATATATATATATATATATATATATATATATATATACATATATATATGTATATATATATATATGAATATATATATTTATATATATATATATGAATATATATATATATATATATATGAATATATATATATGAATATATAGAAAGTATATGTACAAGTCTCTGTAAGTGAAGCCGTAATTATCTCTGCCTCTCTCTCTCTGTACTCTACTTATCTCAACCTTGTATCAACGTATCTTCACGTATCTCCAACTCTGTCAGAATAACTATACGTTAGACGAGTCCATCTTGTGTAAAAGCGGAGAGCCCTACAACACCCCCTCCCTAGCTTCATTTTTGGGGAAGTTTAATATTTTTTTCGCTTATGGTCTATTATTAGCGGTTCTGTGAATTTTCTTTTCCTGCTTGTTCTTCTAATCTTCGTGGTTACTTGTGGTCTTTGAATTTCAAATGCTTGAAAAATTGCCTCTATTGAGTCTTCATTTTCCGAAGGTGACGAGCTTGGCTCCTCTACCCGTCTTTTTTGTATCTGATTGATATGACTCCTGTGAGTGAATGTTTCGCATTGGATCGTGTACAGAACATTCTCCAGTCTACTTATAATCGTGCCTGGTTCCCAGTATGCCATATTATTCTTAAACATTCTGAAATAGACTCGTTCGCCTGGTTTGAAGGATCTTTTAGGCACTATCGGTGTATGCCGGTTTTTATTTTTGCTGGGTAATAGTTTATCAAAAACAGACCGTAGTTTGCGGGCAAACATCACTTCAGCTGGTGAACGGCCAGATGGTGTGTTTCCGTTCGTGGTGATTCTGTAGACTTGTAGGAACTGTTGTATGGCTCTTTCTGTTGGTACGTCCTCTGCTTTTTTCAAGGCTTTCTTAAGCGTGTCAACAAACCTTTCGGCTTGCCCGTTAGATCGTGGATGGTATGGTGCTCTTTGAATATGTTTGACTTTATAAGTCGCACATAATTCTTGAAAATCGCTCGAGGTGAATTGAGCACCATTATCCGTTACAAGGCAATCTACAACCCCAAATCTTGCGAATAACTCGAGTAGACAATTAATAGTGTTTTCCGTCGTAGGGTTTTTGTATCTGAAAACTTCTGGCCACTTGCTAAAGCTATCTACCGTTATCAATTAGTAATATCCATATATGGGCCCTGCATATTCCGCATGGATTCTAGACCAAGGTCTGTCCACCTTAGGCTAAGGTTTTTGTATAATAGGTGGTGCCTTTGCTGCCGCAGCACAGCCTCTACATATTTCTACCATTTGAGTAATGTCGTTATCCATATTAGGCCAGTACACGAAACTTCTCATTAACGCTTTCATACTGGGTGTCCTTGATGAAAGTCCTTCAGAATTCGTCTTTGTAAAGATTTGGGTATGACCACGCTCTCATTATAAAGTAATACGTGAACACAAATTGAAAAAGTGTCCGCTAGATTTCTTTCTTTTTCTTCTATTTTTCTCTTTGTACTTTGTATGAATTCATCCATTTCAGCTTCTCTTCTGATTTCTAACAAGGTCACTGGTAATTCCCTTACTGTATTGTTTAGCACTTTACTAATTTCGTCTTTGGCTCGCAAAGCCGCTATTACAGAGTCTTCCAGAGGTTCGCATTTCGCAGGTACCAATCTAGATAATCCATCCGCATGACCAATTGACTTCGACGGTAGGAAATCTAGTTTGAAATTATAATTCAATAATATAGTTCCCCATCTCAGAAGTCTGTTGGCTGTGTAAATTGGTAGTCCTTTTTTTGATCCGAATATAGTGAGAAGTGGTTTATGGTCAGTTTGAAGGGTAAACTCTCTTCCATATATGTATCTGTGGAAGCGAGTTATGGCGAATATTATGCCTAACGCTTCTTTCTCAATTTGCGAATAATTCCTCTCTGCTGGTAACAACGATCTAGATGCGTGAGCTATAGGTTGCCTTGTGCCATACTGCATCTTGTGTAATATACAAGCTCGCACTCCGTGTGAGCTTGCGTCACTAGCAATGATAATTTCCAGTTTGGGATCAAAATTCGTCAGTGCTAGATCATACGTTAATTTCTTTATGATATTCTTAAAGGCTTTCTGACAATCTTCCGTCCAGTTCCATTTGGTATCAATTTCTGCATGTTTTCAATGAATTCACGGTAGTAGTTCGTTAGACCAAGAAAGCTTTGCAACTCTGCGACATTTTTCAGCTCAGGCATATTTTTTATTGCAGATGCCCTTTCTGGATCTGGTTTTCTGCCACTTTCATTGATTATATGGCCTAGATACTTGATTTCTTTTAGAAAAAAATCGCATTTTTTCTCCTTCACTTTAAAACGAAAATGCTGAATTCTTTTAAAGACCTTCTACATTATTGCTTTTGATCAAAATGTCGTCTAAGTAAGAAGTAGCAAAGTTCTGTCCAATGAGCATGGTGTCCATAGTCTGTTGGAAGATTGACGGTGCTACTTTTATCCCAAATGGCAATCTGTTAAATTTGTAAAATCCTTTGTGAGTATTGATACATAAAATCTTTGTACTTTCTTCTTCTACTGGAATCTGAAGATAAGCTTCACTTAAATCAATCTTAGAAAATACCTTACCACCGTTAAGCTTGGTAAATATTTCCTCCGAGCTTGGCAATGAGTAGTGATAATCCTTGATAGCCTTGTTTAACCCAGTCGAGAAATCTTCGCAAACACGGGTTTCTCAGGATTTTTTCTTTAAATAGACCACTGGTGCCGCCCATTCACTGAATTCGATTTGTGAAAGAATACCAGTTTGTACCAATCTATCTAATTCCTTGTCAATTTTTTCTATGGTTGCGAAAGGCACGTTTCGCTTTTTCTTGAATACTGGCTGAACATTTTCCTTTAGTTCAATTTTAGCTGCAAACTTATTACATCGTCCCAAACCGCTCGAGAATACTTCGGGGAATTGACTGTGTAGCACTTCTTTTAATTTTGTAGCTTCTGACAGATCGCACTCTATTTTCTTCCAAAATGAGCTAATAGGTAAATCCCATACGTCAAATTTTTGCATCCAATCTGTGCCCACCAAATTTCCTGTGTCTTTCATTACAAATATCTTCAATTTTTTCGTTTTTCCATGACATTTTACGTTTAGAATTACTCTCCTTCAAATTTGATACGCTTCCCTGTAACAGACTTAGCGATTTTCTGTGTATGCATCATGGTCGGTCTATTTAGCTTTATCTATGTTTGTAAATTAATTATAGTTATATCTGAACCTAACTGTAATTTTACCTTCTAATTTAAAATCTCGAGTTCCACGTATTTTCTTGTGTTTAGTTTGTCTTGGTAGTCCATTCTAGTAGTTCTTACACTACTAGTGTGTTTTTTGTTTCTGCATTGTCCCATTTTTCCACGAGCTAAACAGTTCTTGTATTTGAATCGACAGTCTTTATTCCAGTGTAATCCACCACATCTGTAACATGCATGAGGGGGGTTTTATATTTGCTTTGATCTCTTTCATTAATAGTCTTATACCTTGTAATTTTTCCTTTATCATGAAATTTTTGTTTTTCTTCGGGTGGGGGGTGAAAATCGTAAACTTTTTTTCAACTTACGTATGTGTGCTACTCCCGATCCCTCGATATCCTTAGAGTCTTTTTTATGCTCAAGCATTTTTGGCAGTCTTCTGAAAATTTTGTAGCGTTAATCCAGGCTCGTTTTGAAGCCTCAAAAGCATTCTTTTGCGCATTTTACTGTCCTTGGCTGAGACTAATCTCTGTACGAAAATAAGACACTTAAAATTTTCCGGGGTCAATTCTGCCAACTAAAGTCATCGCAATGTTTGTTCACGATTGCGGCGAACGTGGAGTAGTCCCCGTTTTCGCTTTTTACGATGTTGAGACATTTCCACCTTTTGTGAAAAAGTGAAGTCTTTGGACTGAAGAGCTCCGTAAGGCATGTAACTGCCTCGTCAAACATCAAATCGTTTGTCTTTTTCATTAGAATATAGTCCACAAATTTTGTGTACTCCTCTGTTCCCAATTTCCCGAGTAATAAACGTAGCTTCTTAGCTTCCGTCCACTTTTGGCAATCAATGTTGGAAATGTCTTCATGACGTCTGTAGTAGTCCCCGAAATTTTTATCATCTTCTAGAGAGTATTTAAATGCTTCTATTGTGTTCCAAACTGCGTCTTGAGAAAAAGTCGCCTCTTTTTCGATATTCTTTCGTTGTGTGTTACCTGTTACTTTTAATATTACTTCCTGGAGTTGCATTTGTCTCTCTTGATTTTCCTTCTGAAATTCGAGCTGTCTTTCTTGATTTTCCTTCTGTGTTTGTAGTATTACATTTTCCATTTTTTCCTGTTGAGAGAGCAATTGTTTTTGCCACTTCTCTTCCATTCTCTCTTGGAGTTGTAGTTGTTGTTCATTTTGGTATTTTACAAGTTCTACAAAAATACTTTTAAAATCCTCCATGATAAGAGTCTTACGAAAACCTCGATTTACCGTGTTTTGTGGAAGTACCATTTAATGACGTTGGTTACGAAAAATCCTCGTAAATCTTTGTCTCCCAGTTGTTGTGGACGTTGGCAACGGCAAATGTTTGTTTTTTTGAGTTTCTGAGAGGTGCAAATTCTCGTCGCCTAGTTTTTGTTGTGCCGAGAGGAAAACATTTTTTTTCTTTCCTCGTCGCCAAGTTGTTGTGGTGACGAGAGAGATTTTTATTTCTATCCGTGTGGGTCCTGCACACATAAATAAACAACGCCAGGAATTGAAATAAGAAAATAAGTGTATTAAACGCAATAATACAACCTTGAAATGAAGATTAGTAGTCCAGGAATGCCGGTTAATAGAAAGGATATGCAAAAGTCTATGTAAGTAAAGCCGTAATTATCTCTCTCTCTCTCTCTCTCTGTACGCTACGTATCTCAAGCTTGTCTCAACGAATCTTCATGTATCTCCCACTCTGTCAGAATAAGTATACTTTAGACGATCCCATCTTGTATAAAATTGGAAACCCCCACAACAATACATATATATATATATATATGAATATATATATATATATATATATATATATATATATATATATATATGTATATATATATGTATATATATATATATATATGAATATATATATATATGTATATATATACATATGAATATATAGATATGAATATATATATATATATGAATATATATATATATATATATATGAATGCATATATATGAATATATAAATATATATATATATATGAATATATATATATTAATATATAAATATATATATATATGAATATATATATTAATATATAAATATATATATATATGAATATATATATATTAATATATAAATATATATATATATGAATATATATATATGAATATATAAATATATATATATGAATATATATATAAATATATAAATATATATATATGAATATATATATATATGAATATATATATATATGAATATATATATATGAATATATATATATGAATATATATATATATATTCATATATATATGAATATATATATATATATATGAATATATATATGAATATATATATATATATGAATATATATATATATATATATATATATATATATATATATATATATATATATATATATATGTATATATGTATATAAAGAGTGAGAGAGAAAGAAAATGTCCGATTATTTAGCAGTATTTTCATGATCAGTTCGCGTCTATCATGAAACGGCCTGTCACCTCTAAGTGTTGACTTCAATGTTCACTTTTATATTTACACACGCTCTATCTCTGCACTTTATCCCATAAATATAGAACACTTTAAGAATATATATATATATATATATATATATATATATATATATATATATATATATATATATATATGTAAGAACATAAATACACACACATTATATATATATTTGTATGTGTATGTGTTTGTGTGTGTGTGTAGTTTATAGATATGGAATGCCGAAATTATTTATCTATCCGACAAGTTACTCCGCTTGTCAAGATCGAATAGGTTAGTTATTTTTATCAGACGTGCGGTGTTTTGCGAAACTTTAAGTCATATAGATAAAACTTCATTTTATCTATTATCTGTTGTTTCTATTACAAACACTAAACTCAGAGAGAGAGAGAGAGAGAGAGAGAGAGAGAGAGAGAGTGAGAGAGAGAGAGGAAATTTTGCTATGATGGGAAAATCGTGTATTCACATAAAAGTATTTCTTCTCCTAAGGATTTAATCATTTATCATTTAGAATATTTTTGTTTCATTATCAGAAATTTTGTATTATGGAAAATATAAAAATGCTCATGAAATTTCAATATCGACTGTATTAAAAAGATTGTCTTAAATCCTTTTACAAAAATACAAAATTATTTTCTTTGATGTAACATTGATCTTTTTCTTATTTATTTGGCAATGTCTCACAAATACAACGTGAAACATTTTTCAAAATTCTTGACAATCAATCGATTGTCAATACTGTGTTTTTAGTATTTTGATTTGTTTTGCACGAATGAACAAACCTCCCTCACAAAAAAAAGAAAACAAAAAGAAACTAAAAACTAATAATAAAGGCGACAAAACAATTGATCAAAATATGAGTTCAGGTAATAATATGTCCTTAAAAATAAAATATATGACACACCGTGAATATGTACCAACTTCGAAACGTAGCATATTTGTCAAGAATACAACAAATACAACTTTCCAATTGCCAAAAGTCCAAAGATAATTGAAGCTCTTATTATACAAACCACCCTTTATAAAATCATCTATGAACACGTCCATATTGTACTGGCTGTATCCAAGAATTATATTTACCTTTCAGTAACTTATAAATTTTACAAGGATCCTAATACAAAATTTACAATGGCACAACAAGAATCTTTGAAAATGGCTAATAGAATAACTGAAAGCGTTCATAATGGCTTTCTGAACTCAAGGAAAGACGACGCATTTTGTCGAAGTTCCAAAAGTATTAAACATGTAAATATTGCTTTTATTTTAATAGTAATCTAATAATTTAATATAGTTTGCAATTATTATTTATTTTATTTCATTTATTATATATTATTATTATTACACGATATTATTTTTATTTGCTTTAATTTCTGATGTTTACTCATTTCCTTCCGGGTCCCAACCAGAAACATAAGGCCGAAAATGGAATCTTGATATTTTCCGGTCAACGGTTTTGAAAAAAATATCATACATATTTTACATAGATAAATATATAGGTTTTTATAGTATGTTAAATAATTACTTCATAATCTCCTATCATTTAAGATTTAAATCCCGATATATATTGTTAGTTTGTATTTCTGTTATATTTTTCTAAAATTAACATACTTTTCGATATTTGTGTTTGACTATTTATGTACATTTTTGGTAATTTGTCTTGCATCCTCTTATGTTTGCTTACGTAATGTCTTATATATTAAAAAAAACTGTTAATTATCTTCTTAGGTTGCAAAAGACGTAAGGTACATAAATGTTAATATACGTACATTATGTTTCAAAGGTTGTCATAGTGGGGACAAGTTCCAACTGCCTATAAAATACTTCTATGACATGCGTATCAAATAGTTTCTGACAAATAACTTCAGCTTCAAGCTGGAGGATGGATGAAAGGGGAAGACTGGCACCCTATAACCAGCTGCTTTGTGTTGATGGAGCTTGATATGGAGGCAGTCAATTTAGGAGAAGAAAAGCCTTAATTTCAAACCTCTGCTGTCTTTGCTCATATCCAAAACAGAAAAGATACGGAAGAGAATCGAGGCAGAAAACCCGTTGTGAAGCCCCGAAGGTGGCTAGCTATCAACACTGACAACTTTCCGGCAAATGTTGCATCCAGGTCGTCACTGATGCCCTGCACTCCTTTGGCTCTTGTCGGTACGACCGAGAGGGGAAGGCCATGTAATTTGGGCAGCACAGGCGGCCGTATACGATCGCAACTCTAGGAGGAGGAAAACACTGAATTCAAACCACCTGCAGCCTTGTAGATTTTGCTTCTTAAAGAGGTGGGAGGAGGTCAACTGAACATCCCAAGGTGCAAAAGAAACCGGCAAGCCATTGCACTATTCTGCTGCGAATGTCACCATGAAGCACACTTGTGAGATGGAGGGGAGTGGTGACAACAACGGCGGCGCAAAATGCGATGATTAAAAGATGGAATAAGTTTTCAGACTGAAGAACCATTTGGACAATACTTTCAGGTCAATTTTTAGACATCTCTTTTTCTAATGCAAGAAAAATGCATATAAGAGACATAACAGACGTATCTTTTCAGTGATTTTAATGCAACCTGTATTAATGAGGAATTGCTACCCAAATACAAATTTTACACACACATATATATATATATATATATATATATATATATGTATTGAGACATTTCTCTAAAAGCAGTTCTGAATTTGCAGAACGTGATACCTGCGTCATTCTTTCTTCAGAAAGTCTTACCGTTTCCTTTTAAAATTAAGTTGAATTAACAGTATGAATTTCAATTCAGCCTCGCTATTTGTACCAAAATTAATATGACGTAGTTACATCTTGAACAGAACGAAAAATGAAACGCGTTTTCAATATCTTGTTCGATTAAATTTCCTTGTAGACTAAACACCATCTTTCGTGACATATCGATTGAATGATGAGTAATTCAGATACTCGGGCAAATGAATGCAAGAAAGGAATTATAAATTCGTTTTCATCAAAATTTCAATAATTACACTGATCGAAATCGTTATGATTGAAACTGCGAAAGGAATATCCCGGTTTCCATTCAGAATAATTATATCTGCTATGAAAAGAAGTAGAATTCATTATAAATTCTCGCTTTTTTTGCTTTAACAAAAGAATTCTTTCATAATCAGGAGATAAAATATTCAGGCCCTTTCTTGGAAATCTCTTGATGAATGCCAACATTATCAATACTGGCGAACAGATCATTGAAAAGCCGCACGAAAAGATACATCTGCTCTTGTCTCGAGACTGCTTTAGGTTGAAGTGCTAAATATATATAGAGACATTTAACTAATGAAGACTATCTCCTCCTTTCGCTTGCAATATTTTTATTTCTCATGCCCGCGCCAGGTGTTTGAAGAATGAGTGAAAATGAGTTTTCATTAATCTCTAGCTTCTTTCCCAGTATCCTCACAGACTCGAGCAATAACGAGGTCTGTACAGTTTCAATCCAACCTTGCATTTCTAATTAATCTAATCTCGATTCCCTTGATTTTGGTACAGTCTCAAGCGCACCTTATATTGCAATCGTTGACTTCACTTCCACTCCAGTTCACATTGCCCGGGAAAAGGCTCCGGTATTTTCCCCAGTCTCTCCATCTCGTTAATATTCACAATGTATTCTGAAGCAATAGCAACGTTGTCGATCTGGCACGTTCATTTTTCTTTGTTCATAAATTTCAGATCTGGTCATTTTATTTGGATGTGTGATCAGTCTGGCTATCAAAATCCTAAAGTATTAGATGATTTTTGTTTTTGATAACATTATCTGATTTATGATAACATATTTGATCTACACTATCGAACCGCAATCAAGATTAAACTAATTACATTAAATAGAAATGCGAGAAAAGAAAGAGATTGTAATGATCACACAGCAATATTGGCGTCGGCGAGAATACTGGGGAAGGTGCTGGAGACCTAGGCAAACCTTTTGTTGTCATTCATCTGGGCATTTGATGTAATCATGAAAATGAATAGTAATAATAATAAACATAATAATAAAAATCCGAGAAAAGAAAGAGACTGTACCTATCACAGAGTAATATTGGCGTCGGTGAGAATACTGGGGAAGGTGCTGGAGACTTAGGCAAAAATTTTGTTGTCATTCATTTGGACATCTGATATAATCATGAAAATGAATAATAATAATAATAATAATAATAATAATAATAATAATAATAATAATAACAACAACAGCAACAACAACAGTGTTGTTCAATATCTGCTTTGGAAAATATGCAACTTTACGGAAAGAAACTGCAAGAAATTCGTATGGACATCACTCAAAGCCGATTACAGGCACTGGGTCTGTTAAAACTTCATGGTATTTATAATTCACACAGACAGAACAAACAAAATTAATCATTCAGACATCGTGATCAGAGACCACAAAAATAGAATATACCTTCTTATTGACATAGTAATATAGCTCTTAAAAATACCTATTAAAGTTCAACGAACTTGAAATCGAAACCTCAAAAATGTGTGTTCAATTCCAGTTGTAATTGTAGCGCTCATTTTGATTGGAAAATGTTCAGGTAGACTCATTGAAATGATCCCCGATAACCAATGTCTTAAGAAAATACAAAAAATATTATATTCAAGATTACAGATTACCCCTTACGAAGGGCAATTATCTATGTAAAATATGAGGGTTTTCTTTTCAAACAAATACTCAGTGGAAACTGTAATGATGCTATTTTTTAACTTAGATCTCTGGTTGGGACCCTGAAAGAAATAAGTATACACCAGAAATCAAAGGAAATAATAACAAATGGCCTGATTCTTCACAGGGAATGTCTCTCAAGGATTAGGATTTTAGTTGATAGAAGGTTGTATAAGCTATCTTTCTTTTCTTGGTGAATTAAGAAGTGATACACTAAATATTCAAACAGTACCACAGATAGGCTTGTCAGTTGTTTTACCTTAACCAGTTGGCATATTCCATAGAGGCTGACGCACTGCACATCTCTTTATGAGCGAGTCTCGAGAGCGTTGAAGGATGCAGCAGACAAATGAGCGCAATGAACTCGACCAGAATTTGATATCCGCACGCCGATCCCGCCTTACGCACAGAGAACCGCTAAGCTACGTTATTCTCACATCCGGGTACGAACGATAATGACAGTAAAAATATTCGATGAGAAAAATAAAAAAAAACGGAAAATACACATTAAACTTCACAAACATATTCGACCAGCAATAAAATTTACTGCTAAAATCTAGATAGATAGATAGATAGATAGATAGATAGATAGATAGATAGATAGATAGATAGAAAGGAGAGGGAGAAATATTCAGAAAGAGAGAGAGAGGAGAGTTATAATCTATCTAATTTTCTGTCATATTGGCAAATATGCTGTCATTTATCTTTAGAATTATATTTGTATACAAAAGCAAACTAGAAAGAAAACTATTTTAAGGATAATAACTTATAATTATATCGTCTCTTCAGGCTATTGAAGTCATTGTCGTATTATTTAAAAAATCCTTTTCACTCCCATGGAAGGCAACAAAAAATACCACGGTGCAAAGTATTTTTGAGAGTGCAATAAATGCGCAAGGAGAGGGAAGATGCTGATTTGCATACCATTTCAACTTTTGAACATTGTAGCTCTCAGGAAAGCGGAGAGCCGAGAAAGAGTTCCAAAATGGAGAAGTGTGGAAAAAGAAACTTTTAGCGTAGCACTTACGATTCCAACAAGCGATTTCGACAACCTAATTAGGAACCTGCGATGTGCACATAACTGCTGAAGCTGAGATACCAGCAAGAAAAGGGCATCAGAAATATTACTGCTAAAATATTTATAGAAAGGGCACAGGAAAACTACTTTACGGGGGGTGGAAAAATGACTGAAGCCGACATGACAGGTCAGGACGGATAACATTGTAGATTGGTTAACACTGGATTTCTTCAGGAATCTCTAGATATATAGCAGGAGCACGAGGTCATAAGCGACATCAACATTCAAAGTACACTTAAATTCCGAAAGTCTAGGTATCATAGAGGAAAGTTCATCAGAATAATTACCATGAAAATATTTATGGAAAAGGCAGACGGAAGCTACATTACGAGGGTGGGAAAGTGATTAAAGAGAAGATGATAAGTCAGGACCAATAACATTTTAGATCCGTTTTGAATTTTTTTTTCAGGAAATTCTAGATATATGGCTGAAGCCCCACTTTTAAACGGTTTATTATTCAGAGTTTTCGTCTTTGTAGCTTTTATTGCTGGGTAAAAAATCCTTTCGGTTGATACACTTTTCTGCTTAAGAATTGTACAAAAAAATAAATGAAATATAGGAACGCTATCTATGGACTTTCAGATTATACATCTGAACTCTTGTTCGGCTGAAGATTTAACAGTTAGGCAGAACACTGAAATACTTCAATAATACAGGCGATTATTAAGAAAATAATTAAGAAAATAGCATTCGCAAAGTTAAAAAAAAACATTTTGGTTGAATTAAAAGGAGACTGGTTCAAGAAAATAATTAAGAAAATGCCATTTGCAAAGATAAAAAGGAAAAATATAACATTTTGGCGGAGTTAAAAGTAGACTGTTTCTAAGAAAATAAATATGAAAATAGCATTCGTAATGTTAAAAAGCATAAATATCACATGTTGGTGGCCTTAAAAGGAGACTGGTTCTGTGAAAATGCCATTCGCAAAGATAAAAAGGAAAAATATAACATTTTGGTGGAGTTAAAAGGAGACTGGTTCTAAGAAAATAATTAAGAAAAAAGCATTCGCAAAGTTAAAAAAGATAAATATCACCTTTCTGTGGACTAAAAAGAATACTTCTTCTAAGATAATCATTGCGAAAATATTTTCAAAAGTTAAAAGTGATGACTATTACATTTGGTGGAGTTAAAAGGAGACTGGTTCTAAGAAAATAATTAGGAAAATATCATTCGTAAAGTTAAAAAGTATAATATCCCATTTTGGTCGACTTAAAATAAGGCTTTTTTTAAAAGAATATAATTAAAAATAAGCATTCGGAAAGTTATAAATGATAAATATCTTATTTTGGTTGAATTAAAAGAAGACTGGTTCTAAGAAATAATTAAGAAAATAACATTCGTACAGTTAAAAAGGATAAATATCACATTTTCGTGGATTAAAAGGAGGCGGGTTCTAACAAAAGAATTAAGAAAATAACATTCGCTATGTCAAAATGATTAACATCACATTTTGAACTGAAATGGAGACCGGTTCAAAGAGAAAAAATTAAGAAAATAGCATTCGCAATGTTAAAAAGATAACTATCACATTTTGGTGGGCTTAAAAGGAGACTGGTTGTAAGAAAACAATTAAGAAAATAGCATTCGCAAAGTAGAAAAAATAAGTATCTCATTTTGGTTGACTAAAAAGGAAACTGGTTCTAAGAATATCATTAAAAATATAGCATTATGAAAATAGCATTCGTAATGTGAAAAAGGTTAAATATCACATGTTGGTGGCCTTAAAAGGAGACTGGTTCTGAGAAAATAATAAAGAAAATGCCATTCGCAAAGATAAAAAGGAAATATATACCATTTTGGTGGACTTAGAAGGAGACTGTTTCTAAGAAAATAATTAAGAAAATAGCATTCTCAAAGTTCAAAATGATATTCATCACATTTTTTGGAAATAAAGGAGACTGATTTTAAAAGAATTATGAAGAAACTAGCAGTCGCAAAGATAAAAATAAATATCACAATTTGTTGGATTTAAAAGGAGATGTATTCTAAGAAAATAATTAAGAAAATAGCATTCGCAATGTTAAAAAATACAAAAATATCACAATTTCGTTGACTTAAAAGGAGACTTGTTCTTAGAAAATAATTTAGAAAATAGCATTCGGAAAGTTAAAAGGGATAAATTTTCACATATTTGAGGTCCTAAAAGGAGAAAGTTTATAAGACAATGATTAAGAAAATAGAATTATCAAAGTTAAAAATGATAAATATCAAATTTGGTGGGCTTAAGAGGAGAGTGATTCTAAGAAAACAATTAAGAAAAAAGCATTGACGATATCTGAAAAATATAAATTTCACATTTCCGTGGAAGTGAAGTAGATTGATTCTAAGAAAATAATTAAGATAATAGCATTCGAAAAGTTAAAAATATTAAATATCCCCATTTCGTATAATTAAAAACGGACTGGTTCTGAAAAAATAGTTAAGAATATAGCATTCGTAACGTTAAAAATTATAAATATCACAATTTAGTTGACTTAAAATGAGACTGGTTTCAAGAAAATAATTAAGAAAAGAGCATTCGTAAAGTCAAAATTGATAAATGTCACATTTTGCTGGACTTAAAAGGAGACTGGTTCTGAGAAAAAATTAAGAAAATAGTATTCGCAATGTTAAAAAGGATAAAATTACATTTAGGTTGATTTAAAAGGAGACTGGTTCTAAGAATATAATTAAGACAATAGAATTCTCAAAGTTTAAAAGGATAATTCTCATATTTTGTAGACTTAATAGAAGACTGGTTCTAAGAAATAATTAAGAACGTCGCATTCGCAAAGTTAAATAGGGTAAATATCACATATTTGTGGACTTCAAAAGAGACTGGTTCTAAAATAATAACAATAGATTTCGCAAATTTAAAAATGATAAATATCACATTTTTGTGGACTTAAAATGAGGCTAGTTCTGAGAATATAATTAAGGAAATAATATTCGCATAATTAAAAATGATAAATATCACATTTACCTGGACTAGAAAGGAGATTCGTTCGAAGAAAATTATTAAAAAAATATCACTCGTAAAGTTGAATAGAATAAATATCACATTTTTGTGGACTTAAAAGGCGACTTGTTCTAAGAAATTAATTAAGGAAATAGTATTCGCAAAGTTAAATTGGAGATATATCAGATTTTGCTGGACATAAAAGGAGAATCGTTCCAAGAAAATTAGAAAGAAAATTGCATTAGCAAAGTTAAATATGTTAAATATCACATTATGTGTACGAAAAAGGAATGCTGTTCTAGGAAAATCATTTAGAAAATAGCATTAGCAATGTTAAAAAAGGATAAATATCACATTTTGTTGGACTGAAAAGGCGACTTGTTCTAAGAAAATAATTAAGAAAATAGAATCGCAAAGTTAAAGTTAAAATGTATAAATATCACATTTTGTTGGACTGAAAACATATTAAAAAGGATAATTAACCCATTTCGGTGGACTTAATAAATCTCGGGTTCTAAGAAAACTATTAAAAAAGTAGCATTCGCAAAGTTAAAACGGATAAATATAACATTTTGGTGAACTTAAAAGGAGACATGTGGGTGGACTTTAAATGAAGATAATTCAGAAAATCGCATTCGCAAAGTAAAAACTGATAAATATAATATTTTGGTGGACTTCAAGGTCGATTTTTTCTAAGAAGATCTTTAAGAAAATAGAATTCACGAAGTTAAAAATGACAAATATCACATTTTGGTGGATTGAAAGTAGATTGGTTCTAAGAAAACAATTAAGAAAATAGAATTCGTAAAATTAAAAAGGATAAATACCACATTTTGTTGGATATAAAAGGAGACTGCTTCGAAGAAAATAATTAAGAAATAGCATTAGCAATGTTAAAAAGGATAAATATCACACTTTGGTGGACTTAAATGGCGACTTGTCTCAAGAAAATAATTAAGAAAATAGCATTCACAAATTTAAAAAGGATAAAAATCACATTGTTGTGGACTTTAAAAGAGACTGTTTCTAAGGAAAATAATTAAGAAAGTAGCAAAGTTAAACATAAAAATGATAAATATCACATATTGGTGGATTTTAAAGGAGACAGGTTCTAAGAAAATAATTAAGAATATAGCATTCTTAATGTTAAAAACGATAAAAATATGTTGTTGGACTTAAAGGGCGACTTGTTCTAAGAAAATTAAGAAAATAGAATTCGCAAAGTTAAAAATGATAAATATCACATTTAATGCTATTAAAAGTAAACTGTTTCAAATAAAATAATTAAAAAACAGTATTCACAAAGTTAAAAAGGATTAAAAATAAACTGTTTCAAATAAAATAATTAAGAAAATAGTCTGCGCGAGGTAAAAATAATAAATATCACTTCTGGTGGACGCAAAAGGAGACTGATTCAAAAAATAATTAAGAAATAGCATTCGCAATGTAAAAATGGATAAATATCCAATTTTTGTGGACTTAACTGTAGACTGGTTATATGAAAACAATTAAGACCAAAAAAATCGCAAAAATAAAAAGGAAAAATATCACATACTGGTGGATGAATAAGAGATTCCTATGAAAATAATTAAGAAAATAGCATTCGCAAAGTTAAAAAAATCATATTTTGTGGGAATTAAAAGCAGACTTGTTCCAAGATAATAATTAAGAATATAGCATCTGCAAAGTTCAAAATGAATCACGTTTTGGTGGATTTAAAACGAGACTGGTTCTGAGGAAACTGTTAAGAAAATAGCATTCGCAAAGTGAAAAAGGTTAAGTATCACATATTGGTGGACTTAAAAGCAGACTGGTGCTATGCAAATAAATAATAAAATAGCATTCGTAAGTTAAAATAAGAAATATCTCATTTACTTGGACTTAAAAGGAGAATGGTTCTAAGATAGTAATTACAATATAGCATACGAAAACTTTAACAGGATACATATAACATTTTGCTGGACTTAAAAGGAGACTGATTGTAAGAATATAATTAAGGAAATAGCATTCGTAAAATTAAAAATTATAAATTAAATATCACATTTTGATGGAATTAAAATGAGTTTGGTTCTGAGGAAATAATGAACAATATAGAATTCACAAAATTAAAAATGATAAATGTCACATTTTTGTGAACTGCAAAGTAGACTGGTTCTAAGAAGATAATTATTAAAATAGCATTCGTAAAGCTAAAATGTTAAATATCACATTTTGGTGTACTTAGAAAGAGACTGGTTCTAAGAAAATAATTAAGAAAATAGCACTCGTAAAGTTAAAAATGTTAAATATCACAATTTGGTGAACTTTAATGTAGACTTGTTCTAAAAAATAATGAAGAAAATAGCATTCGGAAATTTAAAAATATATATATATCACATTTTGCTGGAGTAAAAAGAGATTCCTCCTAAGATAACAATTAAAATGTAGCATGCGCAAACTTTAACAGGATATATATCAAAATTCGTTAGACTTAAAATGAGACTGGTTCTAAGAAAATAAATAAGAAAATAGAATTCGTAAAGTTAAAATGATAAATATCACATTTTGGTGTATTTAAAAAGAGACTGGTTCTAAGAAAATAATTAAGAATATATCACTAGTAAAGATAAAAATGATAAATATCACATTTTCTTAACTTAAAAGCAGACTGGTTCTAAGAAAATAATAAAGAAAATATCATTCGCTAATTTCAAAATAAGAAAATTGTATTCGCAAAGTTGAAAATGATAAATATCATATTTAGTTTGACGTAAAATTAGAGGGTTTCTTGGAAAACAATTAAGAAAATAGGATTCGCAAAGTTAAAAAGGGTCAATATCTCATTTTTTGGAATTAAAAAGAGACTGGTTCTAAGAAATTATTTACGAAAATAGCATACGCAAAGTTATAAAGGATAAGTATCACATTGTGTTGGACTTAAAGGGAGACATGTTCCAAGAATATAATTACGAAATTAGCATTTGCAAAGGTGAAAATACAAATGTCACTTTTTCTGGGCTTTAGAAAATAGCATTCGCAAAGTTATAAAGGATAAGTATCACATTGTGTTTGACTTAAAAGGAGACATGTTCCAAGAATATAATTACAAAATTAGCATTTGCAAAGGTGAAAATACAAATGTCACTTTTTCTGGGCTTTAGAAAATAGCATTCGCAAAGTTATAAAGGATAAGTATCACATTGTGTTTGACTTAAAAGGAGACATGTTCCAAGAATATAATTACAAAATTAGCATTTGCAAAGGTGAAAATACAAATGTCACTTTTTCTGGGCTTTAGAAAATAGCATTCGCAAAGTTATAAAGGATAAGTATCACATTGTGTTTGACTTAAAAGGAGACATGTTCCAAGAATATAATTACAAAATTAGCATTTGCAAAGGTGAAAATACAAATGTCACTTTTTCTGGGCTTTAGAAAATAGCATTCGCAAAGTTATAAAGGATAAGTATCACATTGTGTTTGACTTAAAAGGAGACATGTTCCAAGAATATAATTACAAAATTAGCATTTGCAAAGGTGAAAATACAAATGTCACTTTTTCTGGGATTTAGAAAATAGCATTCGCAAAGTTATAAAGGATAAGTATCACATTGTGTTTGACTTAAAAGGAGACATGTTCCAAGAATATAATTACAAAATTAGCATTTGCAAAGGTGAAAATACAAATGTCACTTTTTCTGGGCTTTAGAAAATAGCATTCGCAAAGTTATAAAGGATAAGAATCACATTGTGTTTGACTTAAAAGGAGACATGTTCCAAGAATATAATTACAAAATTAGCATTTGCAAAGGTGAAAATACAAATGTCACTTTTTCTGGGCTTTAGAAAATAGCATTCGCAAAGTTATAAAGGATAAGTATCACATTGTGTTTGACTTAAAAGGAGACATGTTCCAAGAATATAATTACAAAATTAGCATTTGCAAAGGTGAAAATACAAATGTCACTTTTTCTGGGCTTTAGAAAATAGCATTCGCAAAGTTATAAAGGATAAGTATCACATTGTGTTTGACTTAAAAGGAGACATGTTCCAAGAATATAATTACAAAATTAGCATTTGCAAAGGTGAAAATACAAATGTCACTTTTTCTGGGCTTTAGAAAATAGCATTCGCAAAGTTATAAAGGATAAGTATCACATTGTGTTTGACTTAAAAGGAGACATGTTCCAAGAATATAATTACAAAATTAGCATTTGCAAAGGTGAAAATACAAATGTCACTTTTTCTGGGCTTTAGAAAATAGCATTCGCAAAGTTATAAAGGATAAGTATCACATTGTGTTTGACTTAAAAGGAGACATGTTCCAAGAATATAATTACAAAATTAGCATTTGCAAAGGTGAAAATACAAATGTCACTTTTTCTGGGCTTTAGAAAATAGCATTCGCAAAGTTATAAAGGATAAGTATCACATTGTGTTTGACTTAAAAGGAGACATGTTCCAAGAATATAATTACAAAATTAGCATTTGCAAAGGTGAAAATACAAATGTCACTTTTTCTGGGCTTTAGAAAATAGCATTCGCAAAGTTATAAAGGATAAGTATCACATTGTGTTTGACTGAAAAGGAGACATGTTCCAAGAATATAATTACAAAATTAGCATTTGAAAAGGTGAAAATACAAATGTCACTTTTTCTGGGCTTTAGAAATTAGCATTCGCAAAGTTATAAAGGATAAGTATCACATTGTGTTGGACTTAAAAGGAGACATGTTCCACGAATATAATTACAAAATTAGCATTTGCAAAGGTGAAAATACAAATGTCACTTTTTCTGGGCTTTAGAAAATAGCATTCGCAAAGTTATAAAGGATAAGTATCACATTGTGTTGGACTTAAAAGGAGACATGTTCCAAGAATATAATTACGAAATTAGCATTTGCAAAGGTGAAAATACAAATGTCACTTTTTCTGGGCTTTAGAAAATAGCATTCGCAAAGTTATAAAGGATAAGTATCACATTGTGTTGGACTTAAAAGGAGACATGTTCCAAGAATATAATTACAAAATTAGCATTTGCAAAGGTGAAAATACAAATGTCACTTTTTCTGGGCTTTAGAAAATAGCATTCGCAAAGTTATAAAGGATAAGTATCACATTGTGTTGGACTTAAAAGGAGACATGTTCCACGAATATAATTACGAAATTAGCATTTGCAAAGGTGAAAATACAAATGTCACTTTTTCTGGGCTTTAGAAAATAGCATTCGCAAAGTTATAAAGGATAAGTATCACATTGTGTTTGACTTAAATGGAGACATGTTCCACGAATATAATTACGAAATTAGCATTTGCAAAGGTGAAAATACAAATGTCACTTGTTCTGGGCTTTAGAAAATAGCATTCGCAAAGTTATAAAGGATAAGTATCACATTGTGTTTGACTTAAAAGGAGACATGTTCCACGAATATAATTACGAAATTAGCATTTGCAAAGGTGAAAATACAAATGTCACTTTTTCTGGGCTTTAGAAAATAGCATTCGCAAAGTTATAAAGGATAAGTATCACATTGTGTTTGACTTAAAAGGAGACATGTTCCACGAATATAATTACAAAATTAGCATTTGCAAAGGTGAAAATACAAATGTCACTTTTTCTGGGCTTTAGAAATTAGCATTCGCAAAGTTATAAAGGATAAGTATCACATTGTGTTGGACTTAAAAGGAGACATGTTCCACGAATATAATTACGAAATTAGCATTTGCAAAGGTGAAAATACAAATGTCACTTTTTCTGGGCTTTAGAAAATAGCTTTCGCAAAGTTATAAAGGATAAGTATCACATTGTGTTTGACTTAAAAGGAGACATGTTCCAAGAATATAATTACAAAATTAGCATTTGCAAAGGTGAAAATACAAATGTCACTTTTTCTGGGCTTTAGAAAATAGCATTCGCAAAGTTATAAAGGATAAGTATCACATTGTGTTGGACTTAAAAGGAGACATGTTCCACGAATATAATTACGAAATTAGCATTTGCAAAGGTGAAAATACAAATGTCACTTTTTCTGGGCTTTAGAAAATAGCATTCGCAAAGTTATAAAGGATAAGTATCACATTGTGTTGGACTTAAAAGGAGACATGTTCCACGAATATAATTACAAAATTAGCATTTGCAAAGGTGAAAATACAAATGTCACTTTTTCTGGGCTTTAGAAAATAGCATTCGCAAAGTTATGAAGGATAAGTATCACATTGTGTTGGACTTAAAAGGAGACATGTTCCAAGAATATAATTACGAAACTAGCATTTGCAAAGGTGAAAATACAAATGTCACTTTTTCTGGGCTTTAGAAAATAGCATTCGCAAAGTTATAAAGGATAAGTATCACATTGTGTTGGACTTAAAAGGAGACATGTTCCAAGAATATAATTACAAAATTAGCATTTGCAAAGGTGAAAATACAAATGTCACTTTTTCTGGGCTTTAGAAAATAGCATTCGCAAAGTTATAAAGGATAAGTATCACATTGTGTTGGACTTAAAAGGAGACATGTTCCACGAATATAATTACGAAATTAGCATTTGCAAAGGTGAAAATACAAATGTCACTTTTTCTGGGCTTTAGAAAATAGCATTCGCAAAGTTATAAAGGATAAGTATCACATTGTGTTTGACTTAAATGGAGACATGTTCCACGAATATAATTACGAAATTAGCATTTGCAAAGGTGAAAATACAAATGTCACTTGTTCTGGGCTTTAGAAAATAGCATTCGCAAAGTTATAAAGGATAAGTATCACATTGTGTTTGACTTAAAAGGAGACATGTTCCAAGAATATAATTACAAAATTAGCATTTGCAAAGGTGAAAATACAAATGTCACTTTTTCTGGGCTTTAGAAAATAGCATTCGCAAAGTTATAAAGGATAAGTATCACATTGTGTTGGACTTAAAAGGAGACATGTTCCACGAATATAATTACGAAATTAGCATTTGCAAAGGTGAAAATACAAATGTCACTTTTTCTGGGCTTTAGAAAATAGCATTCGCAAAGTTATAAAGGATAAGTATCACATTGTGTTGGACTTAAAAGGAGACATGTTCCACGAATATAATTACGAAATTAGCATTTGCAAAGGTGAAAATACAAATGTCACTTTTTCTGGGCTTTAGAAAATAGCATTCGCAAAGTTATAAAGGATAAGTATCACATTGTGTTTGACTTAAAAGGAGACATGTTCCACGAATATAATTACGAAATTAGCATTTGCAAAGGTGAAAATACAAATGTCACTTTTTCTGGGCTTTAGAAAATAGCATTCGCAAAGTTATAAAGGATAAGTATCACATTGTGTTTGACTTAAAAGGAGACATGTTCCACGAATATAATTACGAAATTAGCATTTGCAAAGGTGAAAATACAAATGTCACTTTTTCTGGGCTTTAGAAAATAGCATTCGCAAAGGTATAAAGGATAAGTATCACATTGTGTTTGACTTAAAAGGAGACATGTTCCAAGAATATAATTACAAAATTAGCATTTGCAAAGGTGAAAATACAAATGTCACTTTTTCTGGGCTTTAGAAAATAGCATTCGCAAAGTTATAAAGGATAAGTATCACATTGTGTTGGACTTAAAAGGAGACATGTTCCACGAATATAATTACGAAATTAGCATTTGCAAAGGTGAAAATACAAATGTCACTTTTTCTGGGCTTTAGAAAATAGCATTCGCAAAGTTATAAAGGATAAGTATCACATTGTGTTTGACTTAAAAGGAGACATGTTCCAAGAATATAATTACAAAATTAGCATTTGCAAAGGTGAAAATACAAATGTCACTGTTTCTGGGCTTTAGAAAATAGCATTCGCAAAGTTATAAAGGATAAGTATCACATTGTGTTGGACTTAAAAGGAGACATGTTCCACGAATATAATTACAAAATTAGCATTTGCAAAGGTGAAAATACAAATGTCACTTTTTCTGGGCTTTAGAAAATAGCTTTCGCAAAGTTATAAAGGATAAGTATCACATTGTGTTTGACTAAAAAGGAGACATGTTCCAAGAATATAATTACGAAATTAGCATTTGCAAAGATGAAAATACAAATGTCACTTTTTCTGGGCTTTAGAAAATAGCATTCGCAAAGTTATAAAGGATAAGTATCACATTGTGTTTGACTTAAAAGGAGACATGTTCCACGAATATAATTACGAAATTAGCATTTGCAAAGGTGAAAATACAAATGTCACTTTTTCTGGGCTTTAGAAAATAGCATTCGCAAAGTTATAAAGGATAAGTATCACATTGTGTTTGACTTAAAAGGAGACATGTTCCACGAATATAATTACAAAATTAGCATTTGCAAAGGTGAAAATACAAATGTCACTTTTTCTGGGCTTTAGAAATTAGCATTCGCAAAGTTATAAAGGATAAGTATCACATTGTGTTGGACTTAAAAGGAGACATGTTCCACGAATATAATTACGAAATTAGCATTTGCAAAGGTGAAAATACAAATGTCACTTTTTCTGGGCTTTAGAAAATAGCTTTCGCAAAGTTATAAAGGATAAGTATCACATTGTGTTTGACTTAAAAGGAGACATGTTCCAAGAATATAATTACAAAATTAGCATTTGCAAAGGTGAAAATACAAATGTCACTTTTTCTGGACTTTAGAAAATAGCATTCGCAAAGTTATAAAGGATAAGTATCACATTGTGTTGGACTTAAAAGGAGACATGTTCCACGAATATAATTACGAAATTAGCATTTGCAAAGGTGAAAATACAAATGTCACTTTTTCTGGGCTTTAGAAAATAGCATTCGCAAAGTTATAAAGGATAAGTATCACATTGTGTTGGACTTAAAAGGAGACATGTTCCACGAATATAATTACGAAATTAGCATTTGCAAAGGTGAAAATACAAATGTCACTTTTTCTGGGCTTTAGAAAATAGCATTCGCAAAGTTATAAAGGATAAGTATCACATTGTGTTTGACTTAAATGGAGACATGTTCCACGAATATAATTACGAAATTAGCATTTGCAAAGGTGAAAATACAAATGTCACTTGTTCTGGGCTTTAGAAAATAGCATTCGCAAAGTTATAAAGGATAAGTATCACATTGTGTTTGACTTAAAAGGAGACATGTTCCAAGAATATAATTACAAAATTAGCATTTGCAAAGGTGAAAATACAAATGTCACTTTTTCTGGGCTTTAGAAAATAGCATTCGCAAAGTTATAAAGGATAAGTATCACATTGTGTTGGACTTAAAAGGAGACATGTTCCACGAATATAATTACGAAATTAGCATTTGCAAAGGTGAAAATACAAATGTCACTTTTTCTGGGCTTTAGAAAATAGCATTCGCAAAGTTATAAAGGATAAGTATCACATTGTGTTGGACTTAAAAGGAGACATGTTCCACGAATATAATTACGAAATTAGCATTTGCAAAGGTGAAAATACAAATGTCACTTTTTCTGGGCTTTAGAAAATAGCATTCGCAAAGTTATAAAGGATAAGTATCACATTGTGTTGGACTTAAAAGGAGACATGTTCCACGAATATAATTACGAAATTAGCATTTGCAAAGGTGAAAATACAAATGTCACTTTTTCTGGGCTTTAGAAAATAGCATTCGCAAAGTTATAAAGGATAAGTATCACATTGTGTTTGACTTAAAAGGAGACATGTTCCGAGAATATAATTACAAAATTAGGATTTGCAAAGGTGAAAATACAAATGTCACTTTTTCTGGGCTTTAGAAAATAGCATTCGCAAAGTTATAAAGGATAAGTATCACATTGTGTTGGACTTAAAAGGAGACATGTTCCACGAATATAATTACGAAATTAGCATTTGCAAAGGTGAAAATACAAATGTCACTTTTTCTGGGCTTTAGAAAATAGCATTCGCAAAGTTATAAAGGATAAGTATCACATTGTGTTGGACTTAAAAGGAGACATGTTCCACGAATATAATTACGAAATTAGCATTTGCAAAGGTGAAAATACAAATGTCACTTTTTCTGGGCTTTAGAAAATAGCATTCGCAAAGTTATAAAGGATAAGTATCACATTGTGTTGGACTTAAAAGGAGACATGTTCCACGAATATAATTACGAAATTAGCATTTGCAAAGGTGAAAATACAAATGTCACTTTTTCTGGGCTTTAGAAAATAGCATTCGCAAAGTTATAAAGGATAAGTATCACATTGTGTTTGACTTAAAAGGAGACATGTTCCACGAATATAATTACAAAATTAGCATTTGCAAAGGTGAAAATACAAATGTCACTTTTTCTGGGCTTTAGAAAATAGCATTCGCAAAGTTATAAAGGATAAGTATCACATTGTGTTGGACTTAAAAGGAGACATGTTCCAAGAATATAATTACAAAATTAGCATTTGCAAAGGTGAAAATACAAATGTCACTTTTTCTGGGCTTTAGAAAATAGCATTCGCAAAGTTATAAAGGATAAGTATCACATTGTGTTTGACTTAAAAGGAGACATGTTCCAAGAATATAATTACGAAATTAGCATTTGCAAAGGTGAAAATACAAATGACATTTTTTCTGGGCTTTAGAAAATAGCATTCGCAAAGTTATAAAGGATAAGTATCACATTGTGTTTGACTTAAAAGGAGACATGTTCCACGAATATAATTACGAAATTAGCATTTGCAAAGGTGAAAATACAAATGTCACTTTTTCTGGGCTTTAGAAAATAGCATTCGCAAAGTTATAAAGGATAAGTATCACATTGTGTTTGACTTAAAAGGAGACATGTTCCAAGAATATAATTACGAAATTAGCATTTGCAAAGGTGAAAATACAAATGTCACTTTTTCTGGGCTTTAGAAAATAGCATTCGCAAAGTTATAAAGGATAAGTATCACATTGTGTTGGACTTAAAAGGAGACATGTTCCACGAATATAATTACGAAATTAGCATTTGCAAAGGTGAAAATACAAATGTCACTTTTTCTGGGCTTTAGAAAATAGCATTCGCAAAGTTATAAAGGATAAGTATCACATTGTGTTGGACTTAAAAGGAGACATGTTCCACGAATATAATTACGAAATTAGCATTTGCAAAGGTGAAAATACAAATGTCACCTTTTCTGGGCTTTAGAAAATAGCATTCGCAAAGTTATAAAGGATAAGTATCACATTGTGTTTGACTTAAAAGGAGACATGTTCCACGAATATAATTACAAAATTAGCATTTGCAAAGGTGAAAATACAAATGTCACTTTTTCTGGTCTTTAGAAATTAGCATTCGCAAAGTTATAAAGGATAAGTATCACATTGTTTTGGACTTAAAAGGAGACATGTTCCACGAATATAATTACAAAATTAGCATTTGCAAAGGTGAAAATACAAATGTCACTTTTTCTGGGCTTTAGAAAATAGCATTCGCAAAGTTATAAAGGATAAGTATCACATTGTGTTGGACTTAAAAGGAGACATGTTCCACGAATATAATTACGAAATTAGCATTTGCAAAGGTGAAAATACAAATGTCACTTTTTCTGGGCTTTAGAAAATAGCATTCGCAAAGTTATAAAGGATAAGTATCACATTGTGTTGGACTTAAAAGGAGACATGTTCCACGAATATAATTACGAAATTAGCATTTGCAAAGGTGAAAATACAAATGTCACTTTTTCTGGGCTTTAGAAAATAGCATTCGCAAAGTTATAAAGGATAAGTATCACATTGTGTTGGACTTAAAAGGAGACATGTTCCACGAATATAATTACGAAATTAGCATTTGCAAAGGTGAAAATACAAATGTCACTTTTTCTGGGCTTTAGAAAATAGCATTCGCAAAGTTATAAAGGATAAGTATCACATTGTGTTGGACTTAAAAGGAGACATGTTCCACGAATATAATTACGAAATTAGCATTTGCAAAGGTGAAAATACAAATGTCACTTTTTCTGGGCTTTAGAAAATAGCATTCGCAAAGTTATAAAGGATAAGTATCACATTGTGTTTGACTTAAAAGGAGACATGTTCCAAGAATATAATTACAAAATTAGCATTTGCAAAGGTGAAAATACAAATGTCACTGTTTCTGGGCTTTAGAAAATAGCATTCGCAAAGTTATAAAGGATAAGTATCACATTGTGTTGGACTTAAAAGGAGACATGTTCCACGAATATAATTACAAAATTAGCATTTGCAAAGGTGAAAATACAAATGTCACTTTTTCTGGGCTTTAGAAAATAGCTTTCGCAAAGTTATAAAGGATAAGTATCACATTGTGTTTGACTAAAAAGGAGACATGTTCCAAGAATATAATTACGAAATTAGCATTTGCAAAGATGAAAATACAAATGTCACTTTTTCTGGGCTTTAGAAAATAGCATTCGCAAAGTTATAAAGGATAAGTATCACATTGTGTTTGACTTAAAAGGAGACATGTTCCACGAATATAATTACGAAATTAGCATTTGCAAAGGTGAAAATACAAATGTCACTTTTTCTGGGCTTTAGAAAATAGCATTCGCAAAGTTATAAAGGATAAGTATCACATTGTGTTTGACTTAAAAGGAGACATGTTCCACGAATATAATTACAAAATTAGCATTTGCAAAGGTGAAAATACAAATGTCACTTTTTCTGGGCTTTAGAAATTAGCATTCGCAAAGTTATAAAGGATAAGTATCACATTGTGTTGGACTTAAAAGGAGACATGTTCCACGAATATAATTACGAAATTAGCATTTGCAAAGGTGAAAATACAAATGTCACTTTTTCTGGGCTTTAGAAAATAGCTTTCGCAAAGTTATAAAGGATAAGTATCACATTGTGTTTGACTTAAAAGGAGACATGTTCCAAGAATATAATTACAAAATTAGCATTTGCAAAGGTGAAAATACAAATGTCACTTTTTCTGGACTTTAGAAAATAGCATTCGCAAAGTTATAAAGGATAAGTATCACATTGTGTTGGACTTAAAAGGAGACATGTTCCACGAATATAATTACGAAATTAGCATTTGCAAAGGTGAAAATACAAATGTCACTTTTTCTGGGCTTTAGAAAATAGCATTCGCAAAGTTATAAAGGATAAGTATCACATTGTGTTGGACTTAAAAGGAGACATGTTCCACGAATATAATTACGAAATTAGCATTTGCAAAGGTGAAAATACAAATGTCACTTTTTCTGGGCTTTAGAAAATAGCATTCGCAAAGTTATAAAGGATAAGTATCACATTGTGTTTGACTTAAATGGAGACATGTTCCACGAATATAATTACGAAATTAGCATTTGCAAAGGTGAAAATACAAATGTCACTTGTTCTGGGCTTTAGAAAATAGCATTCGCAAAGTTATAAAGGATAAGTATCACATTGTGTTTGACTTAAAAGGAGACATGTTCCAAGAATATAATTACAAAATTAGCATTTGCAAAGGTGAAAATACAAATGTCACTTTTTCTGGGCTTTAGAAAATAGCATTCGCAAAGTTATAAAGGATAAGTATCACATTGTGTTGGACTTAAAAGGAGACATGTTCCACGAATATAATTACGAAATTAGCATTTGCAAAGGTGAAAATACAAATGTCACTTTTTCTGGACTTTAGAAAATAGCATTCGCAAAGTTATAAAGGATAAGTATCACATTGTGTTGGACTTAAAAGGAGACATGTTCCACGAATATAATTACGAAATTAGCATTTGCAAAGGTGAAAATACAAATGTCACTTTTTCTGGGCTTTAGAAAATAGCATTCGCAAAGTTATAAAGGATAAGTATCACATTGTGTTGGACTTAAAAGGAGACATGTTCCACGAATATAATTACGAAATTAGCATTTGCAAAGGTGAAAATACAAATGTCACTTTTTCTGGGCTTTAGAAAATAGCATTCGCAAAGTTATAAAGGATAAGTATCACATTGTGTTTGACTTAAAAGGAGACATGTTCCGAGAATATAATTACAAAATTAGGATTTGCAAAGGTGAAAATACAAATGTCACTTTTTCTGGGCTTTAGAAAATAGCATTCGCAAAGTTATAAAGGATAAGTATCACATTGTGTTGGACTTAAAAGGAGACATGTTCCACGAATATAATTACGAAATTAGCATTTGCAAAGGTGAAAATACAAATGTCACTTTTTCTGGGCTTTAGAAAATAGCATTCGCAAAGTTATAAAGGATAAGTATCACATTGTGTTGGACTTAAAAGGAGACATGTTCCACGAATATAATTACGAAATTAGCATTTGCAAAGGTGAAAATACAAATGTCACTTTTTCTGGGCTTTAGAAAATAGCATTCGCAAAGTTATAAAGGATAAGTATCACATTGTGTTGGACTTAAAAGGAGACATGTTCCACGAATATAATTACGAAATTAGCATTTGCAAAGGTGAAAATACAAATGTCACTTTTTCTGGGCTTTAGAAAATAGCATTCGCAAAGTTATAAAGGATAAGTATCACATTGTGTTTGACTTAAAAGGAGACATGTTCCACGAATATAATTACAAAATTAGCATTTGCAAAGGTGAAAATACAAATGTCACTTTTTCTGGGCTTTAGAAAATAGCATTCGCAAAGTTATAAAGGATAAGTATCACATTGTGTTGGACTTAAAAGGAGACATGTTCCAAGAATATAATTACAAAATTAGCATTTGCAAAGGTGAAAATACAAATGTCACTTTTTCTGGGCTTTAGAAAATAGCATTCGCAAAGTTATAAAGGATAAGTATCACATTGTGTTTGACTTAAAAGGAGACATGTTCCAAGAATATAATTACGAAATTAGCATTTGCAAAGGTGAAAATACAAATGACATTTTTTCTGGGCTTTAGAAAATAGCATTCGCAAAGTTATAAAGGATAAGTATCACATTGTGTTTGACTTAAAAGGAGACATGTTCCACGAATATAATTACGAAATTAGCATTTGCAAAGGTGAAAATACAAATGTCACTTTTTCTGGGCTTTAGAAAATAGCATTCGCAAAGTTATAAAGGATAAGTATCACATTGTGTTTGACTTAAAAGGAGACATGTTCCAAGAATATAATTACGAAATTAGCATTTGCAAAGGTGAAAATACAAATGTCACTTTTTCTGGGCTTTAGAAAATAGCATTCGCAAAGTTATAAAGGATAAGTATCACATTGTGTTGGACTTAAAAGGAGACATGTTCCACGAATATAATTACGAAATTAGCATTTGCAAAGGTGAAAATACAAATGTCACTTTTTCTGGGCTTTAGAAAATAGCATTCGCAAAGTTATAAAGGATAAGTATCACATTGTGTTGGACTTAAAAGGAGACATGTTCCACGAATATAATTACGAAATTAGCATTTGCAAAGGTGAAAATACAAATGTCACCTTTTCTGGGCTTTAGAAAATAGCATTCGCAAAGTTATAAAGGATAAGTATCACATTGTGTTTGACTTAAAAGGAGACATGTTCCACGAATATAATTACAAAATTAGCATTTGCAAAGGTGAAAATACAAATGTCACTTTTTCTGGTCTTTAGAAATTAGCATTCGCAAAGTTATAAAGGATAAGTATCACATTGTTTTGGACTTAAAAGGAGACATGTTCCACGAATATAATTACAAAATTAGCATTTGCAAAGGTGAAAATACAAATGTCACTTTTTCTGGGCTTTAGAAAATAGCATTCGCAAAGTTATAAAGGATAAGTATCACATTGTGTTGGACTTAAAAGGAGACATGTTCCACGAATATAATTACGAAATTAGCATTTGCAAAGGTGAAAATACAAATGTCACTTTTTCTGGGCTTTAGAAAATAGCATTCGCAAAGTTATAAAGGATAAGTATCACATTGTGTTGGACTTAAAAGGAGACATGTTCCACGAATATAATTACGAAATTAGCATTTGCAAAGGTGAAAATACAAATGTCACTTTTTCTGGGCTTTAGAAAATAGCATTCGCAAAGTTATAAAGGATAAGTATCACATTGTGTTGGACTTAAAAGGAGACATGTTCCACGAATATAATTACGAAATTAGCATTTGCAAAGGTGAAAATACAAATGTCACTTTTTCTGGGCTTTAGAAAATAGCATTCGCAAAGTTATAAAGGATAAGTATCACATTGTGTTGGACTTAAAAGGAGACATGTTCCACGAATATAATTACGAAATTAGCATTTGCAAAGGTGAAAATACAAATGTCACTTTTTCTGGGCTTTAGAAAATAGCATTCGCAAAGTTATAAAGGATAAGTATCACATTGTGTTTGACTTAAAAGGAGACATGTTCCACGAATATAATTACAAAATTAGCATTTGCAAAGGTGAAAATACAAATGTCACTTTTTCTGGTCTTTAGAAATTAGCATTCGCAAAGTTATAAAGGATAAGTATCACATTGTTTTGGACTTAAAAGGAGACATGTTCCACGAATATAATTACAAAATTAGCATTTGCAAAGGTGAAAATACAAATGTCACTTTTTCTGGGCTTTAGAAAATAGCATTCGCAAAGTTATAAAGGATAAGTATCCCATTGTGTTGGACTTAAAAGGAGACATGTTCCACGAATATAATTACGAAATTAGCATTTGCAAAGGTGAAAATACAAATGTCACTTTTTCTGGGCTTTAGAAAATAGCATTCGCAAAGTTATAAAGGATAAGTATCACATTGTGTTGGACTTAAAAGGAGACATGTTCCACGAATATAATTACGAAATTAGCATTTGCAAAGGTGAAAATACAAATGTCACTTTTTCTGGGCTTTAGAAAATAGCATTCGCAAAGTTATAAAGGATAAGTATCACATTGTGTTGGACTTAAAAGGAGACATGTTCCACGAATATAATTACGAAATTAGCATTTGCAAAGGTGAAAATACAAATGTCACTTTTTCTGGGCTTTAGAAAATAGCATTCGCAAAGTTATAAAGGATAAGTATCACATTGTGTTTGACTTAAAAGGAGACATGTTCCACGAATATAATTACAAAATTAGCATTTGCAAAGGTGAAAATACAAATGTCACTTTTTCTGGGCTTTAGAAAATAGCATTCGCAAAGTTATAAAGGATAAGTATCACATTGTGTTGGACTTAAAAGGAGACATGTTCCAAGAATATAATTACAAAATTAGCATTTGCAAAGGTGAAAATACAAATGTCACTTTTTCTGGGCTTTAGAAAATAGCATTCGCAAAGTTATAAAGGATAAGTATCACATTGTGTTTGACTTAAAAGGAGACATGTTCCAAGAATATAATTACGAAATTAGCATTTGCAAAGGTGAAAATACAAATGACATTTTTTCTGGGCTTTAGAAAATAGCATTCGCAAAGTTATAAAGGATAAGTATCACATTGTGTTTGACTTAAAAGGAGACATGTTCCACGAATATAATTACGAAATTAGCATTTGCAAAGGTGAAAATACAAATGTCACTTTTTCTGGGCTTTAGAAAATAGCATTCGCAAAGTTATAAAGGATAAGTATCACATTGTGTTTGACTTAAAAGGAGACATGTTCCAAGAATATAATTACGAAATTAGCATTTGCAAAGGTGAAAATACAAATGTCACTTTTTCTGGGCTTTAGAAAATAGCATTCGCAAAGTTATAAAGGATAAGTATCACATTGTGTTGGACTTAAAAGGAGACATGTTCCACGAATATAATTACGAAATTAGCATTTGCAAAGGTGAAAATACAAATGTCACTTTTTCTGGGCTTTAGAAAATAGCATTCGCAAAGTTATAAAGGATAAGTATCACATTGTGTTGGACTTAAAAGGAGACATGTTCCACGAATATAATTACGAAATTAGCATTTGCAAAGGTGAAAATACAAATGTCACTTTTTCTGGGCTTTAGAAAATAGCATTCGCAAAGTTATAAAGGATAAGTATCACATTGTGTTTGACTTAAAAGGAGACATGTTCCACGAATATAATTACAAAATTAGCATTTGCAAAGGTGAAAATACAAATGTCACTTTTTCTGGTCTTTAGAAATTAGCATTCGCAAAGTTATAAAGGATAAGTATCACATTGTTTTGGACTTAAAAGGAGACATGTTCCACGAATATAATTACAAAATTAGCATTTGCAAAGGTGAAAATACAAATGTCACTTTTTCTGGGCTTTAGAAAATAGCATTCGCAAAGTTATAAAGGATAAGTATCACATTGTGTTTGACTTAAAAGGAGACATGTTCCAAGAATATAATTACAAAATTAGCATTTGCAAAGGTGAAAATACAAATGTCACTGTTTCTGGGCTTTAGAAAATAGCATTCGCAAAGTTATAAAGGATAAGTATCACATTGTGTTGGACTTAAAAGGAGACATGTTCCACGAATATAATTACAAAATTAGCATTTGCAAAGGTGAAAATACAAATGTCACTTTTTCTGGGCTTTAGAAAATAGCTTTCGCAAAGTTATAAAGGATAAGTATCACATTGTGTTTGACTAAAAAGGAGACATGTTCCAAGAATATAATTACGAAATTAGCATTTGCAAAGATGAAAATACAAATGTCACTTTTTCTGGGCTTTAGAAAATAGCATTCGCAAAGTTATAAAGGATAAGTATCACATTGTGTTTGACTTAAAAGGAGACATGTTCCACGAATATAATTACGAAATTAGCATTTGCAAAGGTGAAAATACAAATGTCACTTTTTCTGGGCTTTAGAAAATAGCATTCGCAAAGTTATAAAGGATAAGTATCACATTGTGTTTGACTTAAAAGGAGACATGTTCCACGAATATAATTACAAAATTAGCATTTGCAAAGGTGAAAATACAAATGTCACTTTTTCTGGGCTTTAGAAATTAGCATTCGCAAAGTTATAAAGGATAAGTATCACATTGTGTTGGACTTAAAAGGAGACATGTTCCACGAATATAATTACGAAATTAGCATTTGCAAAGGTGAAAATACAAATGTCACTTTTTCTGGGCTTTAGAAAATAGCTTTCGCAAAGTTATAAAGGATAAGTATCACATTGTGTTTGACTTAAAAGGAGACATGTTCCAAGAATATAATTACAAAATTAGCATTTGCAAAGGTGAAAATACAAATGTCACTTTTTCTGGACTTTAGAAAATAGCATTCGCAAAGTTATAAAGGATAAGTATCACATTGTGTTGGACTTAAAAGGAGACATGTTCCACGAATATAATTACGAAATTAGCATTTGCAAAGGTGAAAATACAAATGTCACTTTTTCTGGGCTTTAGAAAATAGCATTCGCAAAGTTATAAAGGATAAGTATCACATTGTGTTGGACTTAAAAGGAGACATGTTCCACGAATATAATTACGAAATTAGCATTTGCAAAGGTGAAAATACAAATGTCACTTTTTCTGGGCTTTAGAAAATAGCATTCGCAAAGTTATAAAGGATAAGTATCACATTGTGTTTGACTTAAATGGAGACATGTTCCACGAATATAATTACGAAATTAGCATTTGCAAAGGTGAAAATACAAATGTCACTTGTTCTGGGCTTTAGAAAATAGCATTCGCAAAGTTATAAAGGATAAGTATCACATTGTGTTTGACTTAAAAGGAGACATGTTCCAAGAATATAATTACAAAATTAGCATTTGCAAAGGTGAAAATACAAATGTCACTTTTTCTGGGCTTTAGAAAATAGCATTCGCAAAGTTATAAAGGATAAGTATCACATTGTGTTGGACTTAAAAGGAGACATGTTCCACGAATATAATTACGAAATTAGCATTTGCAAAGGTGAAAATACAAATGTCACTTTTTCTGGGCTTTAGAAAATAGCATTCGCAAAGTTATAAAGGATAAGTATCACATTGTGTTGGACTTAAAAGGAGACATGTTCCACGAATATAATTACGAAATTAGCATTTGCAAAGGTGAAAATACAAATGTCACTTTTTCTGGGCTTTAGAAAATAGCATTCGCAAAGTTATAAAGGATAAGTATCACATTGTGTTGGACTTAAAAGGAGACATGTTCCACGAATATAATTACGAAATTAGCATTTGCAAAGGTGAAAATACAAATGTCACTTTTTCTGGGCTTTAGAAAATAGCATTCGCAAAGTTATAAAGGATAAGTATCACATTGTGTTTGACTTAAAAGGAGACATGTTCCGAGAATATAATTACAAAATTAGGATTTGCAAAGGTGAAAATACAAATGTCACTTTTTCTGGGCTTTAGAAAATAGCATTCGCAAAGTTATAAAGGATAAGTATCACATTGTGTTGGACTTAAAAGGAGACATGTTACACGAATATAATTACGAAATTAGCATTTGCAAAGGTGAAAATACAAATGTCACTTTTTCTGGGCTTTAGAAAATAGCATTCGCAAAGTTATAAAGGATAAGTATCACATTGTGTTGGACTTAAAAGGAGACATGTTCCACGAATATAATTACGAAATTAGCATTTGCAAAGGTGAAAATACAAATGTCACTTTTTCTGGGCTTTAGAAAATAGCATTCGCAAAGTTATAAAGGATAAGTATCACATTGTGTTGGACTTAAAAGGAGACATGTTCCACGAATATAATTACGAAATTAGCATTTGCAAAGGTGAAAATACAAATGTCACTTTTTCTGGGCTTTAGAAAATAGCATTCGCAAAGTTATAAAGGATAAGTATCACATTGTGTTTGACTTAAAAGGAGACATGTTCCACGAATATAATTACAAAATTAGCATTTGCAAAGGTGAAAATACAAATGTCACTTTTTCTGGGCTTTAGAAAATAGCATTCGCAAAGTTATAAAGGATAAGTATCACATTGTGTTGGACTTAAAAGGAGACATGTTCCAAGAATATAATTACAAAATTAGCATTTGCAAAGGTGAAAATACAAATGTCACTTTTTCTGGGCTTTAGAAAATAGCATTCGCAAAGTTATAAAGGATAAGTATCACATTGTGTTTGACTTAAAAGGAGACATGTTCCAAGAATATAATTACGAAATTAGCATTTGCAAAGGTGAAAATACAAATGACATTTTTTCTGGGCTTTAGAAAATAGCATTCGCAAAGTTATAAAGGATAAGTATCACATTGTGTTTGACTTAAAAGGAGACATGTTCCACGAATATAATTACGAAATTAGCATTTGCAAAGGTGAAAATACAAATGTCACTTTTTCTGGGCTTTAGAAAATAGCATTCGCAAAGTTATAAAGGATAAGTATCACATTGTGTTTGACTTAAAAGGAGACATGTTCCAAGAATATAATTACGAAATTAGCATTTGCAAAGGTGAAAATACAAATGTCACTTTTTCTGGGCTTTAGAAAATAGCATTCGCAAAGTTATAAAGGATAAGTATCACATTGTGTTGGACTTAAAAGGAGACATGTTCCACGAATATAATTACGAAATTAGCATTTGCAAAGGTGAAAATACAAATGTCACTTTTTCTGGGCTTTAGAAAATAGCATTCGCAAAGTTATAAAGGATAAGTATCACATTGTGTTGGACTTAAAAGGAGACATGTTCCACGAATATAATTACGAAATTAGCATTTGCAAAGGTGAAAATACAAATGTCACCTTTTCTGGGCTTTAGAAAATAGCATTCGCAAAGTTATAAAGGATAAGTATCACATTGTGTTTGACTTAAAAGGAGACATGTTCCACGAATATAATTACAAAATTAGCATTTGCAAAGGTGAAAATACAAATGTCACTTTTTCTGGTCTTTAGAAATTAGCATTCGCAAAGTTATAAAGGATAAGTATCACATTGTTTTGGACTTAAAAGGAGACATGTTCCACGAATATAATTACAAAATTAGCATTTGCAAAGGTGAAAATACAAATGTCACTTTTTCTGGGCTTTAGAAAATAGCATTCGCAAAGTTATAAAGGATAAGTATCACATTGTGTTGGACTTAAAAGGAGACATGTTCCACGAATATAATTACGAAATTAGCATTTGCAAAGGTGAAAATACAAATGTCACTTTTTCTGGGCTTTAGAAAATAGCATTCGCAAAGTTATAAAGGATAAGTATCACATTGTGTTGGACTTAAAAGGAGACATGTTCCACGAATATAATTACGAAATTAGCATTTGCAAAGGTGAAAATACAAATGTCACTTTTTCTGGGCTTTAGAAAATAGCATTCGCAAAGTTATAAAGGATAAGTATCACATTGTGTTGGACTTAAAAGGAGACATGTTCCACGAATATAATTACGAAATTAGCATTTGCAAAGGTGAAAATACAAATGTCACTTTTTCTGGGCTTTAGAAAATAGCATTCGCAAAGTTATAAAGGATAAGTATCACATTGTGTTGGACTTAAAAGGAGACATGTTCCACGAATATAATTACGAAATTAGCATTTGCAAAGGTGAAAATACAAATGTCACTTTTTCTGGGCTTTAGAAAATAGCATTCGCAAAGTTATAAAGGATAAGTATCACATTGTGTTTGACTTAAAAGGAGACATGTTCCAAGAATATAATTACAAAATTAGCATTTGCAAAGGTGAAAATACAAATGTCACTGTTTCTGGGCTTTAGAAAATAGCATTCGCAAAGTTATAAAGGATAAGTATCACATTGTGTTGGACTTAAAAGGAGACATGTTCCACGAATATAATTACAAAATTAGCATTTGCAAAGGTGAAAATACAAATGTCACTTTTTCTGGGCTTTAGAAAATAGCTTTCGCAAAGTTATAAAGGATAAGTATCACATTGTGTTTGACTAAAAAGGAGACATGTTCCAAGAATATAATTACGAAATTAGCATTTGCAAAGATGAAAATACAAATGTCACTTTTTCTGGGCTTTAGAAAATAGCATTCGCAAAGTTATAAAGGATAAGTATCACATTGTGTTTGACTTAAAAGGAGACATGTTCCACGAATATAATTACGAAATTAGCATTTGCAAAGGTGAAAATACAAATGTCACTTTTTCTGGGCTTTAGAAAATAGCATTCGCAAAGTTATAAAGGATAAGTATCACATTGTGTTTGACTTAAAAGGAGACATGTTCCACGAATATAATTACAAAATTAGCATTTGCAAAGGTGAAAATACAAATGTCACTTTTTCTGGGCTTTAGAAATTAGCATTCGCAAAGTTATAAAGGATAAGTATCACATTGTGTTGGACTTAAAAGGAGACATGTTCCACGAATATAATTACGAAATTAGCATTTGCAAAGGTGAAAATACAAATGTCACTTTTTCTGGGCTTTAGAAAATAGCTTTCGCAAAGTTATAAAGGATAAGTATCACATTGTGTTTGACTTAAAAGGAGACATGTTCCAAGAATATAATTACAAAATTAGCATTTGCAAAGGTGAAAATACAAATGTCACTTTTTCTGGACTTTAGAAAATAGCATTCGCAAAGTTATAAAGGATAAGTATCACATTGTGTTGGACTTAAAAGGAGACATGTTCCACGAATATAATTACGAAATTAGCATTTGCAAAGGTGAAAATACAAATGTCACTTTTTCTGGGCTTTAGAAAATAGCATTCGCAAAGTTATAAAGGATAAGTATCACATTGTGTTGGACTTAAAAGGAGACATGTTCCACGAATATAATTACGAAATTAGCATTTGCAAAGGTGAAAATACAAATGTCACTTTTTCTGGGCTTTAGAAAATAGCATTCGCAAAGTTATAAAGGATAAGTATCACATTGTGTTTGACTTAAATGGAGACATGTTCCACGAATATAATTACGAAATTAGCATTTGCAAAGGTGAAAATACAAATGTCACTTGTTCTGGGCTTTAGAAAATAGCATTCGCAAAGTTATAAAGGATAAGTATCACATTGTGTTTGACTTAAAAGGAGACATGTTCCAAGAATATAATTACAAAATTAGCATTTGCAAAGGTGAAAATACAAATGTCACTTTTTCTGGGCTTTAGAAAATAGCATTCGCAAAGTTATAAAGGATAAGTATCACATTGTGTTGGACTTAAAAGGAGACATGTTCCACGAATATAATTACGAAATTAGCATTTGCAAAGGTGAAAATACAAATGTCACTTTTTCTGGGCTTTAGAAAATAGCATTCGCAAAGTTATAAAGGATAAGTATCACATTGTGTTGGACTTAAAAGGAGACATGTTCCACGAATATAATTACGAAATTAGCATTTGCAAAGGTGAAAATACAAATGTCACTTTTTCTGGGCTTTAGAAAATAGCATTCGCAAAGTTATAAAGGATAAGTATCACATTGTGTTGGACTTAAAAGGAGACATGTTCCACGAATATAATTACGAAATTAGCATTTGCAAAGGTGAAAATACAAATGTCACTTTTTCTGGGCTTTAGAAAATAGCATTCGCAAAGTTATAAAGGATAAGTATCACATTGTGTTTGACTTAAAAGGAGACATGTTCCGAGAATATAATTACAAAATTAGGATTTGCAAAGGTGAAAATACAAATGTCACTTTTTCTGGGCTTTAGAAAATAGCATTCGCAAAGTTATAAAGGATAAGTATCACATTGTGTTGGACTTAAAAGGAGACATGTTCCACGAATATAATTACGAAATTAGCATTTGCAAAGGTGAAAATACAAATGTCACTTTTTCTGGGCTTTAGAAAATAGCATTCGCAAAGTTATAAAGGATAAGTATCACATTGTGTTGGACTTAAAAGGAGACATGTTCCACGAATATAATTACGAAATTAGCATTTGCAAAGGTGAAAATACAAATGTCACTTTTTCTGGGCTTTAGAAAATAGCATTCGCAAAGTTATAAAGGATAAGTATCACATTGTGTTGGACTTAAAAGGAGACATGTTCCACGAATATAATTACGAAATTAGCATTTGCAAAGGTGAAAATACAAATGTCACTTTTTCTGGGCTTTAGAAAATAGCATTCGCAAAGTTATAAAGGATAAGTATCACATTGTGTTTGACTTAAAAGGAGACATGTTCCACGAATATAATTACAAAATTAGCATTTGCAAAGGTGAAAATACAAATGTCACTTTTTCTGGGCTTTAGAAAATAGCATTCGCAAAGTTATAAAGGATAAGTATCACATTGTGTTGGACTTAAAAGGAGACATGTTCCAAGAATATAATTACAAAATTAGCATTTGCAAAGGTGAAAATACAAATGTCACTTTTTCTGGGCTTTAGAAAATAGCATTCGCAAAGTTATAAAGGATAAGTATCACATTGTGTTTGACTTAAAAGGAGACATGTTCCAAGAATATAATTACGAAATTAGCATTTGCAAAGGTGAAAATACAAATGACATTTTTTCTGGGCTTTAGAAAATAGCATTCGCAAAGTTATAAAGGATAAGTATCACATTGTGTTTGACTTAAAAGGAGACATGTTCCACGAATATAATTACGAAATTAGCATTTGCAAAGGTGAAAATACAAATGTCACTTTTTCTGGGCTTTAGAAAATAGCATTCGCAAAGTTATAAAGGATAAGTATCACATTGTGTTTGACTTAAAAGGAGACATGTTCCAAGAATATAATTACGAAATTAGCATTTGCAAAGGTGAAAATACAAATGTCACTTTTTCTGGGCTTTAGAAAATAGCATTCGCAAAGTTATAAAGGATAAGTATCACATTGTGTTGGACTTAAAAGGAGACATGTTCCACGAATATAATTACGAAATTAGCATTTGCAAAGGTGAAAATACAAATGTCACTTTTTCTGGGATTTAGAAAATAGCATTCGCAAAGTTATAAAGGATAAGTATCACATTGTGTTGGACTTAAAAGGAGACATGTTCCACGAATATAATTACGAAATTAGCATTTGCAAAGGTGAAAATACAAATGTCACCTTTTCTGGGCTTTAGAAAATAGCATTCGCAAAGTTATAAAGGATAAGTATCACATTGTGTTTGACTTAAAAGGAGACATGTTCCACGAATATAATTACAAAATTAGCATTTGCAAAGGTGAAAATACAAATGTCACTTTTTCTGGTCTTTAGAAATTAGCATTCGCAAAGTTATAAAGGATAAGTATCACATTGTTTTGGACTTAAAAGGAGACATGTTCCACGAATATAATTACAAAATTAGCATTTGCAAAGGTGAAAATACAAATGTCACTTTTTCTGGGCTTTAGAAAATAGCATTCGCAAAGTTATAAAGGATAAGTATCACATTGTGTTGGACTTAAAAGGAGACATGTTCCACGAATATAATTACGAAATTAGCATTTGCAAAGGTGAAAATACAAATGTCACTTTTTCTGGGCTTTAGAAAATAGCATTCGCAAAGTTATAAAGGATAAGTATCACATTGTGTTGGACTTAAAAGGAGACATGTTCCACGAATATAATTACGAAATTAGCATTTGCAAAGGTGAAAATACAAATGTCACTTTTTCTGGGCTTTAGAAAATAGCATTCGCAAAGTTATAAAGGATAAGTATCACATTGTGTTGGACTTAAAAGGAGACATGTTCCACGAATATAATTACGAAATTAGCATTTGCAAAGGTGAAAATACAAATGTCACTTTTTCTGGGCTTTAGAAAATAGCATTCGCAAAGTTATAAAGGATAAGTATCACATTGTGTTGGACTTAAAAGGAGACATGTTCCACGAATATAATTACGAAATTAGCATTTGCAAAGGTGAAAATACAAATGTCACTTTTTCTGGGCTTTAGAAAATAGCATTCGCAAAGTTATAAAGGATAAGTATCACATTGTGTTTGACTTAAAAGGAGACATGTTCCACGAATATAATTACAAAATTAGCATTTGCAAAGGTGAAAATACAAATGTCACTTTTTCTGGTCTTTAGAAATTAGTATTCGCAAAGTTATAAAGGATAAGTATCACATTGTTTTGGACTTAAAAGGAGACATGTTCCACGAATATAATTACAAAATTAGCATTTGCAAAGGTGAAAATACAAATGTCACTTTTTCTGGGCTTTAGAAAATAGCATTCGCAAAGTTATAAAGGATAAGTATCCCATTGTGTTGGACTTAAAAGGAGACATGTTCCACGAATATAATTACGAAATTAGCATTTGCAAAGGTGAAAATACAAATGTCACTTTTTCTGGGCTTTAGAAAATAGCATTCGCAAAGTTATAAAGGATAAGTATCACATTGTGTTGGACTTAAAAGGAGACATGTTCCACGAATATAATTACGAAATTAGCATTTGCAAAGGTGAAAATACAAATGTCACTTTTTCTGGGCTTTAGAAAATAGCATTCGCAAAGTTATAAAGGATAAGTATCACATTGTGTTGGACTTAAAAGGAGACATGTTCCACGAATATAATTACGAAATTAGCATTTGCAAAGGTGAAAATACAAATGTCACTTTTTCTGGGCTTTAGAAAATAGCATTCGCAAAGTTATAAAGGATAAGTATCACATTGTGTTTGACTTAAAAGGAGACATGTTCCACGAATATAATTACAAAATTAGCATTTGCAAAGGTGAAAATACAAATGTCACTTTTTCTGGGCTTTAGAAAATAGCATTCGCAAAGTTATAAAGGATAAGTATCACATTGTGTTGGACTTAAAAGGAGACATGTTCCAAGAATATAATTACAAAATTAGCATTTGCAAAGGTGAAAATACAAATGTCACTTTTTCTGGGCTTTAGAAAATAGCATTCGCAAAGTTATAAAGGATAAGTATCACATTGTGTTTGACTTAAAAGGAGACATGTTCCAAGAATATAATTACGAAATTAGCATTTGCAAAGGTGAAAATACAAATGACATTTTTTCTGGGCTTTAGAAAATAGCATTCGCAAAGTTATAAAGGATAAGTATCACATTGTGTTTGACTTAAAAGGAGACATGTTCCACGAATATAATTACGAAATTAGCATTTGCAAAGGTGAAAATACAAATGTCACTTTTTCTGGGCTTTAGAAAATAGCATTCGCAAAGTTATAAAGGATAAGTATCACATTGTGTTTGACTTAAAAGGAGACATGTTCCAAGAATATAATTACGAAATTAGCATTTGCAAAGGTGAAAATACAAATGTCACTTTTTCTGGGCTTTAGAAAATAGCATTCGCAAAGTTATAAAGGATAAGTATCACATTGTGTTGGACTTAAAAGGAGACATGTTCCACGAATATAATTACGAAATTAGCATTTGCAAAGGTGAAAATACAAATGTCACTTTTTCTGGGCTTTAGAAAATAGCATTCGCAAAGTTATAAAGGATAAGTATCACATTGTGTTGGACTTAAAAGGAGACATGTTCCACGAATATAATTACGAAATTAGCATTTGCAAAGGTGAAAATACAAATGTCACTTTTTCTGGGCTTTAGAAAATAGCATTCGCAAAGTTATAAAGGATAAGTATCACATTGTGTTTGACTTAAAAGGAGACATGTTCCACGAATATAATTACAAAATTAGCATTTGCAAAGGTGAAAATACAAATGTCACTTTTTCTGGTCTTTAGAAATTAGCATTCGCAAAGTTATAAAGGATAAGTATCACATTGTTTTGGACTTAAAAGGAGACATGTTCCACGAATATAATTACAAAATTAGCATTTGCAAAGGTGAAAATACAAATGTCACTTTTTCTGGGCTTTAGAAAATAGCATTCGCAAAGTTATAAAGGATAAGTATCACATTGTGTTGGACTTAAAAGGAGACATGTTCCACGAATATAATTACGAAATTAGCATTTGCAAAGGTGAAAATACAAATGTCACTTTTTCTGGGCTTTAGAAAATAGCATTCGCAAAGTTATAAAGGATAAGTATCACATTGTGTTGGACTTAAAAGGAGACATGTTCCACGAATATAATTACGAAATTAGCATTTGCAAAGGTGAAAATACAAATGTCACTTTTTCTGGGCTTTAGAAAATAGCATTCGCAAAGTTATAAAGGATAAGTATCACATTGTGTTTGACTTAAAAGGAGACATGTTCCACGAATATAATTACAAAATTAGCATTTGCAAAGGTGAAAATACAAATGTCACTTTTTCTGGTCTTTAGAAATTAGCATTCGCAAAGTTATAAAGGATAAGTATCACATTGTTTTGGACTTAAAAGGAGACATGTTCCACGAATATAATTACAAAATTAGCATTTGCAAAGGTGAAAATACAAATGTCACTTTTTCTGGGCTTTAGAAAATAGCATTCGCAAAGTTATAAAGGATAAGTATCACATTGTGTTGGACTTAAAAGGAGACATGTTCCACGAATATAATTACGAAATTAGCATTTGCAAAGGTGAAAATACAAATGTCACTTTTTCTGGGCTTTAGAAAATAGCATTCGCAAAGTTATAAAGGATAAGTATCACATTGTGTTGGACTTAAAAGGAGACATGTTCCACGAATATAATTACGAAATTAGCATTTGCAAAGGTGAAAATACAAATGTCACTTTTTCTGGGCTTTAGAAAATAGCATTCGCAAAGTTATAAAGGATAAGTATCACATTGTGTTGGACTTAAAAGGAGACATGTTCCACGAATATAATTACGAAATTAGCATTTGCAAAGGTGAAAATACAAATGTCACTTTTTCTGGGCTTTAGAAAATAGCATACGCAAAGTTACAAGGATAAATATCACATTTTGTTGGAGTTAAACTGAAACTGATTCTATGAAAATATTTAAGAAAATAGCATTCGTAAAGTTAAAAATATTCATAAAGTTTCAAAGGATAAATATCACATTTTGGTGGACTTAAATTGAGATTGTTCTAAGAAAATTATTAAGAAAATACATTCGCAAAGTTAAAAATGATAAATATCTCATTTTGGTGGAGTAAAAAGGAGACTGGTTGTAAGAAAAAAAATAAGAAAATAGCTTCGCAATGTTAAAAAGGATAAATATTTGCTGGACTAAAAATGAGATTGTTCTAAGAGAATTAATAAGGAAATAGAATTCGCAAATTTAAAAAGTATAAATATCACATTTTCGTGCAATTAAAAGGAGACTTTTTCTGAGATAATTAATAAAGAAATAGAATTCGCAATATTAAAAAATGATAAATATCATATTTTTGTGAAGGTAAATGGAGACTGGTTCTAAGACAATAATTAACAAAATAGCATTCGCCAACTTAAACAGGATACATAACAAATGTTGGTGGAATTAAAAGGAGACTGGTTTTAAAAAAATCATGAAGATTACAGAATTCGCAATGTTAAAAATGTTAAATATCACATTATGGTGGACTTTTTTAAAGAAAATAATTAAGATAATAACCTTCGCATTGTTAAAAAGTATAAATATCACATTTTCGTGAACATAAAAGGAGAATTGTAATAAGGAAATAATTAAGAAAATAGAATTCGCAATGTCAAAAAGTTAAATATCACATTTTTTTGAGTTAAATGGAAAATCATTCAGAAAATAGCAGTCGCAAAGTTAAAAATGATAAATATCATATTTTGGTTGACTTAAAAGGAGACTGCTTCTAAGAAAATAATTAAGAAACTAGCATTAGTAAAGTTGGAAATGATAAATATCACATTTTGTTGGACTTAGAAAAGACTGCTTCTAAGAAAATAATTAACAAAATAGCATTCGTAAAGTTAAAAATGATAAATATCACACTTTGTTAGTCATGAAATGAGACTTGTTCTGAGAAAATAATTAAGAAAATACCATTCGTAAATTTAATAAAGGTAAAATATCAAATTTTGGTGGACTTAAAATGAGACTGGTTCTAAAAAAATAATTAAGAAAATATCTATCGTAAAAAGGATAAACATCACATTTTGGTGGACATAAAGGGAGAATGGTTCTAAGACAATGATTAAGAAAATAGCATTCGAAATGTTAAGAAGTATAAATATCACATTTGTTGGACTTAAAAGGAGATGGGTTCTAATTAAACAATTAGGAAAATTAGCATTCTCAAAGTTAAAAAGGACAAATATCACATTTTGGTAGACTTGAAAGGAGACTGGCTCCTTCTTAGAATAAAGAAATTATCATTCGCGAAGTTGAAAATGATAAATATCACATTTTTTGACTTAAAAGGAGACTGGTTCTAAGAAATTAATCCAGAAAATAGTAGTCGCAAATTTAAAATAATAAATATCATTTTCGGTGGAGTTAAATGGAGACTGCTTCTAAAAAAAAATAAAAAAAAATAGTTCGCAAACTTTAACAGGATACATATCACAATTTGTTTGACTTAAAAGGAAACTGTTTCTAACTAAACAATTAAGAAAATAGCATTTATAAAGGTTTATATGATAAATATCACAGTTTGGTGGACTAAAAAACACACTCGTTCTATGAAAATAATGAAGAAAATATCATTCGTAATATTAAAATGATAAATAAAATAATTTGTTGGACTGAAAAGGAGACGTGTTCTAAGAAATAATTGAGAAAATAGCATAATTTCGCAAAGGTAAAGGATAATATCACATTTTTTTGGACGTAAAAGAAATGTTTTGTAAGAAAACAATGGAGAATATCGCATTCGCAAAGTTAAAAAGGTTAAATAATACCTTTTGCTGGACTTAAAAGGAGACTTTTTTGAAGAAAATTAATAAGGGAACAGCACTCGTATAGGTAAAAATGATACACATCATATTTTGTTGACTTAAGATGGGACTGATTCTGAGAAAATAATTAAAACAAAACATTCGCAAACTTTAAGAGAATACATATCACAATTTGTTTGACCTAAGGGGACGTCTTCTAAGAAAATACTTAAGAAATTAGCCCTAGTAAACTTTAAAATGATAAATATCACATTTCGTTGATTAAAAGGTGACTGGTTCTAAGAGAATAAGTAATAAAATATCATTCGTCAAGTTAAAAAAAATAAATATCTCGTATTGGTGGACTGAAAAGGAGACTGGTACGAAGATAAAAATTAAGAAAATAGAATTCATAAAGTTAAAAGGATAATTATCTCATTTTGGTGGACTTAAAATGAAAATGGTTCGAAGAAAAAAATTAAGAATATAGCATTCACAATGATAAAATGGAGAAATATCACATTTTGGTGGACTTAAATGTAGACTGGTACTAAAAAATCAATAAGTAAATAGCATTCGCAAAGTTAAAAAGGATAAAGATCACATTTTGTGGACTTAAAAGGAGACTTGTTCTAAGAAAATATTAAATAAATTAGCATTCGCAATGTTAAATATAAATATCATATTTTGGTGGAGTTAAATGGAGACTGGTTCTAAGAAAATAATTAACAGAATAGCATTCGCAAACTTAAACAGGATACATACCAAATAGCATTCGTAATGTTAAAAATGATAAATGTAACATTTTGCTTGGCATATATAGCAGCTTGTTTTAAGAAATTATTTAAAAAATAGCATACGCAAAGTTAAAAAGTATAAATATCACAATTTCGTGACTGAAATGGAGACTTGTTCTAAGAAAATAATTAAGAAAAAAAAGTTAAAAATGATAGATATCACATTTTGTGGAGCTAAAAGGAGACTGGTTCTAAGACAAATAATTAAGAAAATAGCATTTGCAAAGTTAAAAAGGATAAATATCACATTTTGGTGGACTTAAATGTAGATTGGTTCTAAGAAAATAATAAAGAAATTTTCTTAATAATTTTCTTAGAACCAGTCTCCTTTTAAGTCCACAAAAATGTGATATTTATCTTTTTTAACATTGCAAATGCTATTTTTTAATTATTTTCTTAAAATCAGTCTCACCAAAATGTGATATTTATCCTTTTAACTTTGCGAATGCTTTATTCTACATTATTTTCTTAGAACCAGTCTCACTTTAATTCCATCAAAATGTGATATTTATCCTTTTGAAATTTACGAATGCTATTTCTTATTTTTTTTCTAATAACTAATCTCCTTTTAAGTCCACCAACATGTGATATGTATCATGTTTAAGATTGTGAATGCTATTTTCTACATTATTTTCTTAGAACCAGTCTATTTTTAAGTCCACGAATATGTGACATTCATCCTTTTATTTTTATGAATGCTATTTTTTAATTATTGTCTTAGAAAAAATCTCCTTTTAAGTCCACAAAAATGTGATATGTAACCTGTTCCAGTTTGCGAATGCTATTTACTTAATTATTTTCTTAGAAACAGGTGCAATGTTAAAAAGGATAAATATCACATATTTTTGAAGTTAAAAGAAAACTGCCTCTCAGAAAACAATTAAGAAAATAGCATTCGCAAAATTAAAATGAATAAATATCATATTTTGGTGCTCTTAAAAGTAGACTGGTTCTAAGAAAATAATTAAGAAAATAGCATTCGCAAAGTTAAAAAGGATAAATATCACATTTCCGTGGATTTAAAGTAAGATTGGTTCTAAGGAAATAATTAAGAAAATAGCATTCGCAAATTTAAAATGGATAAATATCACATTTTAGTTTATTTAAAAGGAGATTGGATCTAAGTAAATAATTAAGAATATAGCATCCGCGAAGCTAAAATATATAAATATCTCATTTAGGTTGATTAAAATGAGACTGGTTCTCAGAAAATAGTTAGGAAAATAGTACTCGCTCAGTTAAAAAGGGTATATATCTCATTTTGGTGGACTTAAAATGAGAATAGTTCCAAGAAAATAATTAAGAAATTATCAGTCGCAAAGTTAAAACAGGTACATATCACATGTTGTTGGACTTAAAAAGAGACTGCTTCTAAGATTATAGTTAAGAAAATAGAATTCTTAAAGTTAAAAATGATAAATATTACATTTTCGTGGACTTAAATTGAGACTGGTTCGAAGAAAACAATGAAGAAAACCACATTTGCATAGTTAAAATGATAAATATCAATTTGGTGGAATTAAAAGAGCATGTTTCTAAGAAAATAATTAAGAAAATTGTATTCGCAAAGTTGAAAATGATAAATATCATATTTGTTCGACTTAAAAGGAGACTGGTTCTAAAACATAATGTAGAAAATAGCCTTGGTAAACATTAAAAGGATAAATATCACATTTTTTTGGATTTAAAATGGGACTGGTTCTACGAATATCATTAAGAAAATAGTATTCGTAAAGTTAAAAAAGATAAATATCACGTTTCCGTGGATTTAAAGTAAGATTGGTTCTAAGAAAATAATGAAGAAAATAGCATTCGCAAATTTAAAAAGGATAAATATCACATTTTGTTGGACGTGAAAGGAGATTTATTTCTAAGAAAATAACTAATTATACAGCTTTCGTAATGTTTAAACTGATAAATATCAGTTTTTGGTGGACTTAGATGGAGGCTGGTTCTAAGATATTAATTAAGGAAATACCATTCTCAATCGTGAACAGGATAATTATCAAATTATTTTAGACTTAAAAGGAGACTGGTTCTAAGAGAATAATTGGGAAAACAGCATTCGTAATGTTAAAAATATAAGTATCACATTTTCATGGACTTAAAAATAGACTGGTTCTAAGAACATAATTAAGGAAATAGCATTCGCAAAGTTAAAAATGAGAAATATCACATTTTGGTGGACTTAAAATGTGATTGGTTCTAAAATA